>CM029659.1:28358921-28841298 GCA_017311315.1 Dendrocalamus latiflorus | reverse complement strand
AGACGGTTAAGGATGTCACACAAGATGGTTGGGCTAACGTTGGTGCATGTGGAGATCAAAGGTGGTGGTGCGTGAAGAAGCTACAGGCGGTGTGATTCTGGAGGCTTCGACACAGAAGTTGATAAGGCTACGGGAGGTGTGTTCTGGAGGCTTCGTCACATGGTGAGTTAGGAGTTGTAGATGGAGTTCATAACTGAAAAGACTGATTGTTGGATAAAACCCGTGTTAAAAAGGATTTCGGATCCCTTGATTTGATATAGATATAAGAGCCTGTGTTCATGTTTGAATCGAACATGGGTTAGGGCTCTAGCATATAAAAGCAGAGGTAGGCTAAGGGTTTTAATCGTGGTTTTGGCGAGGTTTTTTTTGTGCCACGGTTTTAGGGGTGCTTGTAAGGGCATTTTGTAAATATACAAAAATTCAACAATAAAGGACATCTTGAATCAATCTGGTTCGTAATTTTTGATGATTATTGTTTGGACGAAGCATACAACTATGAACAAAGCTGAGCATCAAGTGTTCGTTTGAGCATTCAGATTCTTCATCGACTACATAGAGATTTCATGAAACGGAGGAAATCATTCACCCTCTCTGATTGCGCCATACATCTTACAACATCACATTTATGTTTTTTGACCTCCGAGTTAGTGCCTATACAGCCTACCATGTCGCATAAATTAGAAGAGGCAGTAGAATTTAGCGCTCAAATAAAATTGTGGAGTTCATATTCTACTCCCCATCTCTAAAATATATCTGATAATTGAACACTAGTTGATGGCTATTCCAAGTTCCGACACCCTTTCGGGAGTTTCAACCATGAATCAATACAGTTCCGTTAATTCCCTAGTCAACTCATTATTTGTAACGCCTAGGGTTAAGATCATACACACGGAACAGCTCTTTTGTATTTTAATATCACTTACGCAAAAGGGTTAACCCATGAGTTGTTGCATATACATCCTAAGGGTTTATATGTTGGTCATGTCCAACCTTGATAAGCAAGGTGGTACTAAATTCTCATGCACTCATGTACACACATAGGCCACATAGACTCAATTCATCTCGAGCTGGGATATCACATTACTAGTCTCCATTGCTCAATAGTTACAGTGAACCAAGGTAGTAACACGAAGATTCAGGTAGCGGCGGACCGAGAGAAATGGTTAGAGTCAACAGGCCATTTCCTGTGAAAGTTACTGCCACTAATTGCAAATGTTGCTAGCAGTGTAGTCGGCTGCTGCAAATCAGACCGTTAACACATTTTAAAGTTTGTGTGTTTTTTCTTTTTCACTTTTGGAAAAAACATGGAAGCATAGCTTGCTTTGTTTTTAAGTGTAGAAACATAGAAGGATAGAAGCGTACGCGCTGTTGACCCGACGCCGCCGAGTCGACCGCGGGGCTGAGGCGGAGCCTCTCTGGCTCTCTGCCACCACGGCGGTTTCGCCGGAGATCGGAGGAGCTCGTCGGCCGCAACGCTCCTCTCTGGTCTTTTAGCATGGACTGCCCCAAGTTCGTCCATGGGTCGAACAAGTACTGGCTAATATAGACCAGGAAACTAAACGGACCTGATAAGTAGTGGGCAACGATGGCCAGAAAATAATGGGTCGGCACAGGTTGTCTGTGTTTCCGGTCAGGATGCATATTCTCTGCAAGAGATCAATTTCTTGGCAACGGTCAGCTTTTTTCCGGTCAACCAGGGAGTTCTGTTGTACGGACTGTTCGCAAAGCAACAACCCGGGCATGAATCAGCAGCAGAAAATAGAAATTTTACGTCTCCAAACGAACAAGACCAAATAAAGAAACGGGATTGCTAATGCAAAATCACACGAAGATTCATTAAGTTTCAATTGATTTTCTAACCAGTGGATGTTGTGTTGAGATTCATAGTCTGACATGCTCGTCTTCCTTCTCTCCGGCTCCAATGCCATCGGATTAGGGCTTGGCTTCGCAGGTTAGGGCTTGGGTTCGCCAGAATCCAAGCTTGCCGAGAGGAGAGGACAACAATAGGCAGTGACGATGGTGGCGCCACCGGTACAAGGGCTTCGACCAGTGGGTGGTGGAGGTCGGCTGGGGAGTGATGAGGATGAGAACAGTTAGGAGGCAAAGGGAAGAAGTGGTGGATCCGATGGTGGTAGCCATCGAAGACCAAGAAGGAACATGACGTGCCGAGGGGGTCTCGTTGGAGAGGGGAAGAAGGGCAGTGTTGGGGTGACTCGCTGGAGAAGAGGAAGAAGTGCAGCGTGGAAGGTAGTTGGGGCGGAGGGGGAAGGCAAGGAGCAAGGGGAGAAGCTGGCCAGTGGGCCTCATCGATGCCAGCGAGGCAGTGGGCGGTGACGCACAGGTAGGGGTAGGGGCGACGACTGCTGGGTGGGAGATGAGAGGTTAGGAAAATGACTAAAAACAAAGAAATGTTTAGGCAATCGCAATCCTATCAAGAAAAGTCCCACAAAAACGTAGCACCATAAGTTGCCACATCCGGAGGGAAGTGCTTCCATGGACATGTTACAGAGACGAATTTCTAGTAGGGAAAATTGTATCGGTCCAAAAATTTTATCAGAGAGCAATAATACAACCGGTAACCACCCATTACTGGAAATTTCGAAATTTTTCGGCCAAAAATTTTGTTTTGCAATTTTTAATTTTTTAAGCTTTTAGATGAATTTTGGTGACTGGCTAAATTTTGGCGATAGAAATTTCCCTGATTTGTAGTGGGCAGGGCATATCAGTTCATCAGGAACAAACAATGATCGGAAAAACTAAGAAGGGCGTCCATTTAATTGTCAAGAGAAAGCTCGCACGGTAGATAACATCTTTGACTTGGAAAGTCGCTGGGCATGGGGCATGACATCTTTTGACCTGGAAAATTGCAAAACTATCCTGCATCCACACACCACAGCGAAAGGTACATATGTGATGAGCCAACCACTAGTTTAGATGGGAGTAGATGACTAGTATATACTTCAATAAGTAAGTTGCATTGGAATTTCTTAAACGCATGATTGTATACTCTCTAAACTTGTGTTGCTGCACGAAACTGATCCGTACACCAACAAGATAATTGATGGAGAAACAATATCTACTTTAATCTAGAGACTAAGAAAACAAAGGTACGAAAATAATATTGTGTCGATTGTCTGATTCCCCTTTTGCAATCGGCCTTACCCTTTATATTTATAGGGTGCCTGGTCTATGGCAAATAAAATCGACATCAAATCAAAATCTATGGCAAGTAAAATCGGCATCAAATAAAATTGATCACATCTGCTAGTGAACCCGATTTCTTTCTCTTCTTTGCTTCTCCGCTGTCGAATCCTCTGCAGATAACTTCCCATAACAATTCAGTATCCCCAAATTTTCGACCGCTTCTCGTTATAACTGTCAGAGTTTCCAAAATCGTGGTCGAACTCCTTGCGACCACCTTTAGTATGGTCGTAACCTTCAATGCAGTCGTAGGCTTCTACGTGGTCATAGACTCCAACGTGATCGTGGCCTTCAACGTGGTCGTAGATCCCACCGTGGTCATAGCCTCCAACGTGATCGTAGACTCCACCGTGGCCGTAGCTTCCAACGTGGTAGCAGACGCCAACGTGGTCGTAGACTCCAACGTGGTCGTAGACCCCAACGTGGTCGCAGACTCCACCGTGGTCGTAGACTCCAACGTGGTCGTGGAACCCACCGTGGTCGTAGCCTCCAACGTGGTCGTAGACTCCACCGTGGTTGTAGCTTCCAACGTGGTCGTAGACCCCAACATGGTCGTAGACCCCAACGTGGTCGTAGACCCCACCGTGGTCGTAGACTCCAATGTGGTCGTAGACCCCACCGTGGTCGTAGCCTCCAACGTGGTCGTGGACTCCACCGTGGTCGTAGACCTCAACGTGGTCGTAGACTCCATCGTGGTCGTAACCTCCAACGTGGTCGTAGATCTATTTGGCGACTGCCAACCACGACCAATGCGGTCATAGCGACTTTCGACCACGGCCAAAGTAGTCGTAATTCCTTCTAGTGCCCTTTGACCATGGCCAGAATGGTCGTAAACCTCTCGGGAGACATTCGACCATGCCCAAAGTGGTCGTACGCCACAACGTGGTCGTGGAGCTATCTTGCGACTGCCGACCACGACCAATGTGATCATGATGACTTTCGACCACGGCCAAAGTAGTCGTAATTCCTTCTGGTGCCCTTTGACCATGGCCAGAATGGTCGTAAACCTCTTAGGAGACATTCGACCATGTCCAAAGTGGTCGTATACGCCACAACGTGGTCGTAGAGCTTATCCGACCACTCGCTTAACGCCTCACCCGGTTCTAACCATGGACAGTGTGGTCGTAAATGATTCGATGGGCAGCCGATCATGACCAAAGTGGTCGTAAATAGTTCAATGGGCAACCATATAGTCAACCGAATTATATTAATGAAACGACAATTCGGCTATTTTGATCATCTAATGGCATAAATATGCTAGTGTCATTTTTTACTATCAACAATATGCTAGTGTCATTTTTTACTATCAACAACTTGCAAGTTACTTCCTCAACTCTTTAGACTTATATACCATGGATCTTTTCAGCAGTTAATTCCTCAACTCTTTAGATTTGTAGCCGTTTATACCATGGATCCTTTCCGCAGTTAATTCCTCGACTCTTTAGACTTGTAGCCATTTATACCATGGATCCTTTCCGTAGTTAGGCCCTGTTTGGATCCCTTGGGCTAACAACTAGTTGCTAAACTTTAGCCCTTGAGGATCCAAACAGGAGGCTAATGAGTGGGCTAAAGTTTAGCCAAAGCCCCAACTAGTTGTTAGCCAACTAGTTGGCCAAACCCAACTAATGAGGGCTAAAATTTTGGATTCTTAGGCACAAAGACGTGTTTACCCATGCATGTTGGCCTCTCACCTCCCATTTAATAGCTGACGTACGAAATGAGGAGAGGTGGTATGGTCTTTTTGAAACTTTAGTCATATCCATTAGTACAGGATCCAAACAGGACCTTTAGTGGCTAAAGTTTAGTCCAAAACTTTAAACAACTAAACTTTAGACCATGGGATCCAAACAGGGCCTTAATTCCTCGACTCTTCAGACTTGTAGCCGTTTAGAGCAAGTACAATAATGCTGACTAGGTCGCCTCTAGCAAAATCTACGTCAACATAATCCTAAGTGGAAGAGAGAGAAAAGAGGAGAGAGAGGCAAGCTGCCCCTCATGCAAGAGGTGACCTCTAGCACATTATACGAGGAGTTACGGGCAGCTTGGAGGCGATGCTAGTTCTTAGAGCAAGTACAATAATGCTGACTAGGTCGCCTTTGATATATTTATGCAAGTATTAAATGTTTGAGTGCTTTAGTAGAGGTAACATCTACTCAACATATTATATTAACTACCTCCACCATGAACCACTTGTATTTTTTTTTGCTTATTTGGCTAATCCTAGAGATGGCAGCCATCTCTTCTATTAAACTTGCTCTTATACCATGGACCTTTTCCGTAGTTAATTCCTCGACTCTTTAGACTTGTAGCCGTTTATACCATGGACCTTTTCCACAGTTAATTGCTCGACTCTTTCCCGCAGTGTTGCTCACATAGACAATTACGTGGCGTTGACTCACCTTTGGACAGCACAGTTCGCATCCACGTGTATCACCTATTCGCACCCCTTGTTTCAAACAAAATCTCAAGTGGAAAAAGAAAAGAGGGGCTCCCCTGCCCCGTCGCCTTCCGGTTTCGGCAGCACCGCCGCCGAATTGCCTTGCCCCCCGACGGGCCCATCCGTCGTTGATTCAACGTAAAGCCAATCAAATCAACGGTGAATAAAGAGGATCTCGCCGGGAGAAAAGCTAAGGGTGTGTTTGATTTGGAGTCGGGTAAGGATGAAATGAATCCATCCCTGTTTTTAAGGATAGAACCGTCCCCATCCCCTATTGTCCCTGGAACCAAACACACTATTGGAGGCAGATAGCGAGGAAGAGGGATGAGCCCATCCCCTCATTTTTGAGGGATGGGGACATCCTCAATTTAAGGGAATATTCCCGGGATATTCCCCAAAGTGGGATCATCCCGTCCCTGCTGACTCCAATCTAAACAGGTCCAAATCTGGGATCGCCCCGTCCCATCCCCTATTGTCCCTGGAACCAAACACACCCTAAGAGCTCCAACTAATCCTCCATGATAACCATAGCGTGTAATCTCTCTTAAGGTGGTGATCATTTGGGCTTTTTTTTGTAGCTTATGGCTGAAAAGTACTGTAGCTGGTTGAAAAAACACTGTAACTGACAGAGGCTTGTTTAGCATAATTAAATTTTAAAAATTAAAAAATATAAAAAATATGTTAGCCCATTACGTATAATACAAACAAATACGGGAAAAAAGAACCGGCAAAAAACCTCAACAAAAAGGCAAAAGTTCAGAAAAAGACGAAATTTATAAATAGTAAAAAATAAGTCGGAAGCTAAAAGCTGAAGCCAAAACGATCCTATTTTGGCCAAGGGGAAATTGAATATATAGGACCCAGTTGAGAGCACTTTGTTAAAATAGGACCAAGTTATTTGCACTTGTGAATATAGGACCGAGTTGGGCAACTTCTTGAAAATAAGGTATTTTTCACATTTTAATTGCATTTTCATTTTCCAAACTGGGTTTTGCCCCTTTTGCCCCTCCTCCCTCCCACTGCCGGCCGCTCCCTCGCCGCTCCCCCGCGCCGCGCCGCCGCTCCCCTGCGCCGCCCCGCTCTGCGCTGCCGCTCCCCCGCCCCGCCCCGCGCCGCGCCACCACTCCCCCGCGCCGCCTCACCGCTCCCCCGCCCCGCCCCGCGCCGCGGCTCCCCCGCGCCGCCTCGCCTTGGCACGAACTCCTGCACGAACTCGAACGGCGCCGACGTGTCGACGGAGAGCTGGGCATTCTACTCTGCACTCATGTGGAAATTAAATGGTCGCATAAAGATGTGATTTCCGTGTTTAATTCTCCTTTTGAGTTATTGGATTAACAGATTGTGGTGGTGCTTGTGGAGAATGGAGAACGGAGATTGGATTCGTGGTGGTGGAAGGAGCTGATGGTTGCCATGAGCAACTCAGATCTGAACGCGACTAAGCGACAGAGAAGGGGGAGGGATGGGAACAGGTAGGCTGGATCCGACGATGCAATGAGACACTTGGTGGTGATGTGGCACTCCATGTCATACTTTCCTGGCTGACTGTATGCTACATCAGCATATTCCGTCATTTAACAGCGGAAAGGAGCTACGGTGCAAACGGCTGTAAGTTTAGAGAACCAAGAAAGTAATCTGCATATTAAGAAAGTCAAGTAACAATCACATAAATTCAAAGGGCTCCAATACAATTTCCTATACTTCAATTATAGTCGATAACTGGTTCGTAGTAATTTAATTAGCAATCTCGGTTAGGTGGCAAGTGCATGACACGTCTTATGGCAAAAAACCACGGTTTGAGTCTCATTGACTACAAGTTAAAGGTTTATTCCCGGATTTTTCCAGAGTTGATTGTGGGAACTAAATTGGTTCTTATCTTGTTGAGCCTTAGGGATAATTGTGTTGGTCAACTTCACCTCTCATAAAAAAGATAGCAAGCACACTAATGATAAACCAACTACAAATTTTGACAAGCTTATTTTGGTAAGCAATTATATGGCCATTTGGCAAGAAATATTATCTCAAATGACTGAAATGACAAGTATTTAGAAATGAAAACCAACTTGCTAAAACGACGTCTAAATTAGACTGTAGATATAGTTACTAGTGTAAATGGACTAGTCCACTTATCATATTTGATCTTGGAAGATATCAAGATATTTGAACTTGGAAGATTTCAAGATATTTGATCTTGGAAGATATCAAGATATTTGATCTTGGAAGATTTCAAGATATTTGATCTTGGAAGATTTCAAGATTACTCGCTGTACATACGTGCGAATTTGACTTTTCGAGTTTTGCTCTCTCCAGAGAAACTGATATGAAACTCATCGCTAGATTGACATTATGACTCTCTACTTTGATCCGGTCCAGTTAATTAGCTAATCGTTCGGTGACGGGCAAATTTTACCATGGTTGTTAATTCACTAAGCAGCTTGTCTTCGTTCGATGGTCACTATAAGTACACAAGAAGCTTCTGATCACAGACCAGAACTTGCAAAGAAACTGATTTCCACAGAAAAATTAGCCATGAGCACGAACCTGTTCTTGTTTGCCTTCCTTTTCCTTGCATGCTCGGACATTGCTGTGCCAGTAGCCACTCTGTCCAATGCTGAAACCATCACAACAAGAGCCACTGACCACAAAGCACTCATGTCATTCAGGTCTCTCATACGAAGAGATCCATTCCAAGCTCTGGATTCGTGGAGCAACCAGTCCATCCCTATGTGCCAATGGCGTGGCGTGTCCTGTGGCACGCACGGCCGCCGTCGCGGCCGTGTCATAGCACTGGACCTCCCCGAGCTCGGCCTTATCGGCGCCATTGATTCATCTCTATCGAACCTCACTTACCTGAGACGGCTTGACCTCAGCGAGAATCGCCTAGATGGCATCCTGCCATCAGAGCTTGGACATCTTGAAGAGCTCAAGCATTTGAACCTCAGCAGCAACTCCATAGGTGGTGAAATCCCGTCGCTGTTATCTTATTCTGTGCGCTTGCAGGTTATCATTCTCCGCAATAACTTCCTCAGGGGTGCAATACCATGGGAGTTGGGATCACTGCACGATCTCGAGGTACTTAATCTTGGCTTCAACAATCTCACTGGAAATATCCCTTCCGAGATTGGACACCTTAAAAAGCTCATTTTTCTGCGCCTGAGCAATAATATGATCACAGGAGAAATCCCTCCCGAGATAGGAAAGCTCCAAAAATTAAACACACTGCACATGGGCATGAACCAGCTCACAGGGCCACTTCCATCTTCCATAGGAAACCTCTCGTCCCTTGAGTTTCTAACCCTCGGCACAAATGGCCTGACTGGGAGCATCCCCGAGTCTTTAGGAAATCTCAGCTCCCTGAAGGTCTTAAAGCTCACAAGTAACAACCTCATAGGCTCCATCCCTCAAGCTCTTGGAAAACTCAATGCTCTCACTGAATTTTACCTAAATGCCAATAAACTCGAGGGTTTCATACCACCTTCGGTGTACAATATATCCTCTCTCCAACATTTCATCGTACAATCTAACGAACTTAGTGGGTCGCTTCCAAGCAACCTGGGGAACAAGTTGTCCGAACTCCAGATACTTGCTGTTGATAGGAATCAGTTTAACGGGGTCATCCCAGCGTCCCTTTGCAATGCTTCAATGTTTGAAATAATCCAAATGTCCAGGAACTTCTTTTCTGGACCAATACCAGAATGTCTTGGAATTCACCTCAATAATTTGCGGGTGCTGCATCTTTCCCATAATCAAATACAAGCAAGGGATGATGCTGATTGGGGCTTCATACCTAGTTTGACAAATTGTAGCAAGTTAAAAAGGATAAATCTCGGTAGAAACAAACTAGAAGGGATGCTACCAAATTCAATAGCTAATCTTTCTACAAATCTAAGTGAGCTCATAATACAAGAGAACATGATAAGTGGAAGAATACCTCAACGAATTGGAAACCTTGTCAACTTGACAATGCTTTACATGGGTTCAAATCTCCTTACTGGAACAATTCCCACCTCTCTTGGTGAACTTCAGAGATTGAGTGAACTAGACTTGCACTCAAACAATCTGGTTGGTCCAGTTCCACCAACACTTGGTAACCTAACAATGTTGAATAAGCTCTACCTTGACAACAATGGTCTCTTTGGTCCTTTACCTCCCACCCTTCGTAGCTGCCCTCTGGAGTCACTGAGCCTGTCAAATAATTTCTTTGCAGGTCCAATACCGAAAGAAATATTTCTCATATCTAAACTATCTGTTTATGCGTATTTCCAAGGCAATATGTTCACTGGAACGTTACCACTAGAAGTAGGTAATTTGAGAAATCTTGCAAGCCTCGATATCTCTAGAAATAGAATATCTGGAGTGATTCCTGCCTCCCTTAGTGAATGCCAGAGCATGCAATATCTCAATATGCACGGAAACCTCCTTGAAGGGACAATTCCAGTTTCAATGGGACAGATGAAAGGCCTCATGGTTCTTGATCTTTCAGAAAATAACTTGTCTGGGAGCATTCCAGACTTCCTTGGGAGCATGCAAGGGCTTGACAACTTGAACATCTCGTTCAATAATTTCAAAGGAGAAGTTCCCGAACTCGGAATATTTCTTAACACAAGTAGAGTTTCAATTGAGGGAAACTATGGCTTATGTGGAGGTATCCCTCAGTTCAACCTACCACCCTGCTCAAACCATACATCCAAGAAGTGGTCTCACAAGTTTATCATGGCGATCTCAATAGGTTGTGCAATTGTATGCATTGTCTTGGTATGTGCACTGTTTGCATTATGGAATAGGTCGAGAAAGATGAAAAGAGTTACATCATTCAGTGGCCAGTATATGAGGCTTTCCTATGCTGAATTAGTGAAGGCAACAAATGGTTTTGCTTCTGAAAACCTCTTGGGTACAGGAAGCTTCGGTTCAGTGTACAGAGGAACAATTATGAATCAAGACCGAGAAGAGGCCATTGCTGTGAAAGTGCTCAACCTCCAGCAAAGAGGAGCATCTCAAAGCTTTGTTGCAGAATGCAAAACTTTAAGATGTGTTAGACATCGAAACCTTGTGAAAATCTTGACAGTATGCTCAAGTATTGATTTCAGGGGTCTCGACTTCAAAGCCCTTGTATTTGAGCTTATGCCAAATGGAAACCTAGACCAATGGCTACACCACCACCTCCTGGAAGATGGGAACCATAGGGTGCTCAATTTCATCCAAAGGATAGATATTGCTATAGATGTAGCTTCTGCACTTGAATATCTTCACCGCTGTAAGCCAGTGCCAATAGTTCATTGCGATCTCAAGCCAAGCAATATTCTCCTCGACAATGACAAGGTTGCCCATGTGGCTGACTTTGGACTTGCAAGATTCGTGCATCAAGATGATACTAGCCTCCCAGAGATATCAAGTGGTTGGGCTACAAGAAGAGGAACCATTGGATATGCTGCCCCAGGTTTGCCTCTAACTACTACTGTTTTTCTATTTATGCTAATCTCTAATTTCTTCTGCAACCTATGCTAAGTTTCAGCGAGTCATTATTTGTGTAGTATTTTAAATATAAATGCTTCTATGCTGTACTATAAAGAAATTGAGGGTTTGATTTGCACTATTTAGTATTTACTACTGAGGGCGCTTTGTGCAGTTTTAGAAGGTTATAAAAGCACTGCCCATTTTGCCATCATTTGTCTCAGTGATAAAAACTTGTCTTCACAAATGGTTACAAAAAAACATTTCCCTAGAAAGACTGAAAGAAATGCTTAGATAAAAACTTCAAATTGTTTGCTTTATGTGAAACATGCTTCCTCATTGGAAATTAATTTCACAGATTGTTATCACTCTCTACTTTTTTTAATCAAATTATGAGGAAGCTTATATAAGTTGTTGCATATGTCTATCAGAATATGGTCAAGGAAATGAAGTCTCGATCTATGGTGATACCTACAGCTATGGAATACTGTTGTTGGAGATGTTCACTGGAAAAAGACCAACGGATGGTGAATTTGTGCAAGATCTCACCCTTCATAGGTACGTAGAGATAGCATTGAGAGACCAAGCGACCAATGTGGTGGATCAGTATTTGCTATCAACAATGGAGGATGGGAAAGGAAAAAATTCCACGTCGAGCAGCATCACAGAAATGAGATATGTATGCATCACTTCGATTCTGCATATTGGAATTTTGTGTTCGAAGGAACTGCCAACTGATCGTATGCAGATTGGTGATGCTATGAGAGAACTACTGGGGATCAGAGACAAGTACCGCACGCATATATCTATTGAGTGAAGGAATATGAATCATCTAAGTGCTTGGAGTCTTCTGATTGTGTTGCTCTTTACTTGATTATAGTAACTGATTGTATTGAATGATTTAGGATTATGACAAGAGCTACAATAAATAAAGATCATTTACCAAGAAATTAAATCAGATGTACAAATAAAGACTTTGCGAACACAAGTGAAGGAGCTTCAACTTCATAAATGCTGTGGTTCATTTTGTACAGAAATGGCCAAAGAAGTTATGCCATTCCACCAAGCAAAAAACTTCTCTAATTGCTATTCTGATATACCCTTTATTGTGGCACCTCATGTATAGATGTATACGAAGACGAACATACCACTTCAATGAATTTTCAAATCTTCCTACATTTCAAACAGGTGAACACCAGATAAATGACTGTATGTCAAGCAAGGTTTAGACAACTGTATGCTAACCAGGCTTATAGAAGATCAAGGATTACCCCGGGGGGGGGGGGGGGGGTGCAATTCCATACTTGCCATGAGAGTTCCATTGCACATGGTAGGTTGTGTCTTGGTACGACACTTGGAAAAGTTGAACGACGATGTAGCCACATGTTGTGATGCTAAAGCAAAGGGGAAAAAGGGATAAGTACCTTACATAAATAAATACTTCATGCTGCGTATACTTCATTGATGAGTTTACTACAGCTGTACATAAACTATGATTGTAGATCATATTACTTAAGAGAGTACCTATTCTCTCAAGCAGGAAAGTGCCTCCCACGTATAAGCATTAAATACTATTCCTATATATATAGCAGGAAAATGTATTAATCATATACCTAACATGAAACACTACAAGCTACACAATTGATGCTTGCATAAATTACAACAAACATCTGGTGCTAATGGTTTATCAGCATGGACAAGATTCATTGGTTGGTTAGCAGATAGGTGATTACAGTATTTGATAGGTGGCAGTAATTATTAAGTACACCTTATGTTAAGATGTACATGCAGGAAGTGTTGTGAAATCAAGGATTTTCCCTGCATCTACCTTGGCCTTCCCCTCACCATCCGCAGGCCAACCAAGGATGTGTTTTTGCCTTTGATTGATAGGATTGCAGATTACCTCCCAGGTTGGAAAGCCTCCCTGATGAATAGAGCTGGGCGTCTGGTTCTGGTTAAAGCAGTGTTGACAGCTTCTCCCATTTATCATATGATTGTTTTGGATCTTCCAAAGTGGGCAATCAAGGCCATTGACAAAAAACGTAGAGGCTTCCTGTGGAAAGGTCAAGAACAGGCAAATGGAGGTAACTGTCTGGTGTCCTGGGCAAGAGTTCAGCAGCCTTTAGAGTATGGTGGCTTAGGCATTCATAACCTGGAAATCCTTGGTTGGGCTTTGCGCATCCGTTGGCTTTGGGCTGAAAAAACTGACCCTGCTAGGCCATGGGCTGGTTTCCCAATCCAAGTGCCAAAGAATGCCCGAGCACTTTTTAATATGGCCACGGAAACAATTGTGGGAAATGGTGAATCCATTCTTTTTTGGTCGGATCGGTGGTTGAATGGCAGGACCATTGCGGAATTAGCTCCCAATTTATTTAAGGTAATCCCAAGAAGGGCAGTCAAAGCCCGGACTGTTGCTCAGGCACTCCAAAATAGTAATTGGGTGCGTGATATCATAGGGGCCCTAACAGTTCAGGTATTGGTGGAGTACCTGCTGGTTTGGGACTTGGTGGATGGCCTAATTCTACAACCAGGGGTCCCTGATCAGCACCGTTGGAAGCTAACCCAATCCGGGGTCTACAGCAGCAAATCAGCTTACGCTGCTTTCTTCGTTGGAACCTTCAAGTTCATCCCTTGGAGGAGGATCTGGAAGAGTTGGGCCCCTTTGCGCTGCAAATTCTTCTTGTGGTTGGCTTTCAACAACAGATGTTGGACTGCGGACCGGCTAGCCAAGCGGGGATTGCCTCATCCGACTGCCTGCCCGTTCTGTGACCAAGCTGAAGAAACAATCCAGCATTTGCTAGTCTCATGTGTTTTCTCTCGGCAGGTTTGGTTTTTCTGTTTACAGCGGCTAAATCTGGCTGCTGTAGCACCTGTGTTAGGGACAGCAAGTTTCTCTAGCTGGTGGAGGGGCGTGATCAGAGGGGTGCCGAAGGAGACACGGAAAGGGCTAAACTCCCTTATCATTCTTGTGGCTTGGGAGATTTGGAAGCATCGAAACTCATGTGTGTTTGAAGGATTGCAGCCAAACCTTCAGGCTCTCCTGCAAACAGTGGCTGTTGAGAGCACCATGTGGTGCCGGGCAGGTGCTTCCAAGCTCGAGACCCTCCTCTCTGGGTCACCAGCTTCTTAGCTCCCCCTTTTTTTCTGGGTAGTCCTTGGTCAGGCCTTTTCTTTTTTTTTTTGTGGCGAGTCTTTTTTCCTCTGGGGGCTGGTTGGTTGTGGGTGTGCGTTTGTGTTCGGGTTCGGCTTTTTGCCTAACTCTTTGTACTTGTGTTTTTTCCTACCTTAATGAAATGACATGCAGCTCTCCTGCGTTGTTCGAGAAAAAAAAGTAATGCAGTAAAATAAAAGTCGAAAGAACCAGAAGAACCTAAATGTCATGTAGTAATCTGCTAAGATGATGAATGTTTAAAGCCCCAAAAAAGAATTGTATACCTTCCGAAGCATATCAACAAGCATATCCAAATGACCGATGATATCCAATTCGACTCCTTGTGAGCAACCCATACCTGTAGACATGTCATTAAAGACTAACCATTTGGCATTCTGTTGCCTACCAGGTAACAAAATTAATATCAACAATGCACATTCCTAACTAGAAAGATCTCCATCCAATAGGACTGTGGAAATTATTGGACAAACCAAAAATACCACCATCAAGTTAATTAAAAAACTGTCTGTGCACATTTCAAAGAGGAGCTAACAAAGATAGAAGTAAACTGCAAACGGCGATGCCCACAGGAAATATTATAGATAACTTTAATAGAATATGTTTTCATGGAAAATATTATTATTATTTATGATTAAGATAAACTATGAGAACCATGACTGTTATGTGCGTGCTTACTGTAGCACACGTGTACTGTTCACCCGCGGTTAGATTCCCTTCTTAAGGATTAGATTGATTTAGTTAGTTTGGAAGCTTATCTTCGATTAATTTGTTTCTTTAAGTTAGAGATTATTTCTTAGGGGTCAAGTTATTTAATCAAGCAAAGATGAACAAACAAGTCCCTAGTCCGTAAAGTCCAGCTGTGTTTGTTCCCTTAACCAGTTATTCTAGATCTATTCCTCCCCCAATCGGTGCCCTCCTTCACCTAGCACCATTCTGCTTCAAGTCATCGCCGTCCGATCTCTCTCCGACGGATGATTACTCTCTTGTTATTCACAACACTTGGTACCAGAGCCACTCACCATAGCTTCCAATACCGAGTGTCCATTTACCGAGGTCATCGCCCTTGGCCGCAAGATCGAACACATACTGAAAAAGATGATAGCAACAGAGAAGAAGGCATGAGCAATTGTTGCTGTGCAATCGACAACGCTTCTCTCAACCTCGTTGCATGTGGTCGCGCTAATGACGCCCTCGCCAAGGAAGAAGAAGGTTGTTGTCCAGCGGCCAGCCTCTCCACGCGGGCAGTCGACACCGTGCCTTTAGATGTGTGGAACACGGCGAGTGATGTGTGGAAGGTCGTGACATCATCGTATCGCTCACCCATCTATTGCATTTGGTGGCGGAAAGGGTAGCAACACTACCCTACACTCGCTGTCTTCGTTGGTGGCATCTTCATCAACGTCGGGCAGTGTTAAGGTTCATGTGCCTTCGCTATCAACCGCCATCGACTACCAAGGCGTCACGACCGCTTGTCGTGGCAGGGCTAAGAAGGATAGCTGCCATGGCCACCACCACAGCTCAAGGACGAGTTGTGTGCAAAGGAGGAGAGAAGTTGTTATGCGTGTGAACAGTACTCACGGTACTGTAGCACAAAGAGGAATACTTCTTCCTTACCAAGTTATCTATTTTCTAAATAGTTTAATTAATTTCGTAGCTCTGGTCTTTCCCCTAGACCAGCTACTCTAGATCTATTTCTCCTCGAATCGATGCCCTCTTTCGTCTAGCGCCGTTCTACCTCAAATCGTCATCGTCTGACCTCCTCCGATGGATGTTTATCCCATTATGAACTAAAGTTCATAACAAAGTATCTCAAGTCTCTCCTCCTAGCCAAGTCTCTGCTACCAAGCACCCTCGTTTTCTTTGCGCTTTCTCCTTCAAGCCATGCTATTTGGCCTCTTCTAATGGTAGTTATCCCTACTAGACAACCTAATAGAGTAGATAACGATGATGTTGAAGATCATGAACCAACAGATTCACCAACCCTCATTGGAGGAGTTTGTCGCCCTATGTTACAGCTCGAGGACGAGCTGTTTCACCGGGAGGGATGTAATGTTATGTGCGTGGTACTGTAGCACACGTGTACTGTTCACCCGTGATTAGTTCTTTCTTAGAGATTAGATTGATTTGGTTAGTTTGAAATATTATCTTCTATTAGTTTGTTTCTTGAAGTTGGAGATTATTTTTTATGGGTCAAGTTGTCCCTATAAAAGGGATGTCATTGTATCTTCTTTAATCAAGCAAAGATGAATAAATAAGTCTCTAATCCCTAAAGTCCAACTGTGGTCATTCTCTTGACTAGCTATTCTTGTTAGCGTGTGCTATATTAGGCAGGGCCCTTGCTATGTTAGGCAGGACCCTTGGGTTTAGGGTGGTGCGGCTGCACAGGCATGTTGCCTTGTGCGCCTCCCCCTGGTTTGGTTAGTTGGTTATAATAGGCAAGGATCTTCTCAGATAGGATTATTTCCTATTCCCATGAACATCCCTGCCTATATGTACTCGAGCCTTTGCTCCCATTAACTCATTCACAATTTTCCCAAAACCATTGTCTCTCATGGTATCAGAAGTCCGGGATTCTCCTCGGATTTCCTCGCTTCCGCTCACCTAGCGCGCCGGCCCCTCGCCGTGCAGCGCCTGCGCGCCGGCTTCCCTGCCGAGCGGCGTCTCTCCCTCCCCAGGCGACATGGCTCCCGAGTCGCCCAAGGAGGGTGACCTCCAGAAGAACGGCGACGGCGCTCTCACCGATCCGTCCGCCCCCTCTGCCTCCCCCGTCCAGCAGGACGAGCTTGCCCGGCGGGCGGCCCTGGAGAAGGCCAACGCCCTCGCCACGCAGCACCAGGAGATGCACGATTCGGCCCTTGCTCGTGCGACAGAGGCTGACGAGGAAGCGACGGCTGCCGCTGCAGCCCGCGACGCCGCCATCGCCCGCTTCAACGCCGCCCAGGAACGCGCGGCCAAGGAGCGCGCGACGGCCGCCACCGCCATCGCCGCCTCTCAGCCTTCCCGGCCGGCGGCTGCACCCGCAGCGGCGCCGGTCGATCTGCACACCGTGATGCTCCTCCAGGAGGCCGCGGCCCTCCTGCACCTTCACGCTCAGGCGGTCGCCGTCTCCAACATCTGCAGCCTCATCTCCATCGTTCTCGACGTCGACTCGGGTAACTTCAATCGCTGGCGTGACCAATTCCTGCTGACTCTCGGCAAGTTCTCCCTCCAGGATCACGTACGCCTCGACAACCCGGTCCCCTCGCCGGACTGGGAGCGGATGGACTGCGTGGTCCAATCCTGGATCCTCGGCACCCTCTCCGACGATCTTACCGAGATCATCTCCTCCCAGGGCTCCACCGCCAGGGACGCTTGGCTCGCCGTTGAGTCTCAGTTCCTCGGCAACCGGGAGATACGCGCCATCCAGCTCGAGACGCGGTTCCGCAACTTCGTCCAGGGCGACCTCTCCGTCGCCGAGTACTGCCGCCGCCTCAAGAAGATGGCCGACGATCTCACCGCCCTCGGGGAAGTCGTCACCGACCGCACCCTCGTCCTCAACGTAATCCGAGGCCTCAACGAGCGCTTCACCCACGTCGGCGCCCTGCTTCGTCGCGCCCGGCCCTTCCCCTCCTTCCTCGACGCGCGCGACGACCTCACCCTGGAGGAGCTCACCCTGGAGAATCGGCAGCCTTCCCCGGCTGCTGCCCTCGCAGCCACCACCAAGTCCTCACAGCCGTCCCCACAGCAGTCCGGTTCCAACTCCGGGGGGGCCGGCCACGGGAACGGCTACAAGAACAACAGCCGCCGCAGCAAGCGTGGCGGCGGCGGCGGCGGAGGGCCGCCCAACGGCCAGCGCCCACCGACGGGCGGCCAGCAGCAGCAAACCGGCGCGCCCCAGCCGCAGCAGTCTGGCGCCAAGACTGCAGCGCCACCGGCTGCCCCCTGGTCGTCCGTCTACAACCCGTGGACGGGCACCATCCACATGTGGCCCGGCGCTCGTCCCCCACTGGCGCCGATTCCTCAGCCTCGTCCCCAGCAGCACGCCTTCGTCGCGCAGCAGCAGCCACCTGCGGTCCCTGCTCTCCCTGCGCCGATCGAGGGGACCGGCCACTGGGCGCCGCCAGGGTACTACAACCCCATGGCCGGTCTGCCCTCCTGGGACACTCAGTCACTGGCCTCCGCTTTCAGCACGGCAACGTTGCATCAGGCCCCGTCCGCCGAGTGGACTTTTGACTCAGGTGCTACTTCTCACATGACATCCTCTTCCAGCAATCTTTCACATATTTTTTCTCAGCGGTATCCTACTCATTCATCCATTGTTGTCGGTAATGGTTCCATGCTTCCCGTAGTTGGCACTGGCTCTACTGAATTACCTCATTCTTTATTTCTTAATAATGTCCTTGTGTCTCCACAAATTATTAAGAATCTCATCTCAGTTCGCCAGTTTACTATCGATAACAATTGCTCTGTTGAGTTTGACCCTGCTGGTTGTTCTGTGAAGGATCTGCAAACTCGGAACGTGATCGTCAGGTGCAATAGCTCCGGGGCCCTGTACCCTTTGCGCCTCCCTCCAGCACAGTCTCTTGTCGCCAAGGCTGCCTCCCCCTTGTGGCATCGTCGTCTCGGTCACCCTGGCCATGAAGCTCTGTCGAAACTTGCGTCTAGTGTTTCCTTTCATATAGAGGATTGCTCCGATTTATGTCATGCTTGTCAGTTAGGGCGCCACGTTCGCTTGCCCTTCCATGCGTCCGCATCTCATGCGTCTAATAAGTTTGATCTTATACATTGTGATCTCTGGACATCCCCGGTCGTCAGTATGTCCGGTTATAAATATTATTTGGTCATTCTTGATGATTGCACGCACTATCTGTGGACTTTTCCTCTACGTGTTAAATCTGACACTTTCAGCACGCTCGCCAACTTCATTGCCTACGCCTCCACCCAGTTCGGCGCCACCGTGAAGGCTGTTCAGTGCGACAACGGGCGCGAGTTTGACAACTCCAGCGCCCGTACTTTCTTCCTCACCCGGGGCATCCATCTTCGCATGTCCTGCCCTTACACCTCGGCGCAGAACGGTAAAGCTGAACGCATCATTCGATCGATCAATAATGTTGTTCGCTCCCTGCTGTTCCAAGCCTCCATGCCCCCCTCTTACTGGATTGAGGCGCTCTCCACCGCGACGGCTCTGCGTAACATCTTGCCCACCAAGACCCTCGCTTTCTCTACGCCGCATCTTGCTCTATATGGCACACCACCGGCGTATGATCATCTACGGGTTTTTGGCTGCAAGTGTTATCCGAACCAGTCTGCCACAGCTCCTCACAAACTCGCCCCTAGGTCTGTCCTGTGTGTCTTCCTTGGCTATTCTGACCATCATAAAGGATACCGCTGTCTTGATCTCTCCACCAATCGCATCATCATCTCAAGGCATGTCATCTTCGATGAAACTGCTTTTCCGTTTGCTGATCGCGATGGACCCCCCCTCCTGCCGCCTTCGAGTTTCTTGATGCTCCTGACGCTGTGCCTGTTCCTATTGGTCCATCGCACAAGTTTTTGCCTGCAGGAACACATCCCGCCGACCCCGGTGTCTTGGCGCCCGCTGCAGGTGCCCTCAGCCCCACTGTGGCTGCACCAGAGGACCCTGTCGTCCTCCCCCCGTCGCCTGCGCTCTACGTTCCCCCGGGACGACGCTCCCTGGGGACCCCGGCACCATCCTCCGCGCCACGCGCGGCCTCCTCCCCTACACCAGCGTCACCCGCGCCACGCGCGGCACCGCCGGTCCTTTTCCCCATGCCACGCGCGGCCACGCCGTCATCACCTGCTGCGTCCCCCGTTCGTGGGTCGCCACCTGGCTTCCCGCCTCTTCCCGAGCGTGTGATCACCAACGTCTACACACGCCGGGAACGCCCGCCCGCTGTTCCTGCACCGCCTTCGTCATCAGCACAGCCTACTCCGCCAAGGGTGTTTCCCACGGGTGCTGTTGCCGTTCCACCGGTGACCAACCAGCACTCCATGGCGACGCGCGCTAAGAGCGGGTTCCGAGTTCCAGCGCTCTTCCATGCTGCGCCCCTGTCTCCAGTGCCGAAGACCTATCGCAGCGCACTCGCCGACCCGAGCTGGCGTGCTGCAATGGAAGACGAGCACGCCGCCCTTCTGCAGAACCACACTTGGGATCTTGTGCCCCGTCCGCCACATGCCAATGTCGTGACGGGCAAATGGATCTTCAAGCATAAGTTCCATGCTGACGGGACCTTGGAGCGGTACAAGGCACGCTGGGTTCTTCGGGGTTTCACCCAGCGCCCTGGCGTGGATTTTTCAGAGACGTTCAGCCCAGTGGTGAAGCCAGCTACAGTCCGCACAGTCCTCTCTCTCGCTCTCTCTCGCTACTGGCCCGTGCACCAACTTGATGTGAAGAATGCGTTCCTACATGGCACCCTCTCCGAGACAGTGTACTGCGCACAGCCGTCCGGCTTCGAGGATCCTGCTCACCCAGACTTTATTTGTCGTCTGAACAAGTCTCTCTACGGGTTGAAACAGGCCCCTCGCGCGTGGTTCACCAGGATCGCCACGCATCTGACTTCCCTTGGTTTCGTTGAGGCCAAGTCAGACACGTCGCTCTTCGTCTACCGTCGCGGATCCGACCTCGCATATCTGCTGCTTTATGTCGATGACATCGTCCTTACGGCCTCTTCATCAACACTCCTCCGCTGGATCATTTCGGCCCTGCAACAGGAGTTCTCCATGAAGGACCTCGGTGAGCTGCACCACTTCCTCGGTATGCATGTTCAGCGCTCTGGCGATGGCCTTCTTCTTTCTCAGAAGCAGTACATGATGGAGCTCCTTGATCGTGCCGGCATGTCCGAGTGCAAACCGTGCTTGACGCCAGTGGACACCAGCCCCAAGGTTGCGGCTGCAGATGGTGCCCCAGTCTCCGATGTCTCTGACTTCCGCAGCCTCGCCGGTGCCTTGCAGTGGCTGACCTTCACTCGGCCAGACATCGCCTACGCTGTGCAGCAAGTATGCCTTCACATGCATGATCCCAGGGAGCCGCACCTTTCTGCACTGAAGCGGATTCTTCGGTACATTCGTGGCACTCTTGACATGGGTCTTATGCTGCGATCATCCTCAGCGACGGATCTTGTGGTCTACACTGATGCTGATTGGGCTGGTTGTCCCGATACGCGCAAGTCCACCTCGGGCTATGCTGTGTTCCTCGGCGACAGTCTCGTCTCCTGGTCATCCAAGCGTCAGAACACTATCTCTCGGTCCAGTGCTGAAGCTGAGTATCGCGCAGTGGCTAATGGAGTTGCCGAGGCTACCTGGCTGCGCCAGCTCCTCCTGGAGCTTCACGCCCCCCTCCGGCAAGCTACGCTGGTGTATTGCGACAACATCAGCGCCGTCTACATGTCTTCCAACCCCATCCAGCATCAACGCACCAAGCACATCGAGATTGACCTCCATTTTGTCAGAGAACGAGTTGCCGCTGGTGCTGTTCGCGTCCTCCATGTGCCTACTACATCACAGTATGCGGACGTCTTCACCAAGGGCCTACCTTCCACCATTTTTACAGACTTCAGGACCAGTCTCAACGTGTGCAGTGGCTGACGATTCGACTGCGGGGGGGTGTTAGCGTGTGCTATATTAGGCAGGGCCCTTGCTATGTTAGGCAGGACCCTTGGGTTTAGGGTGGTGCGGCTGCACAGGCATGTTGCCTTGTGCGCCTCCCCCTGGTTTGGTTAGTTGGTTATAATAGGCAAGGATCTTCTCAGATAGGATTATTTCCTATTCCCATGAACATCCCTGCCTATATGTACTCGAGCCTTTACTCCCATTAACTCATTCACAATTTTCCCAAAACCATTGTCTCTCAATTCTAGATATATTCCTCCCCAATCGGTGCCCTCCTTCACCTAACACCGTTCTACTTCAAGTCGTCGTTGTCTGATCTCTCTCTGATGGATGATTACCCCCTTATTGTGCTAGTTCACAACAATGACATGAACAAAACTGAGTTTACTAACATCAGATTCATGTACTAGTAGATTTAGCAAGGAAAACATGTTTTTATCCTTTGCACAAATTAAAACATGAATAGTAATTTTTCTGGGCATATTCATGCAGACAATCTTATGTGTTGCATATAGTTACTTTGAACAATCACTAAAAGTTGAAGATGTCTCACCGATATTGCAAAGACATTTATATAGAAGTCAATTAATGTTGCAGCCATCCACCTGAGTGCACAAGAGAATAGTAAAGTCGAGATTTCAAATTGATAAATGATAACACAAGTAAAATTTGGAAAAACAATAAAAAATACCAGAACACTTTTTATAGTTTGCATAATGAATAAGAAAAGCTATTTAGTTAATAGCCTAAATTGTTAAATCAATGGAACACATACAACATTCTCACAAACAAGGTTGTCACGGCATCGCCAAGTCATCCGGCGCGCGCGCGCGGGGGGCACGCCGAGGTGAGCCTCAGAGCCAAACTATTTCTCTCGCGCCGTCGGAGGAACACTAGGCGAAGAGGAGAAGCCAACGGTGAGCACCCAGGTGAAGGACCAAGAAGAAGCTCGACGACGTGAAGGCGAGCATCGAGAAGGCCAAGGACGAGGCCAAGTGCCTCCACGTCGCCACTTCGTTGGGCACCGACCTGGAGAAGGAGAAGGCGGAGCTCGCCGCACTGCGGCGGAAGGAAGCGGTCTCGTCGGCGTCCCTCCCGTTCCTCGAGGAGCTGATCCGCGTGACCTCCAAGCTCGCAGCGGCGGAGGCAAGAGCAAAGGAGCGCAGCGAGGAGACCACAATGCCTACACAAGTAGAGGCACATCGAGAGGTAGAGCAGGCCAAGGCCCAGTCGATGCGCGAGGATGTTGCCAAGGCCAAGGAAGAGGCGGCCGTGGCCAAAGCCGCGGTCCATGCCATGGAGGCACGGCTGCAAGAAGAGAAGAAATAAAGAAAAGCCACAGTCAGATGAAGAAAAAGAGAGAGAGAAGAGAGAGAATAAAGAAAAGAAGTGAGTGGCAAGAGTAATCGGCCGAACAGGAGGAAAAAAGGAAGGGAAAGAAAAGGGAAGAAAGAGATTAAGCGTGCGATAAAACTTTTTCTTCGCAAATTTTTAAACCCGAGCACTTCATTACATGTTAAATTACTCTATAAAATTCTACTAATCATATTACGTTGCGAAACACCATTATTAACAAGTATGTTAGTTTAGTAAAAATGAACTATCATTGGTAAATTAAGATTTAGCGCTACTGATTAAATTGGTATATTGTTGTTTAAATCATTATGATGCATATCTAAATATCTAATTAATTGGTGGGTCGTTTATAAATGGTAGAAACTCATTAAGAATTTTTTGTATCTTTATAATAAATTAATTGCCATTTGGAGAATTATTGCCACCATATAACTCTCGCCATGGCGGACGTCTAGGCGTCCAGGCCCCCCATGCACGCCATGACTTGCCGGAGCGCCCTGACAACCTTGCTCACAAATGTCAACTAACAAGATTTATTTAAGGCTTGTCTCCAATAATTCTCTTTCAACTCTGGATGCACTTGTCCACATCTATGGTGAGAGCTAAGTACTCCAAACATAGTAGTTAAAAATTGACTCTTGATTGTAACTTCAGCATAGGGGGCTTATAGCACAATTCCCATATCTCAATTCTTACTTTATATTTTGAAACCACCTTGGGCTGTATGTCTATTATAAGCTGCTGTAATCTTGAATTCGATCACTGCTTTTTACTCTTTTATCTGCTACATTCAGCTGGACGTACAATACTTCAAAAAAGATAGGTCTCAGAAACCAACAAGTATGTATTATGAATGTATATTGTATTTACTTACGGTGTCAACAAATCCTTCCTAAAAGGTAGTCCATCTGTGATGACTGTATATATGACGACTGCAGCCATGAGTACCCCCAAAATGCTGAAAATAATTCTCCCAATTATGACAAAAGAGCACTTTCTTTGGGATAGATTACCTTGCCTGAAAAATGTTGAGATACACCTTAAGGCAAATTAACATCAATATAAATTATAGAAGATGCATCTAACAATTGATATATGCAAAATAACATTCCTTGGACATTTGAAATGTAATACAACAAGGTCACCAAATGGGGTCACAGCATGCAGTGTGTCGCTAAGGAACGTGAGCAATAGAGCATGATTCTTCAGTTATTCAAGATGTGGGATGCAAAACCCCAAAATATTTGAGGCAGCAAAAGGTTTATTGTTGCAGGTGTAGAAATCTGCTAGATAATATATTTAACCAATCCTGAAACAGTTTAAAGGAGACCAATACCATAATCAATATAAGCTGCCTATTAGTACAATGAGAATCCTCAGAGAGAGAGAGAGAGAGAGAGAGAGAACGAGGTGCGTAATCCATTTCAGTTTTCAGTATCAGAAGGAAAAAAAGAAATTAAATTTGTTTCTTTTGATTTGATGTGCCATAGTGCATTGATCTCCATGATCCACCCCCCTAGGAAGAATATTGAGGAGTGAAAAGTTATTGCTAATTATGGCATGCTAGCATCTTATTTGGCATTGTACCATCAAAGCAACTTCAAATGCTCATTTTGTTAAAACAATACATAAGTACTCATTTAATGTCAGCAAAGCCATCTTATTTACAAAATTTTTTTCTATATTTCTCAATGTGCAAGCCCAAGGAACTAAAAGTTCAGAATAAGTTAGTAGTACCAAGAGCTCAGAATTTATCAGTCCCAGTGAATTGTAAATTGTAATGGCATTAGCATAAGAATTAATTGATGCAAGCATAATAAACAGAACAAGTATAAAAAATGAATGAGATGAAGGAACACCATGAAGGCTAATCATGAAAGCTCAATGGAAAAAAATATTGAATAAATATGAATAACACACTTCTTTTCATAGGTTAAGTTATTAAAGCCCCTGTTATGCTGTCGAGAAAATAGTCAACTCAAATCAATTAATATCCTGCATACAATGGGAGGAATTTAATTCCATACCTGAGCAATAAAAGAGCAAGTGGATCTTGGGAAGGCCCTGAAGGTGTAATTTCAAAAAGCTTCTTAACAATATAAGCACATGTAGCAGCACTGAAAATATAAAAGAGAAAAGGTGGATCGCATCACATGGAATAGAACACCTCAATTCAAACAGAAGTATAAAAGTTTGAGCAAGCCATGAAAAATTATGAAGATAATAGAATATTAGCAAGAAGGAATCAAGTACCTGCCAAAACAAAACAACAGAACTACCCAGAAGACAGAACTAATCCAATTTACTTCCTTGTAGATGAACCAAGTCTGAAACACCATAAATGAAAGAAACACCTCTAGCTCAAGTCAAGCTGGAAGTAATGTTTTTAAATTGGATCTCCGTAGATGAACCAGGAATGTTTTTTATCTTATATTATTTATATCCTGTAGACAGTTATTTTGTTCTCATCTCTGAGATGCAACCCATGTACAACCATTACTGCTTCAACCCAAAAAGAGCTAATGCAGTTAGACATATGGCATCAAATATGAAAAAAATCAATGAATTCTTTCATACAGATGCGGAGGGAAAGACAATGAATTAAAGAAGGAAATTACGTATGCAAAAATACAAGTATGACACCAAGACACTTATCAAGTACGTAATATATTTTGTCAATAATTCAATTTATTCAAAAAAAAATAGAAAGTAAAAAAATGGTAGCTATATAGTCCACTCTTGTACAGTGCATGCAAGCATGTTGTGGGCAGCATTTCACAGAACAAACACTAGTTGTTGCTTTCACTTCACACTCCAGAAAACACTTTCCTTCCAAATATGCATTTTCTATACAAACCATCTTAACAGATTGACTGCTTAGCAATGAAGACGTAGAAGTACAGTATAAAAGTTAAATGAATTACCGAGATCGCAACCACATTCACATAAAAATCAGCCAGTATTGCCACCATCCACCTACACACATACAAGAATTATAACTTCCAGGTGAAGGTCATTTGAAAACATGTAAGCTTGGACAATAGCTGCGATCTGCCAACTCTGATGCAATACATTGTTCACTGTTTAAGAAAGTACCAATTCTCTCATGAAAAAACTGCACTACCTACAGCATAATCGAGCAATGAATTTTAAAAGTAGCATCTCTCAGGAGCAATCTATACTTCCTGCAGAAATGAACAGCAAGCCTAAGTTTCATGTTACAATATAGCTAACACCACCTTATCAATCCAAGATAAACACAGGCAAATCCAGATATAAGCAACATTCTACAGCTACAGGCTTGTAAAGCATAAAAGAAAGCAAATCCCTGCATTTCTTGTGTAAGAATGTTACTAGTACATCACATCTCTAGCATTTGGCCATGATACAAGGTAAACTCCACCACTATGCAGGTTAGCACCAACAAAATTGGAAGAATACTTAAGATAATACGAGTGACTCCTAGCTAACATTAGCAAGGCATCCACAGGCCTCAAAAAGGCTACTTGAACATACAAACATCCAGTTCATCCTCTTCCTTAAGAGGGTAAAAGTAGTACTCACGGCGTGAGCAGCTCGGCGCGAAACGGCGAGCCGTCGGTGATGCAGGTGTACAGCAGGGTCCCCACCATGAGCACGCCCAGCGCCGCGAACACCACCCTGTACACGACTAGGGTTCCTGACGCCGCCATGGCCGCGCCACGAGCTTACTGCGAGACGAAGAGGACGCGAATTTGAGGGGAAACTTTGCGCCTAAGCCAACCAAGTAGGGGGGATTTTCCAAGCGGGAGTGGTGTGGATATGAAGCTGACACGTCGGGGTGGCGGAAGCGGAGGCGAAGGCCGTACACGCCGCTACCCGTTTGCGACTTGGGAAGGCGTGGAGCTCGCATTTGAAGACAAGGCTCGCGAGGGGAGGGGATGAGTTCGCCGGCGCCGACCGCCGGATTCCGGCGATGTCGGTGAAGGGATCGAGACGTGCGCGCGTGTGGACGGGTCACGGGTTCCCCCGAACGAGCATTGCGCGCCGGCGACGGCCTGATTCGAGCCCATAACTGACGGTTTGGCCCATTGGGGGTCGCCACGGCGACTTGGGCCGCACTGAGAGAAACGGCGTGTTCCTCTTCCAAAAGAAACGAACAGGATGCCTTTTTTTTCGTTAAAATTCGGTAGAATAATTTTGGACGGCATCGTGTGTTTGGTAGAAATTGTATGTCTGGCTTTTTTGGAAATGAGCAGGGTGTTTCACTTGCCTCTTTTCGAAGACAGGGCCAGTTTGGAACACACAAATTTTGCACAAACCTATAATAGTATAGGAAAATGACCATCGGTCTCATTTGTTTCATATAAAGTATCCTGATGCCCCCCGCCAACCCCCCCAAAAAAAATCTCCCGTAGTTACCTTGCTGGAGTGATTAAAGTATATTGTGTGGCAATGCTGTTTTTTTTTTACATAGACAGCTAACATATAAAAGAGAATAGTATATGTTCTGGGTGGCATTGAAGGTCGGTACTTCACCGTGTAACAAAAAGAGAATAGCAAACTGTTACACTCTGGAATCTTTTGTTATGCGCAATAGCTTTCAAATTATATCAGAGTTTATAAGATATGGTACAAGGGTACACGGTATTAAGAACGAGAAAGGCGAATCTTGTAAAGAGAACCAAAATAACAACATTGAAGGAACTACGACAAGAGAGAAAAGATTTGGCAAAATCAACTGTAAATTCCTTAACACAATCTTAAAAAGAGTACAAATGAATGTCACTCTCTCACAACCCTCTCAAATCTTTTAGAACCCTCAGATTCTTGCCCTATACAATAATCTAGTGCTAAAGGGTAACATAGCTTCTAATCCTCTCGTACACCTCATCCCGATGAATGATTTCTTTGCTTTGTTGTTTCTTCTTGGTTGCTTAGGTTCCTATGACCACCCCATCGATTTATATAGTCCCCCAGTCCTCATCCAAAGGAAAGTAGGAATCCAAATCTTATTAGGATTCATCTAGAACTCATTATAGTACATATTTCTAAATCCTAAAATGTCAGGATATGAGTTACCATACTCAATAATCTCCACCTTAACTCTTATCCGTTGAAATCACCATACTCCTCTAAGAACTCGTTCTAAGTCGGCTCTATTTTTTTCTTTTTTCTTTTTTCTCTCACCTTTGGGAGTGCCCTCGCCACAAGGGCTCATGCATATCACTGCAATATACATGTTGGTATCCAGGCTTGGCAATCCAGACCCTCCACCTGAGGGCTCTTTCCTTGTGAAGCTTGGTTAACCCCACTTCCTATTCCTACAACCCTCCATACTAGAAGTCCACCTGCTCACAAGGTACCATGTGCTTGGTCCCACCACGTTTTCCTTCTTCCAACAGCTTGTAGATTCGCATCTACGTCTGCTAGATTTTGCAATCGACTTTGCAGCTCCGTATATAACTTTAGATGTGATCTGAATACCTACCATTAATGACACGATTTCTTTTTCTTAGCCAGAATTTTTATCAGACATCCTATGGTTACTTCACCTTCAAGATTACCCTTTAATCGGTATCCTGCATTGGTCTAAATACTTTTTATAATTACCTTGCGCAAGACTCCATCTCGAAGTGATACCTCACAACCTTTGAGTTCAAGCGACCTTACAGATATTAGATTCTTTATTAAGCTGAGAACATATCGAACTCCCGTCAATATACAATGTGCTCTATCATACATCTCCAATGTAATTGTTCCCACCTTAGTGATTGCATACTCCTTGCAATCCACCAAGTGAACATTTCCATGTGCTAGGTATAGAGATTATTTGTCAAACATCTCTTTCACCGAACATACGTGAAAATAACAATATGAATCTATTATCTATCTATGAAAAATTACCTGATTGACTAATAACTAGTACATCCAAAATATCATTTGCTACCGCCACTGAGCATACACCCTTCATTTTCTTCAAACATGGATAATCTTTTATCATGTGACATTCCTCGTCATATAGATAGCATACACATGTACCCTTGCTATTGCCCTTCTTCTAGTGATTTTTGCTTCTGCCTATAACACTTACTGCAGCCAATGCTTGATCACCTAAGGATAAAGATTCCGATGGTTTTTCAAGGACTCTGCCTTTAATATATATGCAATTGCCTCATTGAAGTTGAGTATAGTTTTGTGATGAGAATATTCATGTCAATTGCTCCCATAATGGTGATAGAGATGACGCAAATATGATAAATTTATCGTTCTCCTCAATTTTCTTATCCACACTAGTCAGCTATATGATAAGTTTGTTGAAGACATTGACTTGATCAACAAACCATGTACCTTCCTCTATGCACAATATGTGTAGTTTTAGCACCCATCGGTTTGTTAGTGACTTTGCCATACACAATTCTGATTTTACCATATATAATTCTTCTAAGTCTTTCTATAATTTTTTTGGTGAACTCTCCTTGATCATTGAGTATTTTACCTCATCGAAGAGACATAGATATATTATACTAACAGCCTTCCACTCCATCACCTTTCAGTCTTCTTCGGACGTCTGTTTTGGTTTGTCCCCTTCAAGAGCAGTGATTAACTCTTTTTGGATAATGACATCCTTTATCACACATTACCAGATGCTAAAATTTTCTCCACCATCAAATTTTCTAACTTGATTCTACATTGCCGACATCGATCTTGATTTTGTGCCACCTGACACTTTATTGACATTCTCATAAATTAGATTAATCTGACCTTAGCTTCAATGGAACTTGTTACACTCTGATACCCTTCTTATGCACGCAGCTCTCGGATTGTACCAGAATTTATAAGATACAGTGTGAGCATGTATGGTATGAAGAACAAGAAAGATGAATCCTGTAGAGAGTATCAAAATAATGATGTTGAAGTAACCACGACGAGAGAGAAAATATTTAGCAAAATAGATCGCACATTCCTTATGTATAACCTCAAAAGAGTACAAGGGATTGTCACTCTCTTACAACTCTCTTGAATCTTTTAGGACTCTCAGGTTCTTACCCTATACAATAATCTAGTATTAAAGAATGATCTAACCTCTAATCCTCGTGTGCACTTCTGTCTTTGGATGAGTGGCTTCTTTGCTTTGTTGTTTCTTCTTGGTTGCTTAGTTTTCTATGACCACCCTCGTGGGTTTATATAGTTCTCTTAGTTCTCATCCAAAGGGGAATAGGAATTCTACTCTAAAGTGAAGTAAGTATCCTAATCTTATTAGAATTCATTTATGATTTTTTATAGCAAATCTTTTCAAATGCTAAAAGACTGGAATATCCTTTTCAAATACTAAAAGATTACCATATAAGTCACTGTACTCAACAACTCCATTAGCATAGATGTGCCACGAATAAGTGATACAATCAAGCAAGTCTATGAGCCTTGTGGTCGTGGTCTCTCACCATGCTGTCACCTCGTATTTCGACGTTCAGCCTACAGATAAAAACCTAATTAACCGACACAATTAAAACCATTATTAGCTCTGCCTAAGGGCACTCCCAATGTAGAAACTACTATAGTTTCTATATGCATTTATTATCCTGCCAGCTAACCAGTTTGCTGATGTGGCAAGGGATTTAATGAAGAGAGAGAGAGGAGAAAATAGAGAAACGGTTTCTACATTAGGAACCGGTGTCTTCACGTGCATCGATATCGCTAGAAACTATCTAAACTGCGTTGGGGAACAGGGCATCGTTTCTCTAGATCCCGTGCTCCCTCCCCCTTCCGAGCGCGCCGCCGCCCGCGACTCCCTCCCCGCGCGCTCTCTCGCGAAACCACACCGCCCGCAGCTCCCTCCCCCGCGCGCGCTCACGCCTCTCCCTCCCCCGCGCGTGCTCACGCCTCTCCCTCCCCTGCGCGCGCTATCTCCTGCCGGATCCAGCAAAAGGCGGCAATTTTTCCCCTTCTCCCACCCAGAAGCATCGATCTCCCGTCTATAGGCGCCAATCGCGGATTCATTCCGGTCTCTGGCTCCAAACCGAGGTCCATTCCCCAATTCATGACCTAGCCCCTCCAATTGATCTCCTCCCCCAACCACCGTTACCCAAAATCCATCCCCAATCTCTAAGCAAATGAATCGGCCAGGAAAAGAAGCCGTTGGGCATGAGAAAAGATCAAGAAAGCCTAATCCAAGCTCCCGGCGAGGCAAAATCCAGAGATGGAAGAAGTACTACAGAGGAATGCCAATATTCGTGATCGTCAAGCTTACAAACAGCTTCAATCTGATTTGATTGATCATATCTGGCAAAAGTTTGGGAATCAAACTAATTAGGTAGAAATATGAATTTATATACACACACACACACACACTTGCCTATGCTCAACAACTTTTAAAATTTAGATTTACTTGTATACTTGCCTATCCCTATATTACTATAAATTTGTTAATTTACTAGCCCATCGTCTTTTTTTACAGGTTGCTCAATGATGGACTTGGAGTTCTGCTGCGTGGAGGATGATGGATGGCTCAAGATTATCTAAATATTATTTTCTATTTATTTTGGCATTGGTATCTAGATTTCTATTATTATTGTAATGGATGATTCATGGCGTCAACTAAACTGTGTTGGAATCTTGCTGAGTTTTTTTATTCAGATGTTTTGGAATCTTGGTGGCGTCAACTAAACGATTCAGTTTGATGCGCAAGCTATTTCTGATTCAGCTGCCTTTTTATTTTTGATTCTGAGATGTAGCAGCATACTATGCCACACGGTTACTTTGTCATAGCTGATCTTCTTTGTTTGTAGTGCATGCAAGTGCTAATTAAATGTTATTTTCTATGGAAACTGCTATAGGAAACCATGCATTGGGATGGTTGGGTCTAAATTACACCATCTCTCCTCTAGAAACTACCTATAGAAACTAGGGGTGCAAACGGGTCGGGTTAATCCCGACCGATCCGGCACGGAATTCGATTGGTATCAAATCCGATTGGTACCGAATCCGGAGAAAAAATATGGGTTAGGATATGGTAACAGCAATATCCGTCCGAATCCGATACGTCTTCAAGTTTGATTTCAGGTTATTGCTACTATTTGACATTTCATTTTTTTTCAATGGTAAAATAAAATCTTCCACATCAGCTATTAAGTAGTAACATCAAGTTCTTGACAGTACGTCCTCCTACTCCATTTGCTGTACTGCATGCATTCCTTACAAACGGGTTAATCCCGACCGATCCGGCACCGAATTCGATTGGTGCCGAATCCGATTGATACCGAATCCGGAGAAAAAATATAGGTTAGGATATGGTAACAACAATATCCGTCCGAATCCGACCCGTTTGCACCCCTAATAGAAACCATGCATTGGGAGTGCCCTAAGTATAACACACTGTGCTAAGGACATGAATAAGGTTGACAAACAATTTTGAGAATCACTGGAATGGTCTGCCCTAGCCCAGGGAGGATGGTGTCATAACATCTCGACAGTAAATGACAAGTCGACGTTGCAGCAGCAACAGAGAAGAGAATGGTCGGCTGGCTGGCCCAATCTCTAGCAGCCCCTGCCAATCCATTACGACCTGACGCACAAGCGTCTCGGATCTCTCGTCCTTGCAGTATTCACTACGTTTTCAATCAGCACGTTCTTGAATTCCACCTTGATTGCTCGTCGCCAAGGTCAAGGGATCGAGCAGCATCCCGATGCCACGAGACAGCCGGCATGGCAGCACCGGAGGCTCTGCCAATCTGATGCAGCCCCCATGGCTGCTTCGCTTTGGCCACTCCAGTGGGCTGCGACGCTGACGTATAACGCGCTTCAGTTACTGCACTTCTGAAGCAGGCATGCAGATGCAGGAAAAGATATGCATTCGCGACGCCTTCTCCGTCCAGGAACTAGACTGGATCGGCAGTAGTGCTGTGTCGTCATGGTCGATCTTGTAGCTAGAAACCAGAGTCGGGTAGACAAGCGCCGTCTCGAGAAGGTAAGGAAAGAGGCGAGCAAAGCCTTACGCGACATGCAGCGAGCAGCAGCATTTCGTTCTTTCTTCCTCTGATTCAGACGCATGGAATGGGCATGGATGACGCAATGAGCGATCATACGTGTGATTGACCTTATGCAGTCCGCGTGTGCCAACACCGGTTAGAGATTATCCACGTATATCCGAACAGACTAAAGTCAGAATTGCAGAATTGAGAAATCCACAAGGTTTTCTAAAGTTAAAATGTCTGAAATATGCATACGAAATGGTGATTGTTTCACTGAGGAAAATTTAATAACGAACTGGTACCTACACGAAGTGTTGTGGGCGCCACAGGTTAATATTTTCTCTGTGTACAAGGTGAACGGTAGACATCTTACATTTGAAAAAAAAATGCTTAAGAGGTTGCATCATAGAGAAACAGCTGGTGGAATCAGAATGAGCCAGCAAAATGAAGCAAATTTTCTTCTCATGATCCGAGGAATTAAGTTTTCAGTCTTCTTATCGTCGATCTTGTAAACTAGCTTCACTAAGTGACAGCGTAACTGCATAAGCCTGTAAATTTATCCTGTAAGTCAACCACTTGGGGTGTCTGTAGATACTAATCACGGTGTTTTTCTTTTCTTCCCTTCATGATGCGACATACAAGTAGGTTGCTCACGCGTTGCCGTCAGTTCAGGCGACCTAAATTTTTGGAGCCGACCTGAACATGACCGACCATTCATAAACAAAAGTTGAGTACATATAGTTTTAAGTCATGATTAGATCGAAATATACGATCAAATGAAATAGGTGTCGTCTCGACAAATCATCTGACCATAAATGTAGTAGTATTTTACAAGTTATGATTATTTTTATTTGGGACAGCATGGAATCACATTTCTTGAACAGTATATTGGTCAACTGCTTTCTCCAGTTACTTCATCTGAACAAAACGATTAACTAATTCATGTCCTTGCTGGAATTGTTTTTAAGAAGAACACCAACTGGCATCTGTAGTAGTAGTTTTTGTCTCACCAACCGATGATCTATCTGATCAGTGTTACATAGCTTTCGAGAAAAAGAAGCAAAAAAAACTTACGTGACTTCTGAAACTTCTACGTTAAGTTCTAGCCAATAGCTTAAAAAGCTACGCTTCTCCACTCTTCTAATGCTCACGAAAGCAATTCCAGGACATATTGTTGCGTCTGCATTGGATGCCACTAACGATCATAGCATGGTTGGCTGCTTCTCCCAAGAACAACCTTTACATTTGTTTATCCCAAAGGGAACTTGCCGTTTAGATGTAGGACATACCTATCACTAGTTGCCCGTTGCTCTGTCCTACAAGCAAATTAGGAAGTAGCATTATTATGGCTACTTGCAAACAAGAGTAAAAGAAAAAAATGCCAGCTAAAACTAGTGATCCAAATGATATGTTGTAACATTAGTTCCAGCATTTGCTGGTGCCTTCCCTGATGCAAATGTAGTTATAAAGAAGAGACCTTGTTAGGTTTAATTGCTCGCAGAAATATTACTTTTCTACTACAAGATAGTTTCCTATAATAAAAAGATGGCAAATAAAAAAAACAAAGTGAATCGATGAGTGGAAGGAAAAGCATTCACCATATATTCTCACAAGTCACAACAGGGATTACGCTTGGACAAAACAGATCAGAGAGGTGATTTCATACATAGTTACAAAATGAGGAACAGCACATAAGATTCTCTTCAGTGACATAGACTACATTCCACGCAAGATCAAATATTCTGCTCTACCTATTAAAAAGATATCTTTTTTCATCAAATAATTACTCGCATTTATAGTTTGACAGACGGTAAAAGGATTTGAAAATTTGTCAACAGATGGATGGGATCTTTGATTTCCATGTAGTCCTCTGAGGCCACCTATCAATAATGTTTGTAAAATTTCATTAAAAACTATTAACTGTTCATAATTTGTATTCAACCTTTCTTCTGCTAAAGAGGTGAATTGGTTAAGAGAGCTATCTTAATTCTTAAGACTTACCACCAACAGGTCGTATGATCAAATCAAGGAATCTTTAGCCAAGAAACTGGGTGTCATGCAAGTTGGAAGTGGTAAGTAGTCAACATGAATAGTAGATAATGGTATTAATTAAACAAAAAAAACTGGGTTGTGAGGTTGGTTTGTGATACGACATATATTAATTCTAGCAAGAATATTGTCATTACTATGATCGGCATAAAGAAAGTCTACCAGGAGAGGCCTCCATGTTGGGAATAATCCCACATTGGTTGTGGAAGAGGAGAAAGCACAACTTATAAGTGTGGGGGAGCCCCCACCCATTGGACTAGTCTTTTGGGGGGAGAAGGCCCAGTACCACTTATAAGGTTGTTGCTCCGTTGCTCCGTGGGCTTGGTTGTGTTCCGCCCATGTGGACCTGTGGCCCGGGGAGTAAAAACCCGGCTGGACCTAGGTATGCGGCCAGGTCCAGATCTCACACTCCAGATGGTCTTAGTGCTCTAACCCTAGTACCAGCCATTTCTATATGCGGATAGAAATCCTCAAAACAGTACATGGAAATGGAACCCTATGCTCCGATTCATTCCATTTACAGGCTTCCCCGAAAGAAAGATTATGTATGGACAGTGGGAACAAGATCCATGGTTTCGCCACTGTTCTAACTCTAATTGAGTACAACCATTAGAACTATGGGGACCTCAGTCTACGAGAATGCCTACACTAAGGGGACAATGCAATATCTTGAGGTGCGCATAGAGTTTCAGCTTAATTTGTCAGCTAGCTAGGGTTCTTAAGAGCCTGTTTGGGACTGCTCTGCTCCAGTTTTTCCAGCTCTGCTCCACCAACTCCACCATGGAGCAGCTTCACTGTGGAGTTCCTGGAGCAGGTGGTCCTGTTTGGCACGCAGCTAGCTCCAGCTCCAGGAATGTGAGGTTTCCCTGAAAAAGGTCCAATGTGCCCCTGAATGATGTTTGGTGTATGTTTTGATGTCTGCGGAGCATATGTAACTGAATTTTTTTTGTTGCCAATTGAAATATGATGTAAAATATTATAATCGCAATTAATTTATTCGAGAAAACCAAAAAACAAATATTTTGGTCAAATAATTCCATCCTTTTGTCCCATAAATTGCAACGTGCATGATAGATAATTAACAAAGTCCATCATTCGAATACAAATAATTGTCCATAGATAACTAGAGAGTAGTTTAAACCAAAATGACTACGAATGCAAGTGTTCCGATACATAATTCTAGCTCCAAGCTAGAGAAATAGCGGTTGCCGACTCATCACGGAATGCATCCATAGTAGGAGCATTGGGTTCCATAGTAGACCCATTTGATGGAGCTGCATATTTGTTATACCTTTCGGGTATTGTTGGGACAAAGTTTGGATCACGATCGAAGCGAGCAAAGTCCAAGTCTTCACCCCCATGCTCACGAATGAAGTTGTGAAGAACCATAGTAGCCACAACAATTATCTTTTGCTTGAACATAGGGTAGGATGGCATCTTGTACAGAATTTGCCATTTCATTTTAAGCACTCCAAACAATCTCTCAATAACATTGCGGATAGAAGAGTGAATGCGATTGAACCTTTCCTTAGGAGTCTTCGGTTCCATAACTCTATGCCACTCCGGCATATGATACCTCTCACCCTTATAAGGGCAAAGGTATCCAGGACGATTAGGATATCCCGCATCAACAACGTATTATTTGCCTATAAATATGAAAAATGACATAAGTTAGAATTTGTCAACAATTAAACAAACAATAAACTAAATGACCATATGTAGATAACCATGTTACCTTGTGGGGGATGTGGAAAGAATTTTTCATCCAATCTTATCGCAGTGTACAACACACTAGTGTCATGCATAGCTCCCGGTTGCCCCGTCAACACATATGTGAACCTCATGTCAAAGTCACAAATTGCTAGAACATTTTGAGTAGGTATTCCTGACTTCCCAATATATCTCACTTGATCGTCGGGTGACAAAGAAACTCTAATATGCGTGCCATCAAGAGCACCAATACAATCTTTGAAGTGTGGATATACTCTGCGGTCATTTCTTATCCTACTATGAACAGTTGGAAAGTTTGGGTTCTTTGGTCTAATAAAATCTTTAGCTATGGCCATCAAAGAATTTAGGACCTCATCAAATTTTCTATGAATGGTTTCACCCGAGTGCTTGAATCGATTTTGTCCCTTTCTATTGGATTCATTTCCAGCACAAATGAACAAGAAAATTCCCAACATCTCATAAGTGTTCATATGCAGCGATGATTTTAGACCGTACCTTCCCACCAACAAATCATGAAGGTCGTAGAACATTTCCGTGCTCATTCGAAGCTGCGAATGGCACTCACCCGGTGTCGTCAAAGTCTCTTGCAACCACCCCATACCACTGAGGTTTGATGTCCTCGGTGGATTTTTGTCAAGGTATAACTCAATATACATTTCAGCAACTTTAGCACCAGACATAATAAGATTCCAATATTCCATGCTCTCATTGTCGGAGTCATTACTATCATTATCAGTTCCAAACATCTGCAAATAGAGACAAATGACATACATAGACCCAAATAAATAGAGATAAAGGACATACATAGAGCCAAATAAATAAAGACAATAAATAGTGCAACATTTAAACATACATAGAGCCAAATAATTGAGTTTCAATGGCATACATAGAGCAAAATAAATAGTTTCAAAGGCATACATAGAGGCAAATAATAAAAAGTTTAAATGGCACACATAGAGCCACACAACTAGCCCAAAGACAATTATTTCTAGTTTCCATACTTGTCATTGTGCCTCTTCCTAAGCCAATTGAACATAATCTCTCTAGTAGGAAAAGTCATGAACATTTCCCTAAAATCCTTCTTCACAAACAACTGAGTGGCAATGTCATGCTCATCTGAACCATAGTCCGCACCACAATCCAAAACGAGATCCATCACTTCCTTGACTGTCACCCCCTCTTGCTTCTTTGATGTAAAAGAGGTGGCAGATTCAGACATCTTTGTGATTGCTTCTTGAATAACAAGTGCAGTGCTTGATTTCTTTTTCTTGTCTACTGCAACACAAGGTCTTTTATTTCCATGCACATTGGAAGGATTCACCTCCTGGACCTCCTCCTCTCTAGTGTTGTGTGCATCAAAAGGTACTTCACGGACATCATCATCTCCACCTCCATTTTCATTGTCTACGTCAAAAGGTTGGTCTTGAGAATTAGGAATAATGGGATTATCACTCATAGGATTCCAATGATCTGCTTCCTCATTTGTAATGTTTCTAAACATATCCCTAAGCAAATCTTCATTTTGGATAGCCTTTTTCCTAAACTTGCCACTCCCGGGAATTTCCTGTAAAAATAAGAACCACAAACATCAGTGCATCGAGTAATGGTAGAATTATCAAATTTAGAGACATATACAATCACAGCTCTTATCTTCTTCCACCACTCATTCTCCATGCTAATGACCCCCTTCGTATTGTTCCAACCTGTACCAGTTTGCCTCCTCTTCAATTTTTGCCAAGCAGTCCAATCAACCTTTAACTTGTCCCACTTGTTTTTTATTTGTGTCTTCGATAACATGATTCCGGTCATCTGGAAAAACCTATCCGACACCTCAGTATAACCTACAGAGTTCAAATGGGTGTTTGAGCGATTGCCTTTCCTATTTTGTTCGGCCATTAACTCACAAGCAAGTGTGACATGTGCATCGGTCCAATCCATTTGATCACCCTGACCATGATATTACACAACAATTTAGCTTTTCTGTTGTATACTTGTATTATTTGCAACAAAGTATACCACTGGACATTGAAAGTGGCTCTTCTAACAGAGTATTCGCCATTGAATTAAGGTATTAGGTAGCAAATTTGCATGCAATCATACCAGATCCTCCTTTTTCTTCTTCGCCGGTGGTGCACGCTTCCTACCTGCTGCTGTGGCTTGCGACTCTGGCACCTCGTCACCTGCAGCCGTCCACTGGCCACCTACAACCACCTCTGAGAGGCTGTGGCCGGCCGTGGCCACTGGCCGCCCGCTCGATCCATCCCAGCCATCACCTCGCCGGAGCGTCGCCTGGGGTGGCCGGAATAGGGAGGCGGCGCTAGGTTTTCTCGGTCACTGCACCCGTGGAGAAGAGGGGTGGCGCGGGTAGGGGGCGGCGTGGGTGGGGGCGGAGAAGAGGGGCGGCGCGGGTGGGGGGGCGGAGAAGAGGCTGCGCGGGTGGGGGAGAAGAGTCGCGCGGGTGGGTGGGGAGAAGAGAAGTCGGAGAAGGAACGTCAGGTGGAAAAGAAATCCAATCGGTACGGAGGAGAGGAATTGTGTAATGGCAGTGGTGGGTAATTTTTCACCAACTCCACGAGGAGTTTGGAAATCTTTGTTTGTGGAGTACCCCTTGAGGAGCTCCATAAAAAACGTGGAGTCAGCCTCTAACTCCACCTTTTTCTTGGAGCGGAGTTTTTGGAGTTAGACCTGTTTGGTTAGCGAAGTTGGGAGCGGAGCTGGAAAACTTGGAGCGGAGCAGTCCCAAACAGGCCCTAAATATTGGAATTAGCCTGCAAATTTTAGCTCTCTCTTTCACAGAAATGTTTTTAAAAAACAACCCTTTAAAGCAAAAAAATAACTCTAGCATGTCTGATAATGAGGGCCTATTGGGAAAGCAGGAAGCAAAAGTCATTTTACGCATCGATATAGCCTCCAACGTATGTCTTTAATTTTCTTTCCTATTTGAAAATTAATGTACAAATTATAAAACATATTGTAGGACTGATGTAGGTAATTAGAGAGAAGTAAATAATTCTCGAAGCTTTTCCCCAACAGTATTCAAAATCTTCACTCAAATAAATATAAGAGTCAGCAAGTTCATATTACACCAACTGAGCTACACAAAGCAAAGTTAGAGACTGAAACCAACAAACTCAACAACATTCGGCGCAAGGCCGGTTTGACCGCAGCCGGTCTGATCGTTCTCCTATTCTAGACCTAAAAACCTCTTGAGTCAAAACTTAAATCTCAAGAGCTTGCTCAAATATCATCCAAACACTTTTAAATTTTACATGAGATTTGTTCAAAGAATTATGTACCTAAACCATTCTTACACACCCAAGATTTCTCACATAGGGAGGGTGAAGGACCATGTGAGAAGTTCCTAATTAATGTTGTGATGAACCATTGCAATATTTTTAGAGTGGTTATTCGATTTTGCAAAAGATTATATTTTGGTTGGGCTATTTTCTAAAAGTTTCAGTAGAAGCGGTAGTACCTGCTTGAGAGGAGCGGTAGTACCGGTTTTGGCAGAAATTGATGATTTTGGAATTTGAGTTATAGATGGAGTTTGGGTGACCAGGGTCATTGCATTAAGGTTGCATGATGCATGTTTTGGCTAACGTAGATCAAGTTGTAAAGAACTTGTGTCTGAAAACGATTTTTTTGTCTTTGGATGTGTAGAGACGCTTAGTGTCACCATGGTTACGCTCATGGAGGAGCCGATGCCCAAAATAATCCATGATGTGGGGTGAGATGGTGAGCTCAAGCATAGCACAAGGCGGGAAATATTAAATGTGAGTTCGAACGACGGGTTTGCACTATGTGCCTTGATCGGTCCAATAAGGCGTGGTCTAGTGGAATCAGAGCGAGAGAGATATGCCGACGCATGGTAAGCCAATGGTGAACCTAAACATGGCAAGCATAGTGATTGCTTGCATTGGAAGGAGATGACCCGATCAAATAAGGGTATTTTGGTAGTTTGCCAAAATACCAGAATCTGCCTTGGATCAAAATTGTGGCGCATGAGTGGCACTTGGAGAGCGGTCTAGGTCAAGAAGAGGCTAGTTTGATTAAGATGGATCAAGGGTAAAGGATTTAGCGGATTCAGACTTATATGCTTTGAAAAGCGTGCATAAGTGAATATGTATGGGTAAAACCCGTGTGTGGAGTTATCGGGTTTTCTCTATTGTACTAAGTGGATAGTATCCACTAAGAGTTAGTTGTTGCTGATTAGCCCACCTATATAAAGGGACTGGGATGGAGATTTGTATTGACCATCCAATCCATCTCTCTTGTGCTCTCATGTCTAGGTTAGGGTTTGAGAGTTGAGTGCATTGTGTGCTCTCTGTCCTCCAAGGTGGAGTGGCTGTAAAACTTACCTCCTCAAGTAAGCAATACATCAATCTTTGATTAGCTCCGTGGATCCCTCATGTTTTGATTGATTTGCTCTTGATTTGGTTGGTTTTGATCTCTCCTCTTTCCTTTTCTTGATCTTGCTGTGCTAAGAAGTGTAAGAGATGGAGACAACCTCTGAGAATCTATCTCCACCCATCTAGACACTTTGAAAGCAAGTTTATTAAGAAAATCTGGTTTTGCTTGATTTGGCCTCAAAGTGTGATTTCTTTATCTAAGGTTTTTTGACGTGATTTCTTTTATGTTCTTGCTTGATAGAATATGTGAGAACTTATCTAAAGCTATCTTGGCCATCGTTTACCCACGAGCAAATTGTATTCATCGATTTTGATTTTGGCTTGGTTTCGGTGCACCTTTCCTTCAAACTGAAAAAGGTCTCAACTTTGGCCATGATTTTAGTGATTATTTATTGAAATAGGTTCTTGATAAGCTAGAAAAGATTCCTGCAAAATTTCATATCATTTAGATATACGAATCAAAAGTTCCATAAATTTTTGAATTTAATGTAGTGTTGAAAACACTATTCATATTATGATTTTTTGATTAGACTGGTTTTTACTTGGTGATCAGACTGCTTGGAGGTCAGACCACCCCCTGTGAGAGAGGTCAGACCACCGGTGTTGAATATTTCATTGAACTTTGATTTCTTGAGCCTTTTTGATCTATGACTTTGGGAGAAGGTGATATTCCCTGTAAATTCCTAGTTATTGAAAAATAGAACCTAGAATATGTAGGGAAAAATTTTAAGAATGCAACATTCACCCCCTCTGTTGCTATCCAGTCCTATAAAGGAAAAGAAAAAACTACTCAAGACTTAGACAATATCTCAATGTCTTTCTGAAAGCCTCAACCTTACCGTTCCCATCTCCTCCCTCATATAACCAGCACCACTTAGTGGTTCTCAACCCTCTAAACAATTGAGGAAGCCTGTCAACCCCACTAACACGGGTTTTACAAACTCATGCACACTTCTCAAAGCATTTAAAGACTTAACCCACTAATATCTTAATTATTGATCCACTTAGACAAACAAGCTTTCCTTGAACTAAATCACTTCATCTTTGCACCCCCGCGCTGCTATTTTGATCAAGCAACAACTCGGTATATGACCAACTAGCAAATACCCCTGGTGAAGCTTTCGGGCACCTTTACTTGACTACACCTTCTCCTTCGCATTAAAGCATCTCTGCATACTTTGACATGTAACCCATAGTGCTCAATGTTTAGCCATCACATGTTCACGCATTTGGCCTCCCCGAACTGTCTCTACGTGCATCAGCCTCATCACTTGGTGCACCACATGCACTAACTCATCTCTTTACAGTTCTTGTTTTCTTTGTGCTTCTCGTTTGTACCACGTAGCATCATCCGGACTTACTTAACCGCATGGACATTAGCTCTCCCACCTAGTTTTGGTCTCTTGCCGTCGATCGTTAATGTTCTTCAAGCCTCCTACACATCCAATGACCAATCGACCGTCTCGAGCACAAGCTACATGACTTGAGTTATGTTAGTCAAAATAATGCATCATGCAACATAACACAACCTAGCACCAGCACCAATGTCGTGCTCACACTCAAACCAACTCAATACCCATTTCCATCAACATCCTAGGCATATCTTGGGTACCTCAGATATGTCTGGCCTCTCTAGGAACTCTCTAAACTCCCTAGACATGTCTAGGATACTCTTAGACCGCCATACCTTAGCCGGTCTGACCACCCTACCTATGGCGATCGGATTGCCCCAGTCAGACCACCAACCACTAGCCGGTCTGACCACACGAGCTTAACTCCAAAACACGCTCTCTGAAAAAAGCAACCGCCAGCTATAATCTGGTCACACTGCCCCGACGATCATACCACCAACCAAATTCCAGCCACACTGAACCAACGGTCAGATCACAAACCACTGGCAAGTCAGACCGTCAAGCACACACCAATCTGACCGCAGTTGCATGCTGGTCAAACCGCTATTGACAAACAGCAAAGCTAAATTTTGCCAATTTTTGCAAAATCAAATTTCAATTCAACAAATATGCCATTGATCATCACCAATTAACTATGGACCTTATAGATTTTATCACATGGTCCTTCACATGTAATATTATGGATTGACTTATGATTACAGATTTTTTTCTAATATCGTTTGCATGTTACTAGTCTAGATATCTTTTTGTATATCAATTACTTTGTTTTTTCGAACTATTGGAACTGCCTAGATATATATATTATCTTATTCAAAGACTGGATATGTTTTTTTAGTATAGTGAAAGAGACCGGATATGTCGATAGACATAGCTCGAAAAGTTGATCCTCAAAAACATCATATGTATAGGACGAACCAAATTATTGTATTCGAATCACGACCAAGAACTTTACTAGCTAGTTGTTGTGAACTACGACAAATGCATCGACCATCGTCGTTTGTTTGTAGATTTGCTAGTGCCACCGTATCGACACGATGGTCCATGGTCGGCAGAAAAGGCATATATAACCAAAGAAAATCAAGAGGACTTGAAAGATCTAGGAGTCCTTGTCGCAGGAAAAAAAGATATAAGAGTTCTTCTTTTGCGAGGGGTATAAGAGTTCTTCATTTCGGTTGTGCCTTTTAAATTTTAGCTACGATTTATTAGTTTAATAAATAGTACCGTTAAAAGAAGTTGGAACTAAAAGTCATTTGAAAACCCAAAGAACATAGCCATTAAAATGGTTAGCTTTGTGTGTAACAGTAAGTCATTTCTGTGAAATTTTAATTTACTAATTAACCATTAATTGTCTGTGACATATTGTACGTTTGTGGATAGTAGTATTATTTCATAAAAGATCTTATTTATCCGCGATGCAGTATTTCGTAGTAAACTTCGTAAAGGGTTCACGCTGACACGTCATGTATTACTAGTTTTTTTTTTCCTTGACGCACGTCGCACGAGATGTGAAGCCCCCCGTTTGCTTGCTTTTATACATCGCGTGTGCTGCGTAAATATGACTCGTTAATGACGTACATAGTGCATCACTAATTAAACTGGCCGGGTAAACCACGTAGCCTGTAGCCTTATTCAGACTTATTTGACTGCACATATCATAGCTCTTCCATCCCATCTCGGTCTCTTGCCGTCGACCACTAACATTCTCGAAGCCTCCTACACAGTCGAAGATCAAGCAACCATCTCAAACACAAATTTCATAACTTAACTCATATTAGTCAAAATAATGCATAATGCAACACAACCTCTCACATTTAAACCAACTCAATACCCATTTTCATCAACACTGCATGACTTGGATACCTCAGATATATCTAGCCACTCTAGACACCTTAGATATGTCTAGGATACTCCTAAACATGTTTGCCTCAACAAGCCGCTTAGACCATCATACCTTGGCCGATCAGACCGCCCAACATCGGTCTGACCGCTCTCCCTATGATGGTTGGACTGCCCTAGTCAGACCGCTAACCACTAGCGATCTGACCGCATGAGCCCAACTCCAAAACATACTATTTGAAAAAAAACAACTGCTAACTAGAATCTAGTCACACGGCTCTGGTGATCAGACCACCAACAAATTCCAGTCGCACCGGACTGACGGCCAGATCACCAACCACCGCCCAGTTGGATCATCGGGCGCACATCGGTCTGACCACAGTTGCATGCTAGTTAGACCGCCCTTGATAGACAGTAAAGTTGAATTTTACCAATTTTTTGGAAAATCAAAATCCAACTCAACAAATGTGCCATTGATCATCACCAATTAACCATAATCCTTATAGACTTTCTCACATGGTCCTTCACATATAATATTATGGATTGATTTGTGATTACACATTTTTCTAATATCGTTTGCATGTTACTAGTCTAGATATCTTTTTGTATGTCAATTACTTTGTTTTTTCAAACATTCGACCTGCCTAGATATATATTGGGCCTATTCTTTTTAGGTTTAACTTATGGTTTTTGGTTGCATCTTATAACTTTTGGGCTGTTTGTGAGAGAGACTATAGGTTAACAGAAACTCATATATAACAAAACCGTTGAGAATATCCAAATAACCAAATGAGAGGCGCAAAAGTTCCATACAAAAGTACTAGTAAATGTATTCTATTTTGGAGAGCGCAGCCAAATAATAGCCCTCCAATATTAAATAGCATTATTTGACTTTTTTACCTTTTAGATTGTGATAACATGAACACGACTTGAGGAGAAACTACAGACTACCTCCAGTCATAAATACATATTATTTTAAATATCAACATGTGATTCCAAAACGTCACTCTAACTACTAATTTTTATTGTAATATATTTATAATACTAAGAAAGTCTTTTTCGAGACAAATGTACATATATGATTTTTATGTATCTAATATAAATTTTTTAAAAAATATTAGTAGCTAAAGTTTTAAAAGTTTGATTATAGTATCCTAAAACGATATGTATTTGTGATTGGAAAAGTATGCTAATGTTGTGTTGAACCTGGCATACGTACTTAGGAGGAACCAATTCAACGGTAATATTATCGTTGCAATTTGTCTTTCAGTGATTAGTTAGATATGCATAGCAAAGAAGAAATAATTACATATACATCAGACTCAGATCAGAAACATAAAAAAAACGCAACAATGAGTAATCTCATATACACAGAGAGAGAGAGAGAGCAGGGGATAGATAGATAGCTACAGCTTTGTTGCCACTTTCAACACTACTACAAAACAAATTATACTAACTGTTTTATCACAGACAGTTCATAAAAAACTGTCTGTACAGTAATTATCATAGACGGTTTTACAAACGTGACCGTGTACTATGTGTGATACGCAACTATCACAGACGGTTCTTATCGATAATCGTCTATGATAGCTCATAAACGGTTATTAATACGAACCGTTTGTGATAATTGCAGATATTACAGACGATTTTTAATTATAATCGTATGTGGTAGTTCACAAACAATTATTAATACGAACCATCTATTATAGTTGCGTATTATAGATGGCCTGTGGTTGGAATCGTTTGTGATATGTATTTGTACGCATGAATGGTGCTTTGTCTCCCCGATGTGCAGCTCTTCGATCGTTTCGGCTTCCCAAAGCATCTATTCATCTCACACACCAGATATATTCCTTGTTGTATAAAAATGATCGTCCGTCATCGAAGATTAATCCCCACATTGATGATCATATACGAGCACCTCGCCGGCCGCCTGCCTCAATTCCTTGTCTCACAAGAACAAATCAATGACTCCCTACTCTTCCTTTTCACCAGTATTGATGGCCAACCTGGCCATACTATACAAGCACCTCGTCGGCCGTATGCTGGCGGATGCTACGAAATGACACTTGTCAATAATGTCCTCCCTTCTATGTGTGAGAATTTGTCAAAGCAGTTGAAGGTCACCTTCCGACATCTTGACATCCTTCTCTGTTGCATCTTCCAGTTGGTCTCTTGCTTCCGGCAAGCTAACCTCACTATTGATATGGTCCTCCACAACAATGTTGCATGTCTCCAGGAGGATTGCCGTCGTTTGGAGTGCTTAGTCAAGGTGGCGGGCAACCGAGTCAACCTTGATGAGACCCCTCAAGAAAGGGAAGAGGGCCTATAGGCTCAATTTGACTTGATTGTTCAATAGGAGGGTATTTAGGAGACACTCAAATGAGCACGTCGGCTGGTGGACGCATTTCAGGCTTCATTCGCTGATGATTCTGAACCATCCGATGCCGACCATGTTGCCTGTGAAGTTTTGAAGACAGAGATATCATGCTACCCCCACCACTAGAAAAACTTCGAAGTAGTTAGATTTCTACTTTTTATCTTTTGTAAAAAGCGACTGGCCACGCTGTTTGCTCATATGTAAATACAAACAGTTGAATTTGTATTTACTGTCTTCTATATATGTAAATGGTCTCGCTATAACGACATGATCGATGGCATTACTGACTAGTAAAAACAACAAAGTAATACATATTTACTCCTGAGGCATTACTGAATTTGCATTTATGTATATAAGAATGTGTTATATATGTGTGAATTGTATTTATGTATATATGAGAATGCATTTATAACAATCTATAGTGTATTTATCACAAACAGTTCTACTTTAGAACGTTTGTGATCTATATTCACAGACGATTATCAATGCAAACTATCTGTGATAAGAAATCATTACAAACGGTTTGTAATACTAATCATCTGTAAAATCTACCATTATCATATACGGTTTTTAATGAGAACCGTCTATGATAATTATGTGTTACATGGTAGGACTTTGTGCGAATGAAGACGGCGACCGAATTTCAATAGAAAAGTGTGGTGCACAAGGTTCTCCAGGCACAAAACACTCACCCCACAGACTTGGTACCATTGGGTATGCAGGTAAAAAGCCATAATGGAGGATAGAAGACGAGGTCGCAATCTGATCAAAGGCCTCCCCGCCATTTCCCAGGATCACAAAAGAGCGTGCTCGAAACTGGTTAAGAGTGAGGTCATCAACCACCTCTTCGAGCATCGACACTTTCAAAAACCCCACAGACGAGAAAGTCTCCCAACGCCTGGTAAGATATGTTAAACTACCTAGTTGTTAATAGGTCCATAACTTCATAGGGTCTATAATAACATGATTGCCTCTTGCAATAATCATTGACAACTGAATCTTCCCAATGCTCATTCGAAGCAGGTAGAGAGAGGGATATACTATCCATGGCCCTAAAAACAAGGAGCACCTGGGTCGCACACAAGGCCTGAGGGTTTACGTACTTTGGAGGCACATATTCCCAAATGACTCCAGGGCATATAGGAGTAGGAAGATGTCCAAGGCCGAGCGCGATGAACATATGAAACATGAGCTTCATACACAACTTGAGGAAGAGCTATCTACTTCACTTCGAGAGAAGATAACTACCTCATTTTGAGGAGAGGTAGATTTATTGAGAAAAGAACTGAGAGAAGTCTACAACCACTCTCAAACTACCCCCGTTATCATGAAACCCAGTCCCTCTCAACATCGGAGTAGTTGCGCGTCCACACCACTTTTTGAACATAGCAATTCTCACTTATCAACGATATCTGGGTAATGTATCTCTCTAGAATGGTACACAGATAGACCTAGTGGACACCTTAGCTCATCGTGTATCGTTATGTAGGAGCTCATGTTGTGCATCCTCAGAGTCAAGGTTGGCTCCATTCCTGCTGACGCTGGGCAGGGGATGTCGTTTCCATGCTTGCCAGGGATGTAGGTGCAAGGTGCCCAGCTAGGGACTAGTTTCGTGAAGGTCTAGGTGGATATGATTAATGACGTTTTTAAGGCCATCCCGCTGGAGAAGCCCCAAAACAAAGAGATCATGACACTAGCAGATACCGTGCACATATTCGTCCAGTGGCCGAAGAGGGACATTGCCTTAGACCCTTTCATGCCGCGATCTCCACACGACCATGCCTGTCAAATAGAACCCTCTATGATCCACCTTAAGCTCCGCTTTAAAAGGCCATCGCATCGGCTCCCCTGGAGATGACGCCGAAGATGTATCGCAAGCAAGATGCTAAGGCCCAACTAAACAAGCAGCTATATATGTAATTCTATTTTTGTAGTTCCACCAGTAGCTACAAGGCAACGTATGTGGATTCTAAGTTTGCCATCATATGTAGGAAATCATGGCCACTAAGACAAATGATTTAGAGGTTTGTCAGCCTGCCAATAATTATTTCGTGATTGCTTTCGGATTCAGACAAATAACTATATATATAGGATGGTTAAATGGGGCACCATGGTGTCTGAGCACTAAGCCTCCCTACCTTTGGATTGCTTTTAGATGCATACAAAGGCATTGGTATATAATATATCAGGTAAACCCGTTAATATTCATTAATTCGAAAAGGCATCGATTTAGAAAATAAGTATATATATATATATATATATATATATATATATATATATATATATATATATATATATATATATATATATATATATATATATATATATATATATATATATATATATATATATATATATATATGCGCTAATGACTTTAACACTCCTAGCGACATAGCGTGGAATTTGACGAAAATGTATTCAACCTTGACAAACTCACCGAAGTTCGAGAAAAGCTATCCAAATTCTTGATGGCAGAGGTCATTCACCCGATGGAGAGTTCAACCCTGACGATGATGATTAGATGTTCAAGCATTTGATACAATTTTAATCACTCAATTGTTCTCAGTTAAACAATTCATTCAATTGTACTTCATTTAGTTGTTTAATTCATTTGTGATATATGTGTGATGATTGTTGTGTGCTATATATGTGATCTATTTGATTGTTTTCAAATAGCATGGCTAGCATTTCATGAGATTAGCCAAAAATAGAAAATAATTTAGCTATTCAAATAGCTATCACTGACGGTTTATAACACCAAACTGCCTGTAATATATGATATATCACAAACGATTTTTAGTATTAGCCGTTTGTGATATGTCAGATATCACAGATGGCTATATTTAAGAACCGTTTGTGATCGATATCTGATATATCACAAACGGTTTTTGTATTAGCCGTCTGTGATATATCAGATATCACAGGCGGCTATGTTTAAGAACCATATGTGATATCTGATATATCACAGATGATTATTTTGAAAAACTGTTTGTGTTGTAACTTATCGTAGACGGTTTAAGAGTCATCTATGATAATCACCTATTATCACAGACAAATAAATTCAGATGGTTTAAAAAACCGTCTATGATGATAATTTTAAACTGTTTGTGATGATCCTTTATGTGGTAATGCAACTTATAGAGAATTAGCTAATTTTTGTTGTTGTACAATTTATGTTACTTAGACACCTACCCGTTCCTTGTTAGCGATACAGATCTGGAAGTCAATGATTCCCCAGAAAACACTGAAATTCAGTTGACAACCGCATATTATATATGATTTGCTGATTTCTTAACCTGCTTAGCCGCCCCAGAACATGCATTGCAATGCAAGGTCAGCTCTTAGAAAAGATTTAGTTTATAGGTTCTCCAATGCACACTCCACAAGAGAATGCCCACGAATAAAATTTAATTAGGCACAGCTTACTTCGATGTTTCGTAAATTGGCTTCTTAGACAAAATGACCAACTGATTTAGAGATATTTTTACCAATTAATTCGTAGCGTAAACTTCCATGTGAAGTCATATAAGTCCCATTCTACTTGCAGAAGTCCAGCCAATCAGCCCTCGAAAGAGAGTTTTATTATGACTTACTGAAGTCATAAGATGTGTACGTACGTAGAAGAAAGCCAAGCAAAGAGTCTGGTCACATGCGTGTGCACTTCTGTCTTTTAACTTGCTGATCCTTCTATCTTGCTTTGAAAAGTTAGCTTGTCTGCCAGATCTGCTCAGGTATAACACCATGTTCATGCAAGCGACTGTTAAGTGTTACTCCAACTGGCTAGCTAGCAGCTGACTGATCTTGCAAGTGGTGTACTATTCAACTGTACAAGAACTTGTAAGTTAAGAAACAAAATAGAAGTCTATCTTACATCAAGGTAACAACGACAGATGGCCAGATTCGCACATGCATACTTACAGATCTTGATGCGGCGTTCTTGCAACGATGGCACGTACATGGATGCAAAGTCAATGCCGTTTATCTATGGCTGCTAGCTTGCACGTACTACACCATCCAGTAGCATACGTAATGCAAAGTCTTCCCTTATTTTTGGCTAGATGTCGAACGGTTAGCACGTGTATATCAGTGACGACTGACAACTGGGAAAGTGTATATATGAAGTCAAGCACGCGGACGGCGGCTAGATTTTGTCAAAAAAAAAATGACGTATATATTCAATTCAAAACTTCAAATCAACCATTTGGACCTATGAACGAACAAAGCCTAGCTGTGCTGGTAGGATACTAATTTGGATCTATATATATCTTGTCAGTAACCAGTACGTGAAGTAAGCATGCTTCCGATGTCTACACAATAATACAATATATATACTGCTATACAGTATATATGCACTGTTGGATGTTGCGTGTCATCCAATAATACGTCCATGTGTATAAATAAATAATCTTGCCGTGATCGTCTTCCCCCGTGCTGCATGTCACACTCTCTTCGTCCCACTCAAATCCTTTTCGACCGCGACCTACGGGAAGTACGGTGCATGAACCCTGAACACGCACGCGTGACACAACGTACGTCTTCGAAAAGACAAGCAGTGCAATGTGTTCAGGGCATCGTTGATCTCCCAACACGTATGGTTTATGGATGCACGTAAACCGAGTGAACTGTGCGGACTTGACGTTTTCTTCACATGATATGAGTTGTGAAAAATAATTGGGCGACATATCTACGGTGTTGCGCGCCTGGCACGGTGATGTTTCTCGTCGTTAGCCCTGTATAATGATGAGTACACATGCACTTGGTGGGACACGAACCCTAGCATTTAACGAGAAAACTATGTGCTACTGTCCTATATTTAGAGCAAGTTCAATAATGATCTTAGAGCAAATTTAATAAGGCTGACTGTGCTAGCTACAAGGGAATCCATATCAGCATAGTCCTATGTGGAGGGGAGAGAAAAGGAGAGAGAGAGCCAAGCCGACTCCCATGCAAGAGTTAGGCTATAGCACAGGAAAAGATGCATTATCCATGCATGTACCCATAGAACTAATTGCTATACCAATGCATGTATTAAATTATCAATACCCATGTATGTATTAAATGATTGAGAGCTCTTGTGGAGACAACTTATAGCCAGCTTATTGTATGAGTTGACTGCATCATTATCTTTTGATGACATGGAAATGTATTGGAGGTAGCAGTTATCTGTACTATTAAACTTGCTTTTATAGCCAAGCTAATCACATTTTTGCTGATGTGGAGGAGAGAAGAGAGGAGAGAGATGAGAGCTTGGCTCTCATGCAAGCAACAAGCTGGGCACGGGAGCCTATGCAGTGGTGGGCTCAGATAATAAATGTATGTGAGAAGAAATAGGAAAAAGAATGTGAGACATGATACCACATAATAATAAAAAACCTTTTGTAGACAAATAGAAAATAAATTATTGTATAACTTGGCTCTTATAACTTGATTTATAACCAAATATTTGGCTCTATTATTGGACTTGCTCTTGGCTGCTCATGATGCCAGTGATGCTCCTGGCTTCTACCAGTGAGGCAGGAGGAGGACGAAACTGCCAGGCATCGATCTCATCTAGTCGATCGAGAGGAAAGCATGTGGGGAGAGACTGCCTGTGAGAACCTTATTCCTAAGATAAACGTGCAATGAACGAGTTGTTATTCGGTGGGCTTATATGTCGTTTCCCATGCATGCATGCCTTTTTTTATGTTGGATTTAATTAATACCCGATCCAAGCTTCTTTTATACTTGGGAAGAAAAGTATATGCATGAAGATATGTCTCAATTTATATTTTTCTCCGAGGCCAAACTGGCCTTTAGTATTTTCCGTTTTTTTAAAAAAGGGAAAAAGCGGCCTACAGTTTGGTCTGAACTTATCTTTGTTGGCGTTGTAGGTCTCGAAATCTCTACTACTTAAAATTATGAGTTAATGGTCGTCGGTCCATTCTCCCTCCTTACTTCTCAGCCGTCCGATCAAAGATCAGACGTCCAGATCCGCATGTAGATAGTTCTTCCGCTCCTCGTAGAAAAGGTCGGGCCGACGCATGGGCTACGCTCCTCTTCTCTTCCCTCGCATCCTCCGCCTCCCGCAGCCACTCCACCTCTTGCAACCGCCGCCTCCTTCTCTCCCCCGAACCCTTGTGCCGCGCCTCCTCCTCCTCTTCAGTGTCGCCACCAATTTCTTCCCCGCGCGGCAACGTCTGGTCGCAGTCCCCCAACTTCCCCTAACAGCGCCGCATCCCCTCGTCGTTGTCTACCCAACGCATTCACCCACCGCCTCCTCTCCCCATCTGCCCGTCGTCGCCTCCCCATCTCCACCTCTTGCAACCGTCGCCTCCTTCTCTCCCCCACCCTCATGCCGCACCTCCGCCTCCTTGGCGCCGCCACCAATTCCTTGCCCACGCGGTAACATCTGATCGTAGTCCTCCAACTTCCCCCAACAACACCGCATCTCCTTGTCACCGCCTCCCTAACGCATTTGCCCACCGCCTCCTCTCCCGATTTGCCCACCGCCGCCTCCCCAACTCCACCTCCCGCAACCGCCACCTCCTTCTCCCCCCTGAACCCTCGTGCTGTGCCTCCTCCTCCTCGGCGCTGCCACCAATTCCATCTTCTATCGCCCCTCCAACCAGTGGCACGATGTTTGGCGACATCGACCGATGGAGAGAAGGGTGCTTAGCGACAGCGGCCGGTGGATCAGAGAGAAGGGCGCTCGACGATGGCGGCGGCGGCTTCCTCTTCCTATGCCCACCCATGTGGCTCTCCCCCCGTCGCCAGTGCCCAACAGTCGCTCCCCCAGTGAGCCTCTCTACCTCCTCCTGCTCTGCGCTTGGAGCTTGTCGTGTAGTTTGGCGATTTTGGTATCCCAAGTTGGTCGTCGAAGTTTGTGCTGTGGTCGAAGGGGGTCGTGGTCAAAGGGCCATGGTCGAAATTGAAGCCGTGGTCGAATGGGGCCGTGACCAAAGTCGAAGATCAGTGGTCGAAGTCAAAATCGTGGTCGAAGGGGCGGTGGTCGAAGTCGAAGGGCTGTGGTCGAATTCAGGCCGTTGTCGAAGTCAAAGGGTCATGGTCAAAGTCCAAGCCATGGTCGAAGGGGGCAGTGGTCGAAGTTGAAAGGCTGTGGACGACATCAGGGTCGTGGTCAAAGGGGACAGTGATTGAAGGGGCAGTGGTCAAAGTTGAAGGGTCATGATCGAAGTTCAAACCGTGGTCGAAGGAGATAGGGGGTGAAGGGGGCAGTGGTTGAAGTCGAAAGGCTGTGGACGAAGTTGGTCCACAGTCAAAGTCGAAGGGTCGTGGTCGATGTCGGGGCCATGGTTGAAGGGGGCCGTGGTTGAGGGGCCATGGCTAAAGTCGAAGATCCGTGGTTGAAGTCGAAGCTATGGTCGAAGGGGGTGGTGGTCGAAGGGGGAAGTGGTCGACATCGAAGGGCCGTGGTCGAAGGGGACATTGGTCAAAGTCAAAGTTGTGGTCGACGTCAAAGGGCCGTGGTCGAAGGGAACAGTAGTTGACGTTGAAGGGTTGTGGTCGAAGGGGACAGTGGTCGAAAGGGATGGTGGTCGAATGGGGAAGTGGTTAACATCAAAGGGCCGTGGTCGTCGAAGGGCCATGGTCAAAGGGGACAGTGATCGAAGGGGCAGTGGTTGAAGTCGAAGATCCGTGGTCAAAGTCGAAGCAGTGGTCGAAGGGGGCCATAGTTGGGAGGGGAAGTGGTCGACGTCGAAGGGCCGTGGTCGAAGGGGACAGTGGTCGAATGGGGCGGTGGTCGAAGGGGACAGTGGTCGAGGGGGGCAGTGGTCGAAGTCAAAGATCTGTGGTCGTCATCAAAGTCATGGTTGAAAAGGGAAGTGGTCGAAGGGGGCAGTGGTTGAAGGGGGCAGTGGTCGAAGTCGAAGAGGGCAATGCTCAAAGTCGAATGGGGCAGTGGTCGAAGTCGCGGTCATGGTTGTAGTCATAGCGCCCGTGGACGTGGTCATAGCGGTCATGGTCGTAGTCGTAGCACCAACCCGGAGGGCACTTGCTGGTTCGTCCATAACCTCTACCGCTACGAGTTCCCCCTCTAGTTGGACATCTCCGTCGTCTACCCTCAGGTCACCCCCGAGATCGAGCTCCCCACCCTTGACAGCAAGACCCACAAGGTCTCGTACTCTCCATGGATTTTAACATACTTTTGGCCACGAGGTGTGATCGACTGCTTTCGATTTATGACCATAAGAGCTGGTCGATATGTTCTGAATTACGACCATGAGGTGTGGTCGATGTCTTCTAACTTATGACCATGAGCGCTGGATGATGTCAAAGATCTGTGGTTGAAGTCAAAGCCGTGGTCGAAGGGGGCTGTGGTTGAAGGGGGAAGTGGTGGTCGTCGAAGGGTCATCATCGAAGGGGACAGTGGTTGAATGGGGCAGTGGTCGAAGTTGAAGAGGACAATGGTCAAAGTCGGGGGGTTGTGGTCGAAGTCGATACCATGGTCGAAGTCAGTGCCATGGTCGAAGGGGGCCATGGTTGAAGGGCGCGATGGTCGATGGCTTCTAACTTACGAACATAAGGTGTAATCAACGGCTTCCAATTTACGACCGTGAGCACTGATCGATGTGTTCCGACTTACGACTACAAGGTGTGGTCGATGTCTTCTGACTTATGACCACGAGCACTGGTTGATGCGTTCTGACTTACGACCACAAGGTGTCCTTGATGGTTTCCGACTTACGACCACGAACGATGGTCGTTGGCTTCTGACGTACGATCATGAGTCATTATCGAAGGCTCCCGATTTAGGAACACGATCGATCATCAACCGCTGCCAACTTACGACCATCAGCGATGGTTGACCGCTCCCGACCTACGATCACGCGCGATGGTTGACAGCTTCCGACTTACAACGACGAGGTGTGTTCAAAGGCTCCCATCCTATAACCACGAGGTGTGGTCGATGTCTTCCGACTTATGACCACGAGATGTGATCAACGGTTTCTGACTTGACGGATTTAAAAACTTTTAGAACATATTTGTATGTATATTCTAAAATTTTTTACAATCCATAAATTTTAAAATATATAGTATAATAAATTTTAAAACATATGGACATTCAACTAGTATGACTAGAACGTATGTCTGCTAATACCTAACACCTTTGGCTTTTGAAACGAAGATGGATGCATGCATGCATGGAGCTTTAATTCTTTGGTGTCAGGATGTCCTGAATCCAGGACTGACAAAAATTCGTTTACAAGAACTAAATTGATGGTGTAAGTTTTCAACTTTCCAGGATGTATTAATGGTGGTGTCTTGGAAGCACTTAAATGTATTTTATGATTCGAAACACTCATATTTTTTAAAGGTTAAATACATGGAAGAAAAAGAATTCGAATGTTTTTTGTGGTTCAAAGCACTCATATTTTCTGGAGGAGGTGCATACATCATGTAAGAAGGGGATTTGAGTATTTTTTTGTGGTTCGGAGCACTCATAATTTTTGAAGGGAATGTATATATATATATATATATATATATATATATATATATATATATATATATATATATATATATATATATATATATATATATATATATATATGTGTGTGTGTGTGTGTGTGTGTGTGTGTGTAGAAAAATCTAAGTGTTTCAAGTTCAAAAAACACTCAAGTGTTGCTTAACACTTCTCTGTATTAATTGCCTGTCACTGAGAAGCACTGTACCATCATCATGAGTCTTAGACATGCTGCGTGCACAAGAAAACAAGTCCTAACAAGCTGACAAGCTCCTTCAATTTTTGCTGAGAAAAAGAAAATGAATTTGCTGGATGCAACAAACCCCACAAATATACTTGCCATAGATTTCGCTGTGACCTAATAATTATAATCAGGGACAAAGCGACTACGTCTATGACATTTCGATAAGCAGTTCCATGTATTACGACCATTCCTTTCTTCATTTTTGTTCTGTAACACGGCAGGAACAGAAGATATACATGCACCCTCTCTTGCATGTCAAGCATATCCCATGTTCCTTGATAGAAAGGAAGGTTGTTCGCGACGAAACGTCGTGTATGTATGGCTGTGGATTTCTTCTGGAACCATCTGAGATGTACTGCACGGATCAGATGACATTTGTTTTGTATATATTCATCGTTAAGTACTGGACAAACCACAACCATGCATATGCATGACCTCCTGAATAAGAATGGCGTGTAGAAGAATTGTGCCAAGCCGTTGGAGATTCGATGCATGTATATATCTAGATAAGGCCTTTTGAAGAATGCAACGGGACTGGTGACGACAACCAAAGATCATGAAGCTAAGAACATATTAGTACTGCATTTCAAGGGACTTCGAAGTTCAAACAGAGTTGCACAATGATGTGGGAGCAACGCCATATCTGAGGAAGACTTTGAAGCTCACTCGATCAAATATTAATTATTATTTCCATACATGATCAGACTTATTAGAAATTAGGCCCATAGAGTGTGAAGCATATTTCCCATAAGTCCAAAGCATATATAGTTTAGTACTATATTGCCTAGTCAAGTGAAAAAAAGATAATTTATAAGGTGAAGTCGTTGATATTTCTTAAAACATGTGACATATAGGTAGGGATGGCATGAGAAGGATTTTGGCTAAACACATACGCGAGTGAATTCTTGTATTTTCATGTAAAAATCATGTGACATGCGACCACGTCGTGCCATGACGTGACACGCCATTTGGTAGACCAAGTCTACTTTATTTTTGCTGAACCGTGTATCTCTCAGTTTCAATGAGATTCGAACGTTTGAATTTGAAACTTTATTGGGAGTTGATGATAGGCAGTTACCAGTGGATATATGGCTAGTTAATTACATTAGTTACCAGTGGATAAATGACTAATCAATCACATTAGTTCATAGCCTGCATCTATATATATGTGTGTGTGTGCGCGCGCGCCTAGAGACGTCAAGAGCAGAGGTGCCCAAAATCACTGCCTCCTCCATTTCTTTTCCTTCCCCTTGCAAATCTGTGTTGTTGTGTACGCTGTCTGAACCTCGTCGACTTTTCTTCCCAGCATGCCACTGTGAAGGAGGGGAGCGGTATCTCCGAACTATTGCTGTCGTAAAGACCTACAAGGGTTGGCAATAAGGTTTCTAGGCAGTGCACATCTATATGACCGCTCGCTTCGCTACTTCATCTACGTTCTCTACTGCATTGAACATACGCTGCTTCCTGTTCTTCATAAGACCCTATTGTAAGTCATTCGTATAACCGATCGACTCTGATATAATTATGTTTTTGCATATATGTGAACTACAGTATGATCTACCTGCTACTGTTAGTTATGAGCTATGCATCACTAGTTATTCACGATATTTGCCTTCTAGTAAAAGCAGAAATTAAAATATTACCTATATTTTAACAAATCTAGTTACGGCGTGTGTGTGTGCGCGCGCGCGCGCACACACACACACACACACACACACATATATATATATATATATATATATATATATATATATATATATATATATATATATATATATATATATATGTATATATATGTGTGTATATATATATATAGAGAGAGAGAGAAGGTATGGGGCAAAGGTTTTAGAATTCAGATATGTTTCTCTTCAATATATTAATTAATTAATCAATCAGGATAAACCTTCCACGTCTGAAGTATAAGCCGCGACTGACTAATTAATAGGTAGTCCAAGTGGCTTGGTATATATCGACTCGCTCAATGTTGAAGTTTAACCCCGACCAATGTCATTCGTGTCGTGTGTGCTATATATTACCAACATTTTTTACAACCTATTTGCCTGCATGTACATTTGGAGTACATATTCAACCAAACCTTTTATATTACTTCTTCATTATCTCACGTGAAAAAGAAAGAAGCTAGTGTCCGTAAAAAAAGGAAGACCCAATCTAAGAAAACGAAGTCAAGTCTTCTCCTGATTAGAGAGATGGTCAGATGGAGGAGTGCCACTAGAAAAGGAGATCCATCCAGAATGGCCTCACTAATTCTCCACTCTTTGCATTTATCCTCTACCCATTCTCTGTTAATAATATGTCCTAGAGATAATTATAAAGATAATTATATCACTTCTATATTTTTTGATCTTTTATATCAATATTATTATGTTCCTTAAATAATTTATCATTTATAAAAGGTTAGCAAGTATGTGACTTATTGATGAATATCTTTATTTGTTATATGATGTTATTCTAAAAAGATCCCTAGAGGATATCATTGGTCGGAACACTAATGACTTATAGACCAGCATATGTATTAATTGATAACCATATTTCACCAGCCATAGATATGGAGATATCAAATCAATAATGTGGGCACATGTTAGAGAATATGGTGTTGTATCGACCCACCTTAAGATATTATTGAGATTGTTATGTTTTATATGTTATCAGTCGGTCTCAAGCAATGACGATGTATAATCCTCGTATCTGAGGTTAGCATCGTTTCTTATATATGTAATAGTGTACTTAGGGGTTGCCAAATGCTACACTGTAATTGGGTGGTTATAAAGATAGCTTCGGGTATACTATGAAACATGCGGAGGAAAGTAACTGGTCAGATATGAAATTTGCCTCTCCTTTATAACAAGAGAGATATTTCTGGGCACCTCGATGTGGTCGGATAAAGAAAGTATATGGCCATACCACGAGTGGTCGAAGAGTCAACCACATAAAGTTGTCCATCACTAGATCAGAAAAGACTGAACAATCCATGAATGACACGTTTCTCACATGGAGTTCGATCGGAAATCATGAGGTAAAAAGAGAATATGTAAACATGTTGATAGGTCCAACCGGATGCGATACGGTCATATGGAGATACTAACTGATTGTAAGCTGGTTAGACATCATAAACTGGTCTGCGATCTGGTCGTATGGGGATAGGAACTGGTCATGACAATATTCAATCTAGTCGTAAGGAGTTATAGGCTGATTGTGAATGACTACTATCTGGTTATATATCATATTGCATAAGGTTTATCCATATTGATCTTTGTGTATATTTAGGGGTCGATATGTTCTACTAGGGACTGATTTTGGCTAGTGATTTGAAAAGTATTTTTGAGTTACAACCAAGTATATATGAATCTACAGGTTCACATACTTAACGGGTTGGAACAGTAAAGATCCGAATGATAAACTTTGAGGGAGATACGATCTCGACTTGCATTGGATAACGATCCAGTTAAAGGCTTTCCGAGTAAGATATGATCTCTAGTCGTGTTGGATATAGATCTAGTCGGAGTCTCTATATAAAGAGGTGCATGGGCTGAGGGCTGCATGCAATTAATACACCCACCGAAAACTCTAGCTGTCACCTCTCACAGACCCCTACTGTACAAGTTGATGCTAGCACACGGATGCATGGTGTTCCATCTCCAGACGTGTGGATTTTGGTAGTGACGCTGCTGCGACTGCGGCACTGATCGAGACGATCACGAGGAGAAGATGGTTGGCTTGAGAAAAATCGACTACTTCCACTACATCAATGCGCGCTACATTGAATCAGGTTGCTTCAACTCTAGTTTTGCTGCACTACACGTCTAACGGTAACATCCATGATCTCTTACTTGTATAACTTTCTGATTTATGTAGTAGAAAATTTTAAATTTGCTCTAGTGTTACCTAACCGTATCCCAACATCCTCGCAGTCGAAAACTTCGGCCACACAAATCTTACCAGTATACAAAGCCGGGGGGATTCCGCGCAGGAGAGCCCCCCCCCCCACGTCACCCCCCAGCGCTCCCTCGGCCGGCGCGTGGCGGCCGAATTCGCGTACGGCCGGGGGAGCCGATTTCCCTGAACTTTTCAGAAATTACGTAAAGGTCCTTTTTCTTCGCGAAAAGGTCCCTGCCAATTTTTTTACCCCTCCACTTTGCAGGATAGCGCCCCGCAGTTTTCTAAATTACGTACGGGTCCTCGTTTATTTACGTACATGCCCTCAATTTTTTACGGAAAAAACCTTAAACTTTTTTGAAAATACACATGTGCCCTCGATTTTTTTAAAAAAAGCTCCTCACGAATTATCGTCTCTTTTACTTCGGTACACATGGTGGCTGGCGCGGCGTGTCGCCGCGCCTATGAGGCTAGACATGCTTGGAAACATGTAGCCAGCCGCTGCAGCCGTGCAAGTGGCGCGACCCAAGTGTGGATCCGGCTAGCTGCCTGTTGTTTGCTCGCGCTTGCACGAGTGATCAAATGGCGTACGCATCCACAAACGAATTCCTAGCCAGCTTGTCCCTTGTCACCGTAATATCACTAGCTAGCTTCTTCCTCACTGTGTTGGAGGATATATATTGTCGGGAACATCATATGTTAATTCCCAATATCATCAGGGTGTCAGTTACTAGCTACAGTGTGTGCATGACCTGTCGATCTATCTATCTATCTATCTATTAGATAGGTAGATATAGCTCATATATATTTCATGCAGTGATATTCATATACAGCACATAGCAACAGAATTATTACTATATGATATGGTAATATAATAGATTGAATATTACTTCAGAATCATTACTGCATACAGTGTGGCACAGACAAATAATACTCTACAAAATATACTAGAACCCTTTTTATATCTAGCACTTGTGTTTTTGTAAATTTAGCCTCTGTCATGACCGCGGCATCAGCGAGGTGCGCTACCCCTCCTCCTCCCCTCCACAGTTTTAAATACACCACCACCCCCTTCCCTCTGGCACATAACTCCCCTGACCTGCCTCACCTCTCTCTCCTGCTCCTCTGTTCATCCACCATTCCGGCGCACCAGTGAGGTTGCATCTTGCGACGTAGAGAGGCGGGCAGCATGGTGAGTCCTGCTTGCAATTCTAGCTTGATCCTCTGCTCGAGCTTATGCAGCATGCAATTCTAGTTTCGTGTTGTGTGTGTGTGTGTGTGTGTGTGTGTGTGTGTTGATAGATTTGTTTGCTGTTGGTCTTTGTTCGTGGCATGCAGGAGGTGGAGAGGTGGGAGGGGTACGTGGACTGGAGGAACCGGCCGGCGACGAGGGGCCGGCACGGCGGCATGCTCGCCGCCTCCTTCGTGCTGGGTAAGCAAAATCCCACTAGCGCGCTGCTGCAAGCATGCTCCTTAATTGATTTCCTTCTGGATTCTTCGAGAACCCCACCCAGTTGAGCAGCCCAGAACGAAGTAGGGGACCGGGGCACCGGGAAAAAGGAGATGGAGCAAGCAGGAAAGAAAGATCGAATAGGATACTCAGAACACTGCATCTGCACTGCACGCACCATGGACCATCCTTCCTCTCTCTCTCTCTCCCCTCATGGTTTTCCCAAGCCGGACTGAAAGCCACACCTTCACTTCCTTTCCTCCCTCCTTTCCTGATCGGACCTGCACCCTTCCCTGCCTGTCTGGTTTTGCTGCTTTCGGACAAGTAGTGCTCAAGAGCCTTTCCTTGTCTTCCCCCTCCCTCTCCTTTCTTTTCTCCCACTGGTTTCTGTTGGGCTCCATTCCCCCCTCAACTTTCTCCCTTCTTTTCCTCCTAACTACTACTGTCTGCAGCGAGAAGGACGGCAACCGGCGAGAGCTTTGCCGGTCTGGAAGGTTCGGTTGGGAAAATGCGGAGTTACTTTGAGAAAGATCGGAGGGGAAGATGGAGCCTTCTGGGGTCGCATGTGCGGAAGGGGGAACTGGCCGTCTTGTGAGGGACGGACGGAGGGAGAGCAGAGCACTCTGTTTCTCTATGGGTGGTTGAGGAGGGGAGAAAAAATATGGCTCGTCCATGGTGTGAAAAGAAATGGATGGGTTCAAAATAACTTATGACTTATGTTTATAAAAATATTATAATAATTAGCTTTTAAATTGTATATTTTTAAAACAGAGCTTATTAGTTAATTATAATATATACTGTACTGATTTTAGCTGTATCAGCTAAAATTATATACGACTATTTCTTTCTTTAAAATCTATCTTACAAACAGCTAGAATTTAAAACCATAAATTAAAAGTTATGAATCATAATGTAAAAAAACCCAATTTCCTTATACCCGTCTCAAGCCGTCGAAACGCACGCATTAAAACGGCACGAATCGCAAGACGGAAACGGCAAAGCAAAATCGGCCGTCGGGGATGTCACGCGTATATAATGGGGACGTTATATCAGTTATTACCGCACATGCTGCTTGCATGGAGGACTAATTTTTTAAAAGAAAGAAATAGAGTGCTTCATAAGCGTTGTCTCGTCTAGAGCCCTAGAATTTTATATGGAATAGTGTAAGTTTGATAGAATTTCTGGAAAAAAAAGTTTAAGCCGATAGGGAGTGGCCTTTCTCTAGAGCCGGAGGAGGCTATAGCCGCGTTCGCGTGGAAAAATTGATAACAAGTAACTTTTTCTTTTTTTTCTTTGACTTTCTAGAATCCATTAAATTTTTTAAAGTTTAACCACCAATAAATTTTAAAATATATAAATTGGCTATACGAAAATTATATCATTAGATTTATTGTTAAAAATATTTTTATAATATTATAATTTTGTTAGTATATCTTAGTGTAAAGTTATAAAAAGTAGATATTAAAGTCGTATACTGAAGACTATGAAAAGTCAAAAACATTAAGTAAAAAAGAATGGAAATAGTATTTAGTTTTACCAGTTTTTATATACTAATTCTACCGTTTATTATACGCTAACAGCAGGGGTGGATTTGAGCCCATGGCAACATGGGCTTCAGTTCGGGGCGTAAACAAACTACTAGTGTATAACTCAAGTAATTCTAGCTCAGCCCGGGATATAAATATTATAATTCAGTCCATATCATTTTTAATATCCAGCCTTTTTTCAGCAAATTTAGTCCAGAATATGGTATAATCCTAAATCCACTACTGGCTAACACAACACTACTGGCGCACACTCTCTCTCTCTCGGTAGGATAGCATAGTATATTTGGCCCTTAACTCCAAGCTCCTGTGAAGTTGAAGTGCATCAAAATTTTGTCTATGCTAATGATGGTGCTGAAACTTCCCGCAGTCGTGGAGGTGCTTGAGAACGTGGCGTTCCTGGCGAACGCGAGCAACCTGGTCACCTACCTGATGGGATTCATGCACTACTCGCCGTCGCAGTCGGCGACGACGGTGACCAACTTCATGGGCACGGCGTTCCTGCTCGGCCTCCTCGGCGGCTTCCTCTCCGACGCCTTCTTCACCACCTACGCCATCTACCTCGCCAGTGCCTTCGTCGAGCTCCTGGTACGTACACGCAAGCCAAATCTTTTGATTTATCTGCCCACTCTCTCCACTAATTGTCCATTTGTTTTATTTGCATCAACGTGCCCGACAAAAAAATACATTAGAGCTGAGGAGAAATTTTGCTGTGTAACAGTGACAAAATTCAACTTATATAACAAGCTCATTAGATAGTGACATGTGACACAAAAAAACACGGTAGAGCACTGCAGCAATGTATGGAAAACACTGTAGCACTGGGAAAAAGTTTTTCTTTGCGCTCTAGCATTGCGTCACGATTTTTTGAGTTTTTTTTTATGTACCACAGTACTTACTACATTATTTGTGCCACGTATCATCGTTCGATTAACTTATTACGTAAGTCAAGTTATAACACCACTACATAACATAACAAAATTTCTCAGAGCTGAGGGTCCTATTCTAATAGCAACCCGGTGCGTACGGGAGATCTCTTGCGCCGTCCCGTCACGCACGCAATAATCTGGACCACGGACTCTGCTGCTGCTCGTATCATTTGACAGGCTACATATCCTGAGCTCCTGATCGGTCACGATCTTTTTTCTTTTGGTGATGCGACGAGTGGTCGGAAAACCAGCCGTGGCCGCTCGCTGAAATAAATTAGTTTATAATATATTTTATATTATAATTAATTTATTTTATATTATAACTGATAGTTATTTTTTGTGTAATTAAATTTAAAAATTTTTAAAATAAAAAACAGATTAGTTCACCACAGACAATATAAATGAATACGGAAAAAACGAGCTATAAGCCAAAAAAGATGAAATCGAAGAATAGTGAGCCAGAAGTTCAAGCCGAAATCAGCGGGACTAGATAAATTTCTTTTGATAAGCTACTTTGAAAAAAGTTATTTCGATATATCATTTAAAAATATGATGAAGAAATTATTTTGTTTGTTTATTTGAGAAAGATATAAGTCATGGGCACTTTTTAGACTATGTTTAATGGATTTTGGCATGGTTAGTAGATACCGATTGATAGAAGTTAAAACTAAAAATCTGCTGCTGAGAATAAAAAAGAAAGAGCTACAAGCCAAAAGGAAGGGTCGTATTTGTCTAGTTCGTCGCAATTGGTCACCCGCAGAGGAACGGAGAGATGGGTGGGCACGGAATCCTCACGGCGACTAGGAAGATTTGCAGCGTCATAAGAGCATCTCCAACAGTGACTTATGAGCTAGCTCTAAGCATATTGTTTCATATTTTAATAGAAGAGAGAGAAAAGCTATCTCTTGATCAAGAGCTAGTCTCATACACACATTCCAAGATTATGTGAGAGTGTCATGTGAGGCTATTTATATTATGAGCTATGTGCTAAAGTTAGTACTATTGGAGAAGTTGTCTTAGAGCTAGTAACTAGCTCATTCTGTGTGTGCATGTAAGCATCAAATAGCTATATAGATGATGTGGAAGTCTTATAGTTAGTTGCTAGCTATAACCATTGGAGATGCCCTAAGGAGTATTATCTATAAAAGAATAGTACTCCACTATGAATGCTCTTTCTTGCGCTAGTGTATTTTTTTATTATTTTATACGTAGTAGTAGCTTCAAGTTTGGATCCATCTGGTAATTAATCTAAAAGCGAGTACTCATCGATAGATACAACTCGTGCAAACCTCAGCAGCATGGAACACGAGTCAGTCTAGCCAGCACACAAATACACCATATGTGACGGTGGGTGGAATATATACCAAGGCACCTTATCCTCTGATCACCCATAATCCAAGCAGTTTATTGTACTCATTAATCAATCCAGCACACAAATACACCATATGTTTCGTCTTTTTCTGAACTTTTGGCTTTTTGTTGAGCTTTTTTGCCGGTTCTTTTTTTCCCGTATTTGTTTGTATTATACGTAATGGGCTAACATATTTTTTTTAAATTTTTTTTAAATTTAATTATGCTAAATAAGCCTCTGTCAGCTACAGTGTTTTTTTCAGCCGGCTACAGTGTTTTCAGCCATAAGCCATGAGCTTTTCAGCCGAACCGATCACCACCTACAAAGATATTAAAAAATATGTTTTATAAACTTAGATGAAGGGGGTACTTTTTTAAACAAAAAAAACTTAGCCTTAGGGTGTCGTATTGACTGTGCCTGATGGCTTTTTGGTCGGGGCAGATAGTTTTTGGCTAAAAATAAAAAGTAGCAACTGAAAAAAGGCTTTTAGAAGGAATAGAGAAGTGGTGAAAAAAATGACTGTCATCACCTACCTTACTTTTAAAATAAGATCGGAGCGAAAGAAATAGTACAGCTGTTTTAAAAAAACAGATATCATATTGATTATAGAAGGAACACCGCTCAGTACTTTTGTCCTGTGCGCCCAAGTACCGACACAAAATCTTGGCAGCTTCCACGCAAGGTGACGGGCAAAGCCCGGGAAGCCTTGTCCTGGTCCTAGATTTCGGCCGAAATATTTTGAACAGTGCCCCCAAAGCCCCGTGCGACGACATGACCACAGCCGTTTTGCGCACCAATGATCGCGTGGTGGTCGTGTACCCGTGCATCGCGGTTGCCACCGGGTGGTTGCAGCGCGGCGTTTCTTTGGAGGATCTGCCCACCACAACTCTCGGCTGGCGGGGCCAGCCTTCCTCGTCCGGTGATGAATGTATAAATCTAACCTGGAGGCCGGTGGTGGTTTGGCCGGGCCGGAGGGATGGCAAGTGGAGAGAGCGACCTGGCCGTTCTCGTCGGAGGGCTAGGTTATTTTTGAACTTTAGGTTTATGATTTTTGATTTATGCTACAGTAACTAATTTAAAAACAGCATATTTTCAAAGTGAAATTTAAAAATTAATTATAGCAGACACTATCGAATTAATCTATATCGACTAAAATCACACGCGAGTATCTCTCTACGTACTCTCTCTTTCAAACAATCAGAATTAAAAAAATTAAGCTAAAAATCACAAACCACATTCTAAAAAAACCATACGTGTTTTTCTAATTTTTTTAAAAAGGAATCCTAGTGTTTTCACACTTGTCGGCGGTAGGCGAGAAGTACCGGCCAAGTACTCCTAGCTGGAGAGCTGCGCCTCTCGATCACACTGGCCGCTTACTTCTGCTGCTCCCCTGACCTCAGGATCCAACAATACACTAATGATCACCGTTTGGCCGTATGTACCCTCCCAATCTTTGGCCATACATTTTATTTTAGTTAGCGCTGACAAAAAAAAAAGAAATAAAGCAGAGGATACCTCTAACCCCCCCCCCCCCCCCCCCCCCATCGATCTCCGGTCAAATAACTCCCATCGGTCTCCTCCTCTCCTCCGCTTTAGCACCCGACTCACGGGCCGCGGCGAGCCAAAGCGACGTCGCGCACGGGCGGCCGGGCACAGGTCGCACGGCGGCCACCTGAACCTTTATCGCTTTTCACTTGATTGATATTTGCAAATCTTGGGATATGATAGCCTGGTTATTTAGTTGACATGATCCGTTACAATTTGCAAATGGCTAGCGCTCCATGTAATCATGTCGTACCAATGCGAAGTAATAGTGTGATGCTCTTCTCATTTTTTTTTGGGCAAATAGCAATGCATGCAGGTATTTAGGCCCGGCCCAAACTATATGGGCTGTTGTTTCTTTCTCTATATTTTTCCCCCGAGGGGCCGGCGAAGGATTGCCTGCAAATTTCTTTAAGATTTGTCGGCCCATCTTACAGCTCAACGTGAGCTGATGTGCGTGGATTGCAATGCCGCGCAGGGGCTGGTGGTCCTGACGATCCAGGCGCGGGCGCCGTCGCTGATGCCGCCGCAGTGCGCCAAGGCGCCCGGTGCGGCGCCGTGCGAGCCGGTGTCGGGGAGCAAGAAGGCGATGCTGTTCGCGGGGCTGTACCTGACGGCGCTGGGCGTGGGCGGCATCAAGGGCTCCCTCCCCTCGCACGGCGCGGAGCAGTTCGACGAGCACTCGCCGCGGGGCCGCAAGGGCCGCTCCACCTTCTTCAACTACTTCGTCTTCTGCCTCTCCTGCGGCGCGCTCATTGCCGTCACCTTCGGCGTGTGGGTCGAGGACAACAAGGGTTGGCAGTGGGGGTTCGGCATCTCCGCCATCGCCATCCTGCTCTCCATCCCGGTCTTCGTCGCCGGCTCCAGGCTCTACCGCAACAAGGTGCCCACGGGCAGCCCGCTCACCACCATCGCCAAGGTCCTGCTCGCCGCCGCGCTCGCGAGCCGTGGTGGCGCCCAGAGCGCCAGCAACGGCGCCGTCATCGACCGCGCGCCCAGCCCGACGGGGAGCACCGACATGAAGGAGTACTGCAAGTGCAAGCCCGGGGAGACCTGCGTCGACAACGAGGCCGTGGCCGACCCGTCGCAGGAGCTGAGGTTCTTGAATCGCGCGGTGCAGTGCCAGCCGCGGTACAGGGCCCTGGCGTGCACGGTGCAGGAGGTGGAGGACGTCAAGATCGTGCTCATCTTGCTCCCCATCTTCTTCTCCACCATCATGCTCAACTGCTGCCTCGCGCAGCTGTCGACCTTCTCTGTGGAGCAGGCGGCGACCATGGACACGCGCGTCGGGAGGCTCATCGTGCCGCCGGCTTCGCTGCCGGTGTTCCCCGTCACGTTCATAATATTCCTGGCGCCCATCTACGACCATGTCATCATCCCGTTCGCGCGGCGCGCTACGGGTACGGAGATGGGCATCACTCACCTCCAGCGCATCGGCACAGGGCTGGTCCTCTCCATCGTGGCGATGGCGGTGGCCGCCGTCGTGGAGGTGAAGCGCAAGAACGTCGCCGCCGACGCGGGAATGGTCGACACCATGGGGAAGCCGCTGCCCATCACCTTCTTCTGGATCGCGTTCCAGTACCTGTTCCTGGGGTCCGCGGACCTGTTCACGCTGGCGGGGCTGCTGGAGTTCTTCTTCAGCGAGGCGCCGGCGCGGATGCGGTCGCTGGCGACGTCGCTGTCGTGGGCGTCTCTGGCGCTGGGGTACTACCTGAGCTCAGTGCTGGTGTCGATCGTGAACGGCGCGACGGGGCGCGGCGGGCACCGGCCGTGGCTGCAGGGGGCGAGCCTGAACCACTACCACCTCGAGAGGTTCTACTGGTTGATGTGCGTGCTCAGCACGCTCAACTACCTCTTCTTCTTGTTCTGCGCCATCCGGTACAAGTACAGAAACGCCGGGGTCATCAAGGGGTAGGGACAGTTTGTAATGCAGGTGTTCAATTATCTGGCAAGGTTAGAGAAGAGAAAAAGGTTTCGAAATGTTGGGGCATGGTGGTTTTGGGGCAGTCCATTGCTGTGGATTTGGTTGGTCCAAGAAGTAATGAAGGAAGAGCGTGCGTGCCATGCGAATCTGTTCATATATATGTTTTGGTGATTAAACCAGGAAGAAGAAAGGCACTCACAGCGATGATGCCCTGATCCTTAGTTTAGAGAAACAGCTATATTGGTTAATGCAGGTTAAGACTGAGGACGCAGAGAACAGCATTGGTTGATGTCCAGAACAGGGCACACTCATTCCCCTTCTCTGCTTTCATCTCTTGATTGAAGGCATATTTACGATTTGGTTCCTGTATTCTTCATAAGGTACATATGGCTTCACTAACGATACCAATTTTTTAAAATATAATCTATTTTTAATGATATTACAAAAATATACCATCACCATTTAAAATGGCAATAGAGCTTCTCCTGCCATTCCAAATCTCTACCCCTCTATAATACACCAAAATTTTCTTTGCTAAATCCACCCCCTCAACCACCCCCACAGTCATGTCTAATCTAAGTCTACCCAGATTTGTGTACCAAAGTAATCCAACTTCATACAAATGAATGGCCTGGATCTCTCCTCAAGCCTTCTTCTCTTACTCATTGAAGATCCTAAGGTCAAAATCATCCGGATCATGCACATCATTCAACCCAGAACCCACCCGCGCCCACGCACACGCACACGCCCCCGACCCTCCCTCCCACCCCGCGCCGCCGCCGCCTCCTCCTCCTCCCCTCCCTCCCACCCGCGCTGCCTCTCCTCCTCATCCAAAAGCGCCGCCCCACCGACTCCGCCCCGCTGACAGCATCACCATCCGCCCCGCCTCCCTCTGGATATGGAGGCCGCCCCAGCGCTCCACCATCCGCCCCGCCTCCGCCATCTGCCCTTATCTCCAAGAGCCGCCTAACTCCATGCCAATCGGCACAGCATGCCTTCGTCCTCCTCACCCACCACTCCTCACGCCGTACCCATCCATAAGTGCCGCCTCTCCTCCTCATCCAAAAGCATCGCCCCACTGACTCTACCCCACAAACGGCATCCCGAAGCCCCGGCCGCCTCCCTTCGGATCTGGAGGCCGCCCCGGCCCTCCGCGCCCACTCTGCCATCCGCCCTCATCTCCAAGAGCCAGCGTTGCCCGCTAGATCTGAAGGTATGGGACCAAATCCCGATTTTCTTTTACGTATTGTGAAGTCTATGTTGATTCCATAAGGAGATTAGGGGTACTGCTTCATGCATATGATTCTTCAGAGGCGAACACCAAGGCGACGGCCATGGCTTCGCCGGAGCTCGCCGCTGGTAACGGCAGCTACGACTTCCACCTCCGTTCGCTTTCCGCCGCTGCCCGGGACTCCGCCGCGGCCGCCGACCCCAAACTCCTCCAATCCGTAAGCGCATCTCCCTCAATCCTTTCTTCCCATGGCTCGTCTCTTGGTGTTGGAACCGGACCTGGGATTCTTAGGTTTGGTTTCTTGAATTGGATGCCTTTTGTGTGAAGGTGAGCAGGGTGTGCGAGATGTGCAAGGAGGGCAGGAGGCCAAGGAGGCGAGCGACGAGATGGTGGCGTGGGCGTTCCAGGTGATGAGCAAGCTGTTCGAACGCTGCGCCGCCGCGCCGACCCAGTCCGTGGCCTCCAGCGGCGTGCTGCTTCTTGTAAGCCGTGCTACGGTTCACTGATGTGATTCTATTTCTCAACCTTGTTCTGCAAAGATGCTCTTCTTACAGTTCGATGGAGGAAGGTTCAGACTTTTGGAATTTTGATCTTTTTTGGTAGAATTGTACTTCTCCGTTACAATTTTCGATGGATGATATGATTCTTCTTCAAGTAGAGATCTAGAAATCATGTATACTTTTAGGTGCTTCAGTGTTCAGTTCTACTACCCACAAATTGTAGTGTATGAAAGGAATGATCTTTTTGTATTGATTGTGGATAGTTGGACACTTCTATAGTATATGAATGATTTTTAGGAATTGATCCTGCACTAGCACTACCATGTTCAATCAAACCGACATTTGTTATAGTAAGATTTCTTCAAATGATGAAGAGAATAGCATAGCAGGGAGTTATTTTCTTGTCAAGTAGGTCTGGAAGAAGCAAAAGCAAATGTATATCTGGTTGCAAGTAGCATTTCTGAATTCTGATGCTAGATGGGATTGCATTTACAGGTGCATATTTCAAGATTTTATAGACGGTGGAGAAGCTCTTTGGGTATGCGATGCCGACGTTCGAGTGCTTCAAGACAGTGGAGACGCGGCCCAACGACGCACACATGCTCCACTTCTGGTGCAAGTACTGGCGAGCCATTCTTAATCGATGTTGTTTGAATCCTTCGCCTGCATGTTCTTGATTTCTTCTTGCTTGCCTTTTTTATTCAATTGTTTTGATTTGCTTTATTGTCCATTTGATGTGGAGTGAGATGCACAACTCGGTAACATGGTTGTCTGTGATACCATGACGCTAACGTTAGTTCTTCTCCCTTTAAACATTTTGCTTGCTAGCATTGTATATTTATGTGTGTACCTAGGCAAAAGTTCATGTGCAATGATAGTGCCTGCTTTTATTTCAGACTCCCTTTAGTTTTTCTTTAAGATTAGATGCACTTTTTTGTGATGTGTTAAAAGTTGGATGTTAGGTGGATGAATTGTTTGCTGTCTATGTTAAAAGTGGGCTTCCTGAATTGTTTGTTGTCTACGTTCCTGATTGCACTTATGAAGGAGACAATGTTATTTTGCTTTTGCACGTTAGTGTGCTATTCCTTAGTCCTGTGGATACTAATCGTATTCTTACCTGCTTGTGGTTGAGCATGGATGACCTCACATATTGGATCCTATCTTATCTTTTTCTGTAATATGTTTTCCTTCACTCAGTTTTGGTCAATAGTATAGTCATAACCTTTGTTATTCCCTACAGGTTGCAAGGTTTCTAATGAAGACCATTTCTCAATTGGCTTCTGGAAAGCAACCTGTCGGTACAACAACTTACATGGGCAAAATATAGTACTTGATGCAATGCAAATATAGTTGCCTCCTCCTGCGGTTCTCTGATGGTTCCTTCACTACGAGCTTTATTACCACAATTGCGTAGGTCATTTTGGTGTTGGTTGTTTTACTTATCCTAATGTCTTCCTACATCAAATGGGAATTCAGACATTTGTTATGTTCCCTCACACTGATTCAAATACTTGGTTTATGCAGTATATTGACTTTAAGATCAGAACAATAGAACTGGATGGGAAGCATATTAAGCTACAAATTTGGGACATAGCTGGTCAAGAACGTTTCCGGACTATTATCACCAGTATATGCTTGTTCCATTCTGCTAGACTAATTTTCTGCAAAGTGATATGATAACCTTTTAACCAAGTAAGCTTCATTTTACCTCAGCATACTACCACGGAGCCATGGGTATCCTGCTTGTTTATGACGTCACTGATGAGTCATCTTTCAACAGTACTGTCTTCATACCCATATATTCCCTGATGCTTCCATTTTGAACTTTTGCCCATTATTTGACTTTTGATTCACTCAACGTACAGACATAAGAAACTGGATTCGGAATATCGAACAACATGCCTCTGATAATGTCAACAAAATTTTGGTTGGCAACAAGGCTGATATGGATGAGAGTAAAAGGGTACGCATCCACGAATTCCTCTCCTACTTTATTGTTTTGGTGTTCTGTAATATGAGACGTGAATCTTAATTAATCTGATTGTTCGTTTTATTTTTTACAAATTTTATCTTGTTTTGTATTTTACCGTAGCGTTAGCACGGGCACACTACTAGTATCGATAGAAGTTCTATCATCAAATGAGCAGATGATTGGTAGCCACATCAGTGCCATGGTTTATGTCGCCATTTCATTTGGTGACAGACATACCAATCGCCATTTGAAATAGCGACAGAGGCTCTGATACCCTCTATTGTCATTTGAAATAGCGACAGAAGCCAGACTATAAAAGTCCAAAAACTGGCCAAAATTCGTTGTAATTCGGTGGAAAAAACCAAAGAGGTCAAAATAGAATAGAAGAGAGGAGGAGAGGAGAATGGAGCTGGAGAAGGGGTTGACATCTAAATCCAGGAGGTGAGTTCTTTGTTTGTTTGTAGATTTCATTTTGAAACCATAGTAGGTTAGCAAATAAAATTATTAGATAAATAATTGTATCTGGTAATTGCCATATGTGTAAATAGAGATGTTGTTTTATTGGGTAGCTATAAGTAGTGTAGTTGTAGATATATAGTCCTGTTACGCAGTTTGTGTAGACTTGAACTTTCAGACGTAGTGCATCGATTAGTTTTGTAGTTTTAGATCTGGTAGATATATTTATTTGGAAAATAGACGACACATTGTGTTGGATCCATTATTAGATTCGTGTGTTGCGTAGGTGAAGCATGCATGGTAATATTGATTTTCGCAGGACATGTACGAATACGAATAGTTGTCCTTGTCTAGGGTGTCACATGTTGAAGAAATTCCCTCGTTTGCAAGTTTTTTTTAATGGGGGCAACGGGTTTATTATTTGTTCTAATTCGTGTTTATTTGAACGACTAAGCAGCTGTCATTAACATGAGATTTGTTGTTGGCTATTTGATAGGTATATCTGAATAAGTAGTTTTTAAAATACATTACAGAGAAAGGGTTCCACAGATGAGTGTAAAAAGAGTTGAATTGGACGATTTTCCATCCATAACAACCGGTCTATCAAATACAGAGTAGCATCCATGGGGGATTGTTGTGAGATGGTTGTACCAATTTTTCCCGCTGGATCATGCATTGTATGACTTAAAGTTGCGTGTCGTTTCTATCAAGGCATGGCAACACATGTAGTGGGAGTTAGTGGAACTTAAGGGGCCAAACTCGTGGAGTTCCTATGTGAGATTGGTGACAGACCATGGATTACCGCTAGTCTTACTGACATAAGCCTTTGAGAAAGTTCACCCAGCTCACATGACACTGGAAGATGCCATTGGTGGTGATGGTGAAGAAGTTGGGCAGTCTAGAGAAAGTGTGCCGTGTTCTTTAAGCGAAGAAGGGGTAGGTGGTACCGACTCGGTGGAAGTTGAGACTGAAGACCCTCCTATGGCCAAGACGCAAGAACCCATACGGATTGCAGATGAAGGTGAGATGAACGAAGCCTTGGTGGGACGGATGGAGCTCAAAGACCGTGATTATGAGGCATTGTCAGGTGACGAAGCTTCTGATGATGAGTGGGATGGAGGTGATCCACCTGTCCCCTTAGACTAGAACTTGTATGAATTCGACAAGCTAGCAGTGAGTGGGTGGCCTAGGAGTACCCACAGAATGAGGTAGGGAGCCTTCTACAAAAGTAAGGGAGAGGTGCAGGAAGCAATCATGTTATGGGCCGTGTTATTGAGGAGGATGTTCAAGGTGGTGAAGTCTAGTCTACGCATGTATGACGTGAAGTGTGAGATAGAGGGATGCCCTTTGTGAGTCATTGTGTATCAGCCTATGTGGGACACCCATTTGAAGTGCTCTATAGTTGCCCTGCACACTTGCGTGGCAACAGAGTCATGCAATCACACAGAAATATGTCCTCAGGGTTTGTTGCAAATGTCATGTATAGAGAGGTTGTCAACAACCTGGATTTTGATCCACGTTCAATTATTCATGTGGTTGAGCAGAGGTTTCAATACACAATAACCTATGTTGTTGCTTGGTAGGTGATATAGAAGACACTTGAAGCATGATTTGGTACATTCGAAGACTCATACCAAAACCTGCCTGGTCTACTCCAAGTCATACAATAAAGGAATCCTGGGACCTATGTTGATATTCTGGAGAAGGCCTCAAAGCGGTTCCCCAGGAAGATGGAACTTAAGTGAGCATTCTTCGATTTTAGCATGTGCATCAATGCATTCAAGCACTGTCATCGGTTTCTCTGCATGGATGGCACCTTCTTGACTGGGAAGTACAGGGCCAAATACTGACTATAATCATAGTGGATGGCAACAACCAAGTTCTGCCTATGACATTTGCATTTGTCGAGAGTGAGAACACCGGTAGTTGGTTGTGGTTTCTCTGGAACGTAAAAGCTAGTGTTGTGGGCAACCACCCTCGTGTGTGCATTATATACGATCAGCATGCTAGCTTATTGAAGGCACTTATGCTGCTGCAACAAGGGGGAGACGAGTCATACCTGTGGCCTAATTTGCAGAGTAGGTGGTGCAAGAGGCACATAGGTGCTAATTTTTACAAACAGTTCTAGAGGAAGGAACTGATGAACCTTTTCAAGAGACTTCGTGATCAGAATCAGTAGAGAAGGTTTGATGTGCTCACCTAAGTACCGTCATCCCGGGGAACCACTTTGCGCCTCTTAAGATGGTACAAAGCACACTAGAGAGGCGCAAAGAAGCCTGCAATAGGCGTTGAAGAGCTCCCCCTTGCACTTGGTGAGTTATCCATAGACCATGCACATTTGGTCTGGAGGAACGCTAGGCAGACGAAATGCTTCTCAGATTGGATTGAGCACGAGCCTAAGGAGAGTGTGCATTGTTGTACGACCCCGATGGTACAAGGTATGAAGTCATGACCATCACTTTAGCTAAGGTGTACAACTAGGTCATGAAGGGCTTGAGGCCCTTGCCCTTGGTAGCTTTTGTGGAGGGAGAGCTACAGGGTATTACAAGGTACTTTGTTGATAGAAGTGCTTTGGTTTGTATCTCCATGAGTAGTCCGCAAATTGAGGTACTCCAACATGATCATGAAGTACATGGAAGAGAAGAGCAAAAGGGGGGAGATGCATTAAGCCTTTAAAATGGGCACAAGGAAGCTTTGTTTCGAGGTACTGTGTTGGGCTAAAGGTCATTGTAGGACTAACCGTGAGAAAATTATTTAGGAATGCACACTGGGAAGGTGCAGTTGTTCCTACATATACAATAGGCCTCATCTGTTGCGTAGGTCATGCACACATGTCATGGCTTCTTGTTCATCAGTTGCACAGGAATCGAGTAGGTTCCTGTCCGACTATGGCATGAAGGAAGCGGTGTTGGTGACCTGGGGTGGAGAATTGTATGGTTTTGATGTGGTTAGATCATTCACCGCCCATCCCAGTTGGGGACAGAAGAGGTGGGTCGCTGACATTGATAGGCTAAAGGGAGGAGTGGGTCGTCCGCAAACCCAACATTTTAGGAATGACATGGACGAATCAGAAGCTGAGCCTCATGTGAAGAAATCCTCTATTTGCAAAGAGAATGGGCATACCTTCAAATATTGCACTCAGGCAGTGGACCTTCAAGAGGGGTGGGCTGGGACTCCGCTACTGGTACTCGGCATCATGATACAGGCGCTCCCTGAACTTAAGTTCCACCACATATTATTTCAACTACATCATAGTCGTTGTACGGTCTGTGACTTATGGTGCGCGGTGGCCATACGAGCTGCTTGACCCGTCCATCGAGGCCATGCACTGCAACCAGTTGGTTACCACCTTGCCTCAGTTTGGTGAGCCACCTATAGAGCTTGCTCCGTTGTGGCTACGCACCCCATGAAGGCATAGAGAATTGATCCTCGTTGGATTCCTAGGTACCTTAACCAAATGACTTTTTGTTCTGCAGTTGCTGGGTCTTCTTGCGTGCACTAACATTTCCTATTTTTCCACGCATAGGTTGAGGGCCTCCCTACTACTTCCCCTTGTGAGGATAGTGGAGGTCGTAGTGGAGGAAGACCAAGACAAGCGCGGGGCATTTAGGAGGCTCCCGTATGATAGGTGCCTGCTCACTGTGACCGTTGGCGGCTGGAGAGACACACGTTCTACTTCCCGTGTGGGGAGATGATGCTAACGGTAGAGGACATTTCGTACCTCATAGGCCTTCCTTGCATGGGGAACACGATGGTGTCGTGTATGCCGATCCAAACCGATGTCCATGGTCGCTCGCAAGGTTTTAGGGGGTGCTACCAGCTAACGCAGAATACAGTGAGTTATAGGGACGGTGTGGATAAGCACATGATCCAGTACGCCAGGGAGATAGCGAAGAAAGAGTTGCAGGACAACCCCCATCACACGTCGTATTGGCTGCCACATACCATGCCCTTTGCGACGGGTGTCGTAGGATGGCGAAGAACTGAACACTCTCTGGATGCCCTCTCCTACGACAGCTGTGGTCATTCTAGCACTTCCAGATCGAACGTCCACACATCGACCTCGGTCCATACGGCATGGGCCTTTAAGCCAGCGATGTTGACCGTCCTACGATGGGGACCTTGTGGTGTTACCGACGGGTTAGTATCTTTCTTCCGCTATGATTCGGCCATTACAATCGAACTTATCTTAATTACTAATGCACTTGTAATCTCTATTTTTATAGCCCGTTTTTACTCCAATCACCTCACACATGTCGTACCCTGAGCACATCGCATGTTTGACCAGTTGAACCATGTCATCTGGAGGTCGTACACTGACAAGCACGTCACCTCTCGTGTACCGAGAGGACTATCCATGCAGTTCACCTGGGATGAGGCCTTTTGGCACACACGACGTCACCTGGTCTACGACGACTTCGTTGAGACGTACGCCGTGCATCGGGTGATGAGGTAGTTCAGACTTCAGTAGCTTTTCCAATCTCTGTGGGTGACAGTGTTCTGCTGCACGTTCATGGGTGAGTTGCATACTCCACCAATTTCTACTCTAGTATAGTTTGTATGTACTAACATTTGTCACTTTGTGATAGATGCAAGCACACGAGGAAGGGAGTTACAGGACGTGCACGCTTAGAGATGGCAACGGGTAAATACCCATCGGGTATTGCCATTCCATACCCGTACCCGCTAGGTGTAAATGTACCCGTCGGGTTACCCATATCCGCACGCGGGTAGGAAAATTTACCCATACCCGTACCCGTGCGGGTATTACTACCCGACGGGTAACCCGTACCCGCAAGCATACCCGGTTCAACACATAAGAATATCATCAATTTAGACATTCATTAATCATACATGCCAAGCACAAAAGCGTCTAATGATCAAAATTAGTACATCACATAAACATACTTGACATGACCATATCAACATATGACAAACAAATAAACAATCAACAACAAGTAGATAATAAAATTAACATTTGAGTGGGATGTCTAGTTGTCTAATGCGGGTATTCATTACCCGCGGGTAGGCGGGTATGGGTAGTATATACCCACACCCGCACCCGCCTACCCGGCGGGTAGAGGATTTCGCCCAATAACGTATCCATGGGTACATAAAATTTTCCATACCCGTCTCTTTATCGGGTAAAACCCGTCAGGTATTCGGGTATCGGGTACCCATTGCCATCCCTATGCACGCTAGGCCTGGCCCATGGAGCCATACATCCAGCAATGGGCACTTGCATGGGGAGGTAGGACTGAGTAGGTGGTGGCCGGGGGTCCTTCATGCGAACTCAAGTTCATTAGAGTATCACCCGATGTTAGTTTTTGTATTTCTATAATTATTGGTTAGAACCCCTTTCCTTTCTAATTAATGTAGTATTCGAGCCCTAGTGGCATTGTACTAGACTACAGTCCTACATAGCTATGATTATGTAATATTTAGATGTCCCTAATTATTGTTCCACTGCAACGCTATGATGGGCTTAGTATTTGTTAGAGCAGTATTCTACTAGGTAAACGAATAATAATCCGTTGACCAGTGTTATTACCCCTCTGCAATGACATGGGTCATCACACTGCCAAACAAAACTCATTGAACAGTGAACTGTTCATACTTCGTATGGCTAAATTAGGCACCTAATTTCTATAATTGCCTACCCGTATATTGTAATCCGTCTAATTACAAAATGATTGCTGCTCGTTCTCAAAACGAGTTTGAGATCTCCTGTGTCCTCGTGCCTTCTCTTTTTTTTTTTTGGTTGTCATGGTGTTTCCGCAATCCACACACATTATCACCGGGACACGAATCAGGTACATCCCGAACGAGACAGGTTAGAACTTGTTTGAAACATAGGATTATTTTAAAGAATTTCTCATATGATTGGAATCCTATAGAAATTTTTCACATCAAGCCATGTAGGAATGGCTCTAAAAATCCCAAATTCCAAACATTTGCTCAGACCTCACGTTTACAATTCCTTTGAAAATTCCAAACGTTTAAGCAGGAATTCCTTAGGAAACAATTTATTTCTCACAAGAATTAGAAGACATTCTCACACTCCAAACAGAACAAAAGGATATTTCCCTTCAAATTTTTCTATTGAGTATCCAAACACCTGTTTCGACTTATTCATGAGTTTTCAATTCCTCAACGTTACTAGTCATGACATACAAACGAGCCCTTAGTCTGAGATCTCACTAGGCCTACAACATCAGCACGGCTCGACCCATGTGAAGCGACTGTTTGTAGCTACAAATATCGCAAGATGGGCTCTACCCCCAGGTAACAGGTAACAGTCCATTTGGATTTTGTTAGCCGATGACATCAATTTTCATCTGTTTTAGCCTTTTCTTGTAGTACTTGAAGGGCGTATACAGCATTTGAGACTTCAGGACCAGGGAGGGGAAAAGCGTTGATGCTGACAATGTTAGATATCAAAGTATTGTAAGAAAAGGCATTCTTATCTGTTAGACAATGCTGACAATGGGCGTATACATCAGAGTTAGACCTCGCCAAAAAAAAAAAATCTTATATCAATCGAAGAACAGGCACAAATAAAAACACTAATGAGGATTAAATAATCCTTAATAAATAAATATGATGTCTATAGTAATTGTTGGATAGAGAATTGTTCTATAGTTCCTTCGAGTATCCCTGGTCGGAAAAAATATACTTGAGCCAAGCCAAGTATCGACCAACCCTAGTCGGAGAGGTCCATAGTCAAATGTGTAGACTCTATCCTCCGATTGGATACTAAATTCACTGCAATTAACTATATGCGGTAGTCAAAAGGGAATGTGTGCCTTTTCTCTCTCTTTGATATTACCGCATGCATCCAATCTCCGTCTCTGACAATAACCGCTCGACAATCGTGTGTGGGCAGAAGTCTTGCTGACAATAACTGGTGACTACGTGCGGGATTCACGAATCAATGAGACGCCACCCTACGGACTATAACTGCCGCCCTTCAACACTTTATAAGGAGTAGCACCAGAAGATGGAGGACACAGCCTCATACAGAGCATAAGACAGCCGCATACTTTTTATAGCTATAGCCTTATGCATCACATTTTAATCTCTAGCAATATAAGAACACGTAAAGTAAGGTTATTATTCTCTTCGGAGAAGACCTGAACATGTCTAAAACGCCATGTCTCTTCCTATGTGATCTCAAGTGTCATGTTCACGTTTACTTTGTAAGATCGGTGGTAATTCACCGACAAACACGTGGAGTAAATACTACATAATTAGTGACACCACACGGCTTACACTTCACACACTACACATGCCATGTTGGAGTTTTTGGGCTTAGCCTATTCGATATTCCAATTAAATCCTAGAAAATCCCATAAGCCCACTCATGCATGGTGAAAGGTGGGAAGTTTAGTACCATATTGCTAGTCTAGGTAGGAGAAGACCAATTTATATAGTGAAATTGGTTTTACCTAGTTGAAAGAAGCAAAAGAAGATCACACACACGGTCGCTCGCCTCGCCCACCAACGACGTGCACATGAATGGTCTAGCGATTTAGTGTCCAGTTGGCTGTGGAGCGACAACTTCTTTTTGCACCTCAAAATCATGCATACAATTTAGAAACAAAAGTTTGAATTACATTATTTAAATTGGCTTTCATGGTACACATTAACTATGATTAAAACAGTGTAATGATAATGATGATGTTAGTTTCTTTTGTAGAGACTCTATGAAAAGGATATATCTCCTCTCAGAATGAGAAGAGTTTTTTTCCCATTTTTTGCTCTGTGCTGTGCAGCCTCAGCTTCTCTATCCCTTCTTCGGTATGCACCAACATGAGAAGAGCAGTGTCTCCAAAGCCAGCGTCTCTCATGTTCTTTCACGGGTTAGGGCGAATCAAGTTTTTGAAAAGCGTTCGCGCAACTGCTCACGGCTTCCTCTTTCTCCATCATCCTTTGTGTATCGGCTTCCTTAGATCAAACTCTACCATGAACTAAGTTGGAGCGATTCTCTGTAAGTCGCAGTAATATCATTTGATTTGGCTAGACCTTATTTTCTAGATATCTGTCCTGCAATGATGTTGATGCCTACTTCTATTAGTAGCATTCTTATTCTAGGCTCTGTCCTGCTAATGCAAATACATGAGATAGATATATTTGAATATATGATCATGTTACTATTCATAATTTTAAATATGTCTAATATATATTCTACTGTTGATTCAATTATTGTTTTAAGAATTATAATAATCATAAAAGTGCATACTTTCCTAACATGCCAGCTTTAAGAGCAAGTATAATAACCACCACTACAAGGAAGGAATGGTTGACTTGTTTGGTCTCCCATTCCCTGTGCATGCATTTCCTCGTGGACACATCCAAGCAAAAAGACTGTTGAGAAACCGTCGCTGGCGACCAATCCGATCGATTTCTCTGCTTATGCAAAACAAGATCAATCACAGAAGATAGGAATAGTAGATTGAAAACACAGAGAGGTATAGAGAACTCCTGGTCTTTCTTTATTACTTTCTTTCTGATTGCATGTACAAAATAGCCAATAGTGCTCCCTATTTATAGTCAACTGGTGAGGTGCCCACCATGGGCCATGGTTTCTAACCCAGGCCCAGGTTTCCTAACACCCCCCCTGAGCACTCATTCGACACGTTCATACCTCGTCAAAACTCCAAAAAACACAGTGGGAAAAATTTGGAGAAAGAGTACATGATATATGTTATGATGCATTGCACAAATTGCCTCATTAAAAACCTTAACTGAGAAACTTTAGCAAAACTCGTCAAGGGAAAAAGAGTACAATCTACCCAATTTCGTTCAATCTTTAGGACTTATTCTATGGATACTTGATCTTCATGATCAAGGTTTAACAACGGGTTTGAGAAAATTCTCCCACTGAATTCTGTACTTCTCTAAGTCTCATCATTCCAATTCCTCGTACGCATCTTTCAAAGCTAGATGCAGAGAGTGACTTAGTGAATAAATCTGCTATATTCTCATATGACTTAGTATGCAGTACCTTAATCTCGTCCATCTTTTGCAATTCATGAGCATAGAAGAACTTGGGGTTGATATGCTTTGTGAGATGGCTCTTCACATAGCCCGTCTGCACTTGTGTAACACAAGCTGCATTATCTTCATAGATAATTATAGGAGCTTACACAATATTCATCCCACATGACTACTGGATGTGGTGAATCATTCGCTGGAGCTAAGCACATTCCCGTGTGGCTTCATACAGTGCTATAATTTCTGAGTGGTTCGTCGAAGTGGTTATAAGATTTTGCATCCATGTCGATTTCTTCTTCCATGGGGATGTTGAAAGATCAAGCTCCATTTAAGTTGGTTTTGGTGTTAATGAAAAATGCAATTATGACATTATGATATTAATGACATATACTTTATAATGTTTTGGTGAAAATGATAAATGAATTTATGAGACTAATATGTTTATTTGAGTTTATCTTTGGTTAGTCTCATTTGGATGAAAAGGTGAAATCAAAGAGGTATGCATTCGAAATCGCTTTCTCATTTACAAATGCATTCCTTAGATCCAAAATATAGATTGAACTCCTCAATTAGTGTAAAATGAATATGTGCATATGTCTTCACTATATACACTTGTATGCACACATTTAGGGGAGCTCTCTATATATTTTGGAGTTTCATAAGTATTGATCCATGCTTCTTTTAATATGCATATTTAGGATCTTTACTTTGAAATACATTCTTGAGTATATATATAGCTTGTGCAGTATATATATACTCATGTGCAATCGGGTTGTCATCTAACTTCTCCATTATGTGTTAATGGTTGGATGACTAATGACAATCGGATAAGTAAGCTTTGTTTAAAGCTTATCTTGGAGTATACATTTGTTGTGTACATATTGTATACTCGCAAATCAATTTAATATCTCATTATTTGTTGAGATTGTCATGAATTACCAAAATGGTGAAGTTTGGTAATCGATGACAATTGATTTGTGGACTAACGGTTTCCATGAGTTGGATGAATAGGTTAGGTTCCACAAATGAAGATGACTTGGGATGACTTCATGAGTTGAAGGTCATCAAGTCAAAGTTGATGAAGAAGATGTAGCTTCATGTGTTGAAGGCTATCAAGACGAAGGCTTCATGTGTTAAAGGCCATCGAGAAGAAGATGCTTCATGTGTTGAAGCATGTCAAAGATTGATCATGTGTTGATCAAGTGAAGACCATCATGAGTTGATGGTGTTGATGAAAAGAAAGCATCATGAGTTGATGCATATCGAGACGATGACCCAAGGCAAAGGTATGACTAGCTAGGGCTAAGGATGTGTTTCTAGTCTTTTACCGGTCTTGGTGTTTGGTTGGAAGACCGGATTGCTAGTATAGGTTGCCGTACTATTAAGAGGGGTCATGTCTAGTAGTTTTGAGTCTCATCATGTGTTGATAGCTCAAACCTCACTTGCTCTAGCTCATCTTGACATGATGCTTGCATTTGCGAATGTGTTTTGCAAATGGTCGAAGCTTATGTATTGAACTCTAGTAACATGGGACTATGCATTGCAAATATGTTTTGCAAGTGCTCGAAGTCCATGTTTCCATTCCTTGTGTATGAGGCTTATATTTGCGAATGTGTTTTGCAAATAGTCGTAGCTCATATTTGATCTTTGCGTCATGATTTCAAAAGTGTGCAAATATGTTTTGCAACTTGTTGGAAATCTTGTTGTGATCCTTGTGGTATGTGACTTAGGTTTGCGAATGTGTTTTGCAAATGTGAGAAGTTCATGTACCTACTCCTTGTGACTCTTTGGATGTCTTGTGTTTTCTGCTTTGATCTAATGTGTTTGAGATCATGCAAATAGATGGGTTGTGTAGCCCTCTCAATAAGCTTTCCATAGAGTCCAAGATCACTCAATTCCGACATCGGAGTCAAAAGTTATGACCGTTTTTCCGAGTGTCGTCTGTGCTGAAAAACCGGAAAACGGAAGTACCGCGATTTGTACTGCGGTAGTTCCGGATTTTGCGGAAGTTCCGCGATTTGTACTGCGGTAGTTCCGATTTTTCCGGTAGTTCCGCGATTCCGGAAGTTCCGGATTCCGAGCGGAATGTTTTTTCCAGAGAGCGATTTTTTGAATGACTTAGCCTCGGGAAAAACGGTAGTTCCGCGATTTGTACTCCGGTAGTTCCGGTTTTGCTGAGAAACGGCTAGTTTTCTGACCGTTGGCGAGGAAAGCGGAAGTACCACGATTTGTACTGCGGTAGTTCCGTTTTTCCTGTTTTTTTCAGGGATTTGGCTCCAACGGCTAGTTTTCTTGTGTGGGGTATAAATACCCCCTTGTGGCCGGTTGGAGATGTTGTTGCTTGACCTATTCCTGAGTTCTTGAGCTAGAGTGAGGCTCTCCACTCAATTGTGCATGTGTTGCACTTTGTGAGAGAGGAGAGGTGTTCTAGAGTGCATGTGTTGCATCTAGAGGAGGACTTTGTGTCCGAATTGAGCTCGTGCATTCATTGCACATGGTGAGAGTCAAGTGAGGGACTTGGCTTGTTACTCTTGGAGTTTGCCGACTCCTAGACGGCGTTGGAGGCGTCGTGCGCGGTGATCTTCTCAAGAAGCTTGTGAGAAGACCCGGCGAAGTTGTGAAGGTCGGAGCTCACCTACCCGGAGCGGGAAAGAGCTACCACTAGTGGATTGGAGGTGTTTCGGCTTAATTCGTGGAGCCGGTCCGATTTGTTCGGGCTAACCTCAACGTGGATTAGGGGAGACCGGCAAGTCTCCGAACACCACGGTAAAACATCGTTGTGTCAATTGTGGTTTGTTCCCTTGTACTTAATTTATATTCAAGCAATTTACATTCATAGAATTAAATTGATTGCTTGTATATCTAGGATTGCAAACCTTGACCTAGGATAGAATTGTTGGTGCACTTAGACGAATTTAATTATTGTAGGCACTATTTGAGCTAAACCAAATTGAGTTTCGCTTCCGCATTACATACTTGGTTTAGGCAAATAGGAAAGCTCTTGAATTAGTTAGTATTAATTTGTAGAGAATTTTTAAACCGCCTATTCACCCCCTCTAGTCGGCCACCTCGATCTTACAGATGTTCAGATCCAGTATGCCCTTTTTTTGAAGGTGTCATACTAATGCCAGGTCTCAACTGGCTCCCCTTCTGGTTCTAGGGAACTTCAGTGATTGGCTGTGACAAGTCCTTCTTATCCTTCTTTACCGGGCGTCCTCGGTTACTTGGGATTCGAGGGGCCAGAGTTCTCGTCCTTTTATTCTGAGGCCTTTGGACGGGATTAGAGATACCTTCCATTTTCTTTGGTATTTCAACCCTCTCCGGTGCATTGCGTGCAGGCACATGCGATTTAGTCACGCTCTTTAAATCACTAAAGTGATTAGACAATTGATTTACTAATGCTTGCAAATCAATGATCTTCTGGACTTCTCTATTTGTTTCACTAATACGCGGGTCATGTGCATGGATTCCCGTGGCTTGTCACATAATTTCCTGATATTTTTCATCAAGGGATTGATTTTCTCCCCCCTAATGTTGGGAAATTATCCTCATCAAATATGCAATAGCGAAGCGGGCGGTATGCAAATCTCCTGTCATGTTTTCTAAATACCTAATTATGGATATAGTCTCATAGCCAACGTATATCTCAGACTTACGAAGAGAACCCATTGCAGTACGCTGTGGAGGGGGTATAGGTATGTAAACCTTGCATCCAACCTCCTGAGATGAGAAATTTTCGGTGCTGACCCTTGCGCTTGTTGCATAGGTGAATGGATGTTGTAGGCTGACGGTCTAGAGTTGATGAGATTTGCTGAATGTAGGACTGCGTGTCCCCAACATGTGGCAGGCAAATTACAATTCTGTAAAAGAGGCCAGGCAATAAATTGAATTCTCTTGATTAATGCCTCTGCTAAACCATTCTGGGTATGGACATACGATACAGAATGCTCAACTTTAATTCCCATCACCTTGCAATAATCATCAAATGCCTTTGAAGTAAATTCTCCGGCGTTGTCCATTCTGATGGACTTTATGTGATGATCAGGGAAAATATTTCTGATGTGAATTATCTGCGAGATCAGTTTTGCGAAAGCATCGTTTCTCGTGGACAATAAACCAACATGCGACCATTTCGAGAAAGCATCGATGAGCACCATGAAATATTTGAATGGTCCTGAAAGTGGCTGAATGGGACCGCAAATGTCTCCTTGGATGCGTTCCAGGAATGCAGGGATTTCATCCTTCACTTTCAGAGCGGTGGGTCTAGTAATTAATTTCCCGGTGGCGCATGCAGGGCACACAAAATCTTCATGATTCAGGAAATTCCTTACATTAATATTATGCCATTGGGAAATGTTGATTATATTTCTCATCATTCTAAGACCTAGGTGGCCTAATATGTCATGCTAGAGACAGAAAAGTTTAAAACTTCTAAATACTATCTTCAGGGCAGTATAGGCTACAGGTGCCTTGATGTTGGTGTAGTATAGCGCAGTTTCTAATGAAGGAAGCTTTTCTAATACCCGTTTTCCATTCGCTTCGTGCTTCTAATGAGCAGGTATTTCTTACCGTACTCTTCTTTAGTCTCAACGTGGAAACCATTAGCGCGAATATCCTTAAAACTTAAAAGAGTTCTACTCGATTATGGGTACAATAGGATTTCTTGAATTACCAAAGTTGTGCCCATTGGGGTATAATTATGGCTCTTCCTGAACCAATTATACATGCATCGCTACCGGCGATTGTTGTAAGACTACCAGCATTCCTACAAATTGACTAAAAATGCTTTGTTTCTCTTAAGATGGTATTCGTTGTGCCGCTATTGACTAAGCACACTTTCTCCACAGGGCGCCAGGCGTGTTCTAATATAAGATATTTTATTCATATGCATGAGAAGTCAATCAACACATAAATAAAATACTTCATTATCAGAACATATCATGCCATTATAAACTGAATAAATGAATGAATTATTCAAATATCATCCAACCATCATGAGAAAATAAAATTGCTTAAGTACTATCTATGCAAATTCTAACATATTCTTCCACACGAAATAAATGACAATTAAAGTCTAAATGCATTCTGTGCATTAGACTGAATCTACTAAGAAATCAGAGACTTTGGCTGCTATTTTCTAGGGGGGTGATATTCTCTTCAAGAAAAATCATGGCGGTGGCTGCTGCAAGGTGGAAAGGGGGTGCTGCTGCCGGGATGGTTTCAACCTCCATCAACGCAGGCAGTTGCTTAGAACTCTCCCTCTCTACAAATGCAAAGTGGGTTTCATGCTGCCCTTTGCCATTCTTTTTCTTCTGGGCTTGGAAGGCATCAATGACATGCTGCGGCTTTTTACAGATCTGCGACCAATGCCCCCACTTGCCACACTTGAAGCAGGATTGGTCCTGTTGGCCATAAGCCTTGCCATCCCGCTTTGGCTTGCTTGCCTTATTCTCACGTGGAGCTTCTGACTTGCCTTTCTGGGCTACGGCCATACCCTTCCTTCCCCTTCTCTTCATCAAGGGCTTTCGCATCCTATAGCTCCTGGCGTTGGCTTCACGGCCAGCGGAGCTCCCATGTGGCTGAGTGACGTAGTTCTTGCGGAGAAGTTCATCCTGAACGTCTACAACTTACATCATATCAATCAATTCAGCATACTCCTTGTAGCTGCCTTGACGATAATTGCATGCGGATTGTACTGCATTGGGGTGGAAGGTGGATAGGGTTTTCTCAATCTTCTGCTCATCTATGATCTGCTTGTCGCAAAGTTGAAGATTGGTACAAATCCTGTGCAAGGCAGAATTGTACTCCCAACTGTCTTGAAGTCGGCAAACCTCAGTCGGATCTATTCTTGCTCTGCATGAGAAAGAATGGTGTACTTTACTCTCTCAAACCGCTTCTTGAGTGCAGTCTAGATTGCTAGCGCACTTTTCTTTGCCATGTACTCATTCTTGAGAGTGAGACAGAGATGGTGCATAAGGAAGTGAACTGCCTGATCGTTTTCCTCAGGGGTGGGTTAGGCGTCATGTGGTGCGCCAATCCCAATAGCAGCACAGAGTTTCTTGCCTCCAAATACTATCTCGACATCAGAAGCCCAAGTCAGATAGTGTTGTCCATGCTGGGCCAGCTCCTCGAACTCCCGGTTTATAATGCCAGTCATCTATATGTGCATGAAAGGAATACTAAGTTTACTGCCAGTAAACATGCATGGAATTAATTTACTGCATTTAAATAAATGGTACAAAAGATTATCGTAATGTTCCAGAATATTCTATTCTTTTTCTATAAATTTTACTGTTAATTTCAGTGATTAAAGGCAATTTAAATAATTACGATTAACCAAAACAGTAAATAAATATAGAAAACATAGAAAATAATAATGACATAAATAAACATGCTTCAAATGCTAAACATAATTCAAAAATTCAGATTCTCGAGGAACTTTTATGCCAAAATATGAATTTTCAGTGAATTCTGCAATTTTTGAGGGCCTATACGCAAATTTTAAGTTCAGACAAAATTTTCATGTAATTTTCTGATTTTTCGATGGGTTTTCTACAAAATTCGAGACCAATCTGAAAGTCTAAGGACCTATTCGTAATTTTTAGGATTACAAGCGTCTTTCTACAAAATTTAGGACCCATATGCAAATTCTGAGGGCTCTCCGATAATTTTTATAATCTAGTGGGTTTTTTCTGCAATTTTGCCGGAGCCCCCACCCAGCTGGGCTTTCCCCGGCCCATCACACAACGGCCCGTTCGCCCGCTCAAAATTGGGGGTAGGGTTTCCCTACCCCGGATTCACTCGGTGGCGGCGACCCAAGCGGGGGGGTGGCGAGCGGGCGGCAGCGGCTGCAGGCCATAGTGCGGGGCAGCGGAGGACAACTCGGGTGTGAGCGCTCCGAGCGTGAGTGCGGCGCCGGTGCGAGTGGAAGGCCGAGCGACGGGGGGACGTCTCAGGATTCGAGGCGAGGCAATTCCAGCGGCCTGGGCAGCCGGTTCGAGCAGGCGCACTGCGGGGTGGCCGGCCCACGGCGGCGGTCGGGGCGCGTGCGGCACCGATCGGCAGTGCTTCGAACGACCGGCTCAGGCGGCTTCAGGCGCGAGCTACGGTGCGACCGGACCGAGTGGCAGGGCCGACGCGGGCGGCCGACTTCGGGTCCGGCTGGCTGGTGAGCGACGCCTCGGTGGCGTCCTCCTCGGGTGCGACGCCGGCGGCTTCGGCTGCCGGCCGGCGTACGGGCGGCCTTCTCCTCGGCGGCTTCGGCCATGCGGTGCTCGAGGCAACCGGGCGGCGGTTGGCGGTGAGCACAAAGACTAAGGCGACTTCCGGCGCGTTCGGCGGATTCAGCAGCGCGCATGGAAGCCGAGGCGATGATCAGCCATGCAGGGTTGCGCTGTCGGCGGCTTCGGCTGCAAGCCGAGCGAGCGGCACTAAGGTGGGGCCGACGACGCTCCGACCGGCGGCACTGTGGAGGAGGGCTGGTGGCCGGCGGCAGGCTGACGTGCTGTTTTGCGCTCGGTGGCCGTACGGGGCCGGCCTAGCATAATTTTCCTCTTTTTTTTCTTTTTTTCACAATCTACAGTGCAATCAACATGTACTCTATGATGTAATCTGCCGATCGACATTGTGCCGGCGACTTCAAGTCTGTTCGCGGTAGATTAGAGCGGATTTGCACCATAGAAAAAATAATGTAGAAAGCGAAAATTGCGAATTTAAAGCAATCTAGATAATTCAATCTAGTAGTGCTTCGATAATTACCTTCCATTCACCGGAGCGATTCGTACTGATAACGTGTTGAGAAACCGTCGCTGGCGACCAGTCCGATCAATTTCTCTGCTTATGCAAAACAAGATCAATCACAGAAGACAGAAATAGTAAATTAAAAACACAGATAGGTAAAGAGAACTACTGATCTTTCTTTATTGCTTTCTTTCTGATTGCATATACAAAATAGCCAATAATACTCCTTATTTATAATATACTAATATACTGGTGAGGTACCTACTATAGACCAAATCTTCTAGCTGAGATCCAGGTTTTCTAACAAAGACGACAGTCACAGCAGTTGCAATCACAAAATGCTTATTCAAATATAATATAGGTACGACCGGCGAACAAGCCAGCAACCACAGATGTCTGACTGTATGCATCGTTCGAATGGAATCTCCTTACCATTGTGGACCACGACCAAAGACCAATAGGCCATCGAATTTTCTGGGGGCGATGATGGAAAATCCAATAAGAAAACATGGTCAAGTACTGATTATGACAGGCGGGTCCATCAAACAGATTGGATACAATCAGATTCAACTGCCCAAATTCCAAAGCTTTTCAAGGCTCAATTATACGTCAACGCTAAGCAGCAATACAACTTTAGAAACATACCGTGCACATGGACAGACACGGACCACATAGACTACACACGTCAGGTCTGCTGACACACGCTACAAGAGAACGGTACAGTGCACACGTTCTTTAAATCAGAAAAAGAAAAGCACAATACAACCGTACACTACGTAATTTCATTAACCTTGGCACGCTTAAATTTCCAAAGACATGCGTTCCAACGTCGACGAGCTTATTTTATTATAATGATTAGCCAGACGTATAACTTCACACGGCGAGACAGCAGACGACACTACCCATTCCGTGACGAGAATTTGACTGGGAGAACCCGTCCCGACTCCGGTACTCATGGCCCAAAAGCGCAAAAATCCAATGAAAAATTTCATACAAAGGGGAAACATATGGAAGCTTTGAGAGAGACCATTGCATAAGCGGCTCAGGTCACAAAACATTCTTATGTTTCCCCTTGATAGGAAGCTTCCCATTGGGCTTTTGCCTCAAGTGCTTTTCTTAATTTGGTCAAGGTCCATGTTTTCTTTGTCAAAATTAGGCACTTTCTGGGTAGGCGACCTGCTTCGAGCCTTGTCTGTTGGCATGGGGCGATGAGGAGGTCCGGCAGCAATGGCGTTGCCGACGGTTGGACGTTGTGGTGAGTGGGAGCTATGGGCTGGTGCTATATATGGCTGGCGGCAGAGGTCTAGGTTGTGGGCGGCGGCCGCCGCGCGGCGGTGCCTGTGCTGGAACTGATGTTGGCGGAGGTGGCGGTGGCATCCGTTGGATACGGCAGAGTGGCGGCTGTGGCAGCTCATGGTCACCGAGGTGGCGAGGCTTGACTGGGAAATTTCGTTTCTACCGCTACAAATGTTTGTAATATCGTTTTTGTCATCGAAAATTCGTACTCTTCGTTTTCGCCACTGCCAACTACAGATTGTAATTAGCAGTGGCGAAAATGAATAGTACGATTTCTTGATGACAAAAACGATATTACACACATCTATAGTGGCGGGAACAAAACTTTCCAACCTTGATGCAGGTAAGCCGGTCCAAAACGTGCCTTTTTTCCCCAAAGAAAACATGTACCTTGATTATTTCCGAGCAACGTTGGACCATGAGTGACCGAAATTAGGACGGGACCATCCCTATCAAACTTTTGCCACGGTCCATTAGCCATCCTGCAAAACAAAGAGAACTTCTTGTTACGTTTATTCAACAAAATAGCGCGCTGACGACAATTGATAAGGGGTATGATGAGCCGTTTCTACTAAAATATCATGCATCATGAAAATGATGTAATTAGGTTTTGCTTCTACCATTTTATTTTTGATCGAAAGCAAATTCACTATCAAACACGTTATCCAAGGAATTTCCTTGAATGCCCAATGCATGTTTCGCCACTTGTCCTTGGAACTAAGCAATCCTGACTAGAGGTGCCCAAATGAACGGCCCGACCAGCACAGCACACGCCCATAGAGGCACGAAGCACAGAGTGCACATGCACCACATACGCCCATGTAGGCACGACCCACAGTGCACGGGTCATGCCATGCTGGCCCGGGCTTGTTCGGTCCAACAGATCGAGATGACCCATCTAGCCTATAAAATAGTGATAAACGGGCGTGCTAAACTGGCTAATCGTGCATAACCCATGCCTAATAGACTAATCGTAACTATAGGTTAAACATGCTACTTATGAACCATAGCTAACGGGTCATGCCTGCGCTGAACCGTGCTTAGCCCGACACTATTTGTACCGTGCCGGGTGCCGACCGAAGCCGCGCTTAGCCCGACACTATTTGTACCGTACCGGTGTACCGTACCGGGGTGCCGACCAAAGTACGGCCTGCAGTATCATGCCAGGTCAGCCCGATAAGATTCAATGGTGGGCTGTGTCACACCTAGAATAGGCCAACTGTTACGTGCCTTAGGCTAGCCTAGCAGTACGGCCTATTTGGACACCTCTAATCCTGACCAAACCTCATACCGTGTTTGGAGCCAGACCAGATTTAACAATTGATAGTTGACGACCCGCTCTTCTAATTGGTTTTCGCAGCGTACAACAACCAGGATGCAACCAAACTTTTGGATCACCTGGCACCGACCATGAGGTAAGGCTTGGGTTTGGTTTGGAAGTTACAATTGTCACTTTCAGAACTTTTGTCCAACTTCACTTCGTTTTGAAAGTCATGTTCGTCCCTCTCAGAAGTCAGAACTGTCTTTAGCGGCCTTTGGTTCATAGCAGAAACCATATAATTGTGCTATTAATAACAACTTCTGCCCAAAAAGTAGTCTTTGTCCACAATAGAAGCTGCTCTATCGACACCTTCTGTACGAAAAGTATCAGGCATACCATTCTCTTTCTCCCCCTGCATTGACTTTGCCATCTCAACCATTGTCGGGTTCTATCTTTCAGTGACACCACTCTATTGATCACTGGAGGATGCTGTCAACTTCCTTTGAATACCATGCAAATTCTTTAATCATCATAGTAGAATTCACCAACCCAGTCACTTTCGCAAAATCTCTTTCTGTCAAGCATACCATTCACTTTCTCCTCCAGCATTGACTCTGCCATCTCAACCATTGGATACCATGTTTTCAGTCAGGCATACCATTCTCTTTCTCCTCCAGCATTGACTTGCCATCTCAACCATCGTCGGATTGTTTCAGTGACACCACTGTTGAATTGATCACTGGAAAACGCTGTCAACTTCCTTTGAATACCACGTTGCAAATTCTTTAAGGGCAGTGAAGAACATGGAATCACTCGTTCTTCAATCATCATAGTAGAATTCACCAACCCAGCCACTTTCGCAAAATCTTCGCTTAACCTCAGAACTACCCTATTAAAATCCAACAATTTCATTCGACTTCCATGTGTTAGTTTTGCACATCTGTGTATCAAGTCACTCAACTTCAGTTGTTTTATGCATGTGCTGTTGAATTGCATACAATGATGCCAAAAGTGACCACACCGAGTTTGTATAGGTATATTGTTTGAGAATATTCTTTTAAAACAGAAAACAAAGTAGAATTTTTCAGCAAATTCAAAACAAATTAAATAAGTTTTGAAGTAAAAAAAATGAAAAGGTTCACGAAATATCAACGAAACCACCAAAAATATCAAGAAAAAACATTTTTTTTCGCAAATACATAAAAGAAAACAGTTTGGGAAACTGAAAAGGGATCACATAAAAATGGCATTTAAGATGTGAACAAGTTGAAGGATAGCTTAAGTAGAGAAGAACATTGATTTGCTATTTGAGTTCTTGTCCGTCTAGACAAGTTGGCATTTAAGATCTAAGATCTTTGCGTTTTCAGCTTTTTATACACATTTTAACATTTAGGATGTCAGCGTCCATATATTTACAAAAAAAAAGAAACAAATGGAGCTCCCCAATTTCATCAAGTAAACCTAGGTTTACAGACCGACCGATTTCCAACAGAAAGCACCCAAAAAAAAAAACGAAAGGGATGACCCCAAACCCGGTGAGTCACCGAGTGCCATGATAGCTCATGGAGCTGCTACAGGACGGAATACCATTAGAAGCATTTCTAACGGTATAAAGTTTCATCAAGCCCCCCCCCCCCCCCCCCCCCCCTCCTCCTCCGCCGCTCCCCCTCTTTTTTTTTCTTTTTGCTGACGCTTCCCCTCCTCGCTTTCTTCCCTGGCACTGGCTACAGCTCCATGCCCCTCCTCTGCCTCCCCCCGCCCCCACCGAAGGCCACCACCCTCAGCCACCGTCCAACGCCCTTCCGAAGGACGTGGTGAACCCATCAATGGCCGTGACGCCACCGCTTCTCTCGCTGGAGTTCGAGAAGATAGGAAAGAAGATAAGGATGTACCGTGAGGGCGGAAGCTCGGGCAGCCGGTCGACCTCGCCCCCACCGGGGAATGACCAAATCCGACAACGCCATGGTTGTGGATGGCGATACGCAGCAGTGCTGTGGGCTGTGGCAGAAGTGACAGATCAGGTGGCGACGGCCTCAACGACGGTTGGGCCTGGAGCTCGGACAGCCAGTCGACCTCAACCCCTTAGGGGACAGCTGGATCCACCGCGCCGCGGTTGGGGATGGCGATAAGAGATGGCACCGTGGCCGGAGAGAACAGATCTAACGTCGGAGGCCCCGTCAGCGTATGCAAGAAAGAAGAGAGAGACAGAAAGAGCGACACTGAAAGAGAAGAGAAATATCCCATTATTTTTTAGAACTGTATCCTGTTCTGCAGTTTTTCTCGGAAGCAAGAAAAAGAGACCAAGAATACAACAGATGCCAGCGTTCATACCTGAGGCCAACTCTTCGCTCCAGCTTGTCGTCAAAAAATGAAACTTGGGAGGAAAAAGGATCACAATTAAAATTTCACAGAAGTCGAAGAGGCTAAAAGCAAAAAAAAGGTTGAGACTGAAAGAAAGAAAGAAAGAAAACTTCCCAAAATTCAGGACAAAAAACATTTACAAAATTCTGCAGGTGACAAGACTGAAAAAAATCGAATGACAATACAGAACAAAACCCAAATAAGATTGAAACAAAAGTCAGAACAAAACCTTGTTAATTGTTGTTGTTAATCAGCCGTAGAGACTTGTCAAACGTACTCCAAATTATTCAGTTCGGCAAGGAGGATACATGGATTGCCTTTATAAGGGGTTAGTCTGAACAGCATGACCAATTTACTGACATGTCTAGTCAGCCGGCGTCCACCGAGAATGGCAGACAAATTGGGACGAGTGCACCACCGTGGTCAGAGACACGGGGGCTGAACAGTGGGCGGCGGCCGGCGCGTGACCGCCGTGACTGCCAACTCTCGCACCGTCGCATGCGTGTTAACTGTACTGTGACAAAACTGACGCAGCGCCGCGAGCGCGCGCTAAAACAAGCACGACGCTCCCGGGGCGCAAAAAAGACTAGATTATTTTTTGGCAGCACAAAATTTTCCCTTTGTGAACAAAATACAGTACTGTCTTTATTTTTTGTAGATTTGTATGGACATGACATCTGGGTTGCACCAAACGGAACACCGAGTTGGATATCGTCTGCAACTCGAGCACCTGCACACATACGGACGAAATTAGGGGATGAAACGTTATATAGGAACCCAGAAATGCTTTGGCCGCTAAGGGAATTAAAAATATCTTACCTGCAAGAATACGGAGAAAAAGGACGTGACTGCTGGGACGCAGACGTTTTATTTCCTCTCCATTCCCGTTGAAAATTCTCCTTATCGACGCTGGGCGCAGCAGCAGCAGAAGCGCGCACCGCGATGATACTCCGTTTGGGATCAAATTACTTCTTTTTTGAAAAGATTAAAAATCTTTTGGATATATTAACTATTGTTTGGCTGTCTCTCCAAATTTACGTACCAGTTAGATGACACATGAAACGTTGTTCTTTTCTTTTAGAACAGATGACATGCAAAAATTGTGTTGTAAAACAATACGGGTAATTTTGACACTTGAAATCACAGATGCTGAAATCGGATCAGCCACTGAACCGGTTAAGGTCTCGGTTCCCAGGTCCAACCAATGGTGCAACGACTGAACCACCGGTTCAACAAAAGCGAGCAATATAATTTCCATTGTCTAGGGTTCGAACCACGTCCTCCCCATCTTTTATTCCACAAGCCGAAATGCACACAGTTGGCTTTCATCCTTTTTTCTGGAAAAAACCCACCAAAATATATGGTAAACAACCCAAAATACCCTTCTTTGATCTCATCACTTCGACAGAACATTTCCAGCCGGGCACTGCCTCTCGGAGGCTTGCACCTCTCCGCAGCCCCTCTCCGGCAAACGAAGAGCCACGCTGACTCTCAAATGTGTCATCGAGTGACAGAGCAAGGGATACTTCAGTGTTTTGTAATGTAAACTTGTTTTGCGATGTCATCTAACGATATCTGTCTTTTATTGTGTTGTTTCACAGTTGCAGATTTTTCCTTTTCATTTTGATAATTGCATATTTTTCGTGACATTTTTATAATGGCATGGTTTTCCATGTGTCACTCTTACTACCATAAATATTTTCTATAACCATCTAGTCACATCACATAACATAGTAATCCAGTATGGAGTACACAAATACAATTTCATGCATACGTTTATGTTTGAACTGACAATTAAGCACAAATACCAAGGCAATCAGTTCTTTGGAAGGTAGTACTAATAGCGCACCATATCTCTGTATCTCTTTTTGGGAGATTGGAGGATTTGCCCCATGTATAAATATAGAATTTGATGATTTACCTTATTTGTGTCTCGTTGACATGTGGGGCATAAATATGGAATTTGATGATTTGCCCTATTTGTCTCATTGACATGTGGGCCTATATCATAGGGCAAATCATCAAATGCAAATGAAAGATGTGGAAGCGCTCATCATATTTGCTCTTACGGAAGGAGTGAAAAGCATCATTCCGTTGTCAGCTATTTAACTGCAACTTCACCTGTTCATAACTGTGCCGTTTGTAGACTTTTGTCATAGATGTTACACCATGGTTAGGCAGTATCTTCGCAAGCATGATGAGCCAAGTCAGGTTTGCTGTCTGGCTAGATGCAATCCGCTTTCCCCTTGGTACAGTCTGAGATTCTGAGCCCAAGCTTTGATCAAGTGTTCAAGACCAACTTGATGGTAAAAGCGGCTAGAAAATTCAATCGTGGCTCACCAGCCAGCCCGCGCCCGAAATCCAGAACAACCCGAACCCGAGTGGTCAACCAGAAACGACTTAGCCCGGCCCGAAATCTACATGGTTCGGGTTGGCCTAGCGGGCCCACAAAAGCCCGAGTGGCATGCGGCGGCGAGTAGCTACAAAGCTGGAAAGATGCAGGGGTACACGACGGAGGATGGCAATCGGAACACTTACCTTTCCTTCTCGGTGCAGAAAGAACGCATAGAAGCCTCCAAGGACGGTGGCGCCGGCCATAGCCCAGACCAGCACTTGCACCGGAAGCGGCATGATCGCCGCGACCTTGTGGGAAAAAACAACCGTCAGCAGTGTCGTGAGGATCCAGACGGCCATCTTCAGCTTCTCTCGCGCCGGCGAGTTGGGATCCGCCTTCTCGAACTGGCGCAGGCAGTAGAAGAGCAGGACGAGGTCGAGGTAGGAGAAGACCACGAATGCCACCGCGTACAGGTCGCCGTCCGACCTGTAGATGGCCATGCCCGAGTTGAACGTCAGAAAGGCGAATCCAAGCAACGTCAGCCATGACAAGCCGCCGTCGTCGCGGTTCGTCTCCCTGCGCGGATTCGCCGCCGGGGGCACCAGTGCTTCCCTGTGTTGGGCAGCCAGCGTCGTCGGCTCAGTCGTCATGACACGTGTCAACTAGAAGGCAGCAGCTGACGTAAGCAAACGCCGGCGGTGGAGAGACGGACGGTGGCGCGGGCGAGTGAGAATGAGATGGGGGACGTATTTCGGTTCGTTTTGCGCTTCTCCGAAAGGTGCGCTCTCTCTCTCTCTCTCTCTGCCCTCTCTCTGCCCTTTAGAGTTTAGACTGTCTAGAAAGAGTCTCCTCCCGTGGGTCCCTCGAAAAAGTTATGCAGCCTTGTCATCGTGCTCATCACAGCTTTAATTAGTGGCCGCTCGCACGAACTTGCGTTGCAGCAACGCAAAGCCCAAAAGAATGCGATAGGTAGGAATATGTCAGCACCACTACCGACGGAAAGAAGCTATCGCCAAAGGAGGTGGCGAGAGAAACGAGGGGAACCGCCGAACACGTCACAAGAAAATTCGTCACACACAACGAAATTTTGTAATAAAAGTTGGGCGACTCCGCCGAACTCCCCACCCAACCCGCCGAACGGCGACCTCGGGGAGTGGTACGTTGATCCAATAAAATATCCCGGGTGGAGCGGCGAAGCAGGTTCACATGACATGCGTGAGCCCGAGGCAGCCCACGATCGCGTGTCCCTGATCTGCAGACCACCACCCGTGAATGATGATGAATCGAGAGCAGGACGCACGATGGGGTCGCCACCGCCTGCGCTCATTGATAGGATGCGTCGACACCGACGCTTGACGCATCGATTTTTCACCGGACGCCAAGCCACATTGCAATCTGCTTCTGAAGCATTCGTGGGGCTGGAAACCGAAAACCGAAACCGAACCCCACCTGAGCCCGAGCAGACGGAGAGATTGCCACATAAGGAGTACCTAGTTTTTACCTCATCTTGCCGACCCGTCCTCGGACGCCGTCCACCGGCCTTCACCGCCGCTTATCGCCTGCCACCGCCGCCCGCCGGCCTCCCTCTACAGTCGGGGACACGACGGATTCGTCGGTGGCGACAGCGTTCCCCACGGCCATCACGTGAGAGCGAGCGAGAGAGAATGAGAAAAAAAAAGAAGTTGCCGGACGTTTCACGGGTTTTCTCTGACGCCGTCCATCGGCCATCGCCATTCTTTTTCTCTGGTATAACGTTTCACGGTTTTTTTCCCCTTTTTCCAGTGGGTGCACGCGTCGTCGCCAACGACTGGATTTATTACAAGTTGCCGGAACGAGTTGTTTCTGGCGACGCACGCGAACTTATCGATCCCATGGCTCACGTACGCTTGCCGGGTCTAGCACGGCACCGATTCCGTGTTTTATCTGCTAAAATACCGTCAACTCGTGAGCCCCTCCATGTCCGTGACATCTCCAGAGGCTGAGAGTGGCCTGCCGTGTACAGTTTTGTATTCCCACTTAAATCAAAAGAGCACAGCTAGTTTCGTCTGCTCCTATATCAGTATCTCCAGCGTATATTGACGAAAGTGTGCACTGCTGCCAGATGCCGTGTTTCATACTTCCATGCCCAGCATATATATTTGACGAAAGTGTGCACTGCTGCCAGATGCCGTGTTTCATGCCCAGCGTATATATTTGACGAAAGTGTGCACAGCTGCCAGATGCCGTGTTTCATGCCCAGCGTATATATTTGACGAAAGCGTGCACTGCCAGATGCCGTGTTTCATTCCCAGCATATATATTAGACGAAAGTGTGCACTGCCAGATGCTGCCGTGTTTCATGCCTATAGCAAGCTGCTGGGAAAAAAAAGTAGAAATTACGCTGTAGTTGGTTAAAATTACGTTGTAACTGATGATGACTTATTTAGTGTAATTAAATTTTAAAAAATTAAAAATAAAAAACAAGTTAGCCAATCATGAACAATAAATACAAATATAAAAAGGCAAAAATGCTAAAAAAACCAAAATTCAGAAAAAAAACTTAAAAATAGCAAAAAATAAACTAGAAATCAAAAGTTAAAGGCAAAATAAACGAGACCCTATCTCATTTCGAGGAATTGATTGCTAGGCTACTATCTAGTTCCGTGCTCTCTTCATAGTGGCATGACTGTACGAGCACTATCCAGTATAGGCGACCCAGCTCAGCTGACACCAAGTGGTGCACTGTCCAAAAGGATGCTCCAACCCAATCCTATTTTATTCGTCAACATCCAAAATAGTACCACAGCCAACCGGTACTGCGGTACAGGCTGGGCCAGACGAAAACCCATACTTATCTACCCAAAGACTACCAAGCTAACCTGCCACAATCACAAACGCTGCTAGGTACGCAATCTCTATCTTTCCCGCTGAATGATCCGTATATGCAATTGTTGTCACTACCAACTTAGGCCATGTTTGGAATGCGGGAATTTTTCCTGATTCCTGCGGGAATTGAACTGTTTCCTGCAAAATTCCTGTGAAATTCCTCTGTTCCAAACAGGCCCTTAACTTGCTGTGGTTGGTCCTCGCCAAAATAATAATAATAAGATCGCTGGAAATTCCGCCGGTGTGCATAGAACCGATCAATGGCCAGCTCACTGTTTCACCAAGCAGACATCGCATAGGACGTAAGCATTGGACAAAGGGAAGAAATGGACTGAAAAGGTTGCCAAGACCAACCATTTGCGGATGCCTCATGTTGAGCAGTAATTCCAACTCTTGGTGAAGGAAATAAGCAAACTCAATCTGAAGGAAAAGAAGGTGAGAAAACTGCAATAAAACCTTGCATCATCAATAATCTACCGTGTTACTCCAGTATATAGACTACGGCCGGCCGGAAGGGAAACTTAATTTTCTGCTCCCCAGCTAGCTGGTAATACCTCGTAGAGATAAGATCGAGCTGAGTATGCATTCCAAGCTTCGTTTCTTCTGATCCACGTTGGAGTAAGGAAGAATTAGTTCTCACAAGAAGACCCCTCCGGATCGACAAGACGCCAAAGAATTTGAGATACACACCACCACCTTGAAGGCGCTATGTTTCTCCCCGCGCTCCCTCCCGCGCTGCCTTCCTGCAATTCTCTCCCACCTGCCCGCCACCTCTCACGGCTCCAGCGCCTCCGCAGCCCCCCCCCCCCCCCCCCCCCCCGGGCTTTTTATGCTGCCTTTGAAGCAAAAGTTAGATCGACCCGTTTCTATGTGCTTCTATCGAATCATATCAAACATGTTTGTCCGTCATCTCTGTTTCAACTGTGAGAGTAGCAAGTCTCAAATCATTCAACCCATCATCTATCTATCTGCCTGGCTTGCATGTTTCGATAGGTGATAGGTTTCAGAAATGGATTACCTGCCTTGGAAAGTAAAGGGTATAGATCATACGGTCAGGAGAACAAAGAGGCAATGGTTGATACCGCCGTCGATCGCCGGCATCTTCCATCGGAGAAAAGCTGGGTCTCGATCGGCAGCCCCGCAGTCCCCCCTCTTATATACCCCAGCAAGAGGTGGACGACGCTGACTGACGCGATGATGAGGCGAATTTGTCGGGCGACGAAGCTTCCTGGAAACCGCGGAGTAGCAGCAGATGAGATGGGAAAGCAAGCGTAGCGTAGAGGCAGCCGAGGAGACCAGGAGCTCGTGCGTAACCGGCATATATAGCAACGGAATATGCTGGTCTCGTCACAAATATTCGTCGGGCTTTGCTTATCCTCGTAGCCGACTTAACGCGGCGTGCCTTGGCCCCCAAGGCGCCGTCGCGGAAGTCGTCAAGACGGGTTGTGCGAACGTGGCTACGTGGGTGACGTTTCTTATTGCGTCATCACTTCCGCCACTCGTGTAATCACATGAAGGTCTAGGCTGAGTGCGCGGAGGCAGCTTCGGCCGGCCCAAACAGGTCCCAATATTTTCGGCCGATCGAAGTTGGAGCTGCACACTCGTGAAAAACGTATCAGACATATCGTAGCTAATTTGGAACACAGGAATTTTATAGTTTTAATGTGATGATTATACTATTCTCTTCAATGTTATGGTCATATTGTTCCTACCAAACAAACTCAAGCTGTCAGCGGTTATCCTCCTCTTCTTTCTCCTTTGAGCGGTGTTGACATCTTTACTAGGGAGCACCTCCATGTTTGAATTCAACTATGATTAATGGTGAGGAGGACTAGGATTTAGTTAGGAGAACCAAGGTTTAGTGCGGTCATGAAATGCGGATGAGATAGTTGGACTCAACCAAGACACGAGATGTACAAGGACCGTGGGAAGCATAAGTAGTCAAGGTCGAGGGGGTCATGTGGCGCATCAAGTGACTTGAGTCCATTTGCAAGCAAGCACGGTTTGATGGTTGGGACACGTGAGAGACTTGATAGAAAGTCATTGTGAAACATGAAAGATGATGAAGCGTAGGAGATGCTTCGATGTGAAGGACTTGTGAAACGTCGATTGAGGGGTAAAGTGGTCATTTGCCCAACACGACAAAAATGAGTGCTTTGCAAAACCATGGGGGGTGATTTGTGAAACTATGGTAAAGACCTATGTGGATTAGATCAAGAAGACTTCATGGAGGACAAGATAGATTCAAGCTATTGAAGCTAAGGTTGAAGACATCACTTTGAGAAACATGTGTGTGTGAGAGAGAAACATGTTATGTGTTGGGTTATCGGGTTTACCCATGAGTTAGGGGATGGACCAATTGAAGCAACTCTGTATCCAGGTTTAGAGTTTCATGTGAGCCTCCACTATATAAGGGAGCATTAGAGATGGAGAGGTCAAGTTGGCACTTGAGCCTCCAAGGGAGAAATTAGGATGAGTGAGTGTTGCCCTTAAGGTTTTATCCTCCAAAAAGAGTAGTTGTAATCATATATTTTCAAGTGGCAACAAAAGATCAAACTCATTCTCTTATGGTTCATTTGCCTTCTTGTGTGGTTTCTTAGCTTTCTTAATGTGATCTTGGTGCCTTCTTGTTCTAGTATGTTCTAGCTTAGTATGTTCTTGATGTAATTTGGTTTCCTAAGGCATGTATGATCTCATCATGGATCGTCTTTAGAAGCTAGATACCACGTACTTGTGTAGATCACATTTTCTCCTTTTTTTCCTGGTTCTTGAGCTCTCTTCCTTAAAATGGATAAATGATAGAACTTTGACAACGATCCTTAAGATTGTTGATTGGAATAGGCTTCTAACATCCAAAGGAAGATAGGCTTCAAATTTGGTTAAGGGTGATTAAGTAAATCAAAAGCTAGATGATTTCTTGGTTTTGAAATTGTGTGGCTTCAGGTTTGTCAGTAGGGAACGGTCCGATCGTAATTCCGTTGCCAATCAGACCGGCCATAGATTAGACCACACGTTGGTTGATGGTCAGACCAGCCAAGCAGGGAAGTTGTTCTTGCTGGTTTTTGGTTGCTCGTGTTCATTTTCGTGTCTTGCAAGATCATTCTTGATTTTCTTAGGGAAAAAATTGCAGGGTCATTCACCCCCGATTGCCGACCTTGATCCTACAGGTGCCGAGCACAAGGGGTAAGGACGACCAGATAGGGCTGTCAAGGCCGTGGCTCTAGGGCTACCACTAAGTATCTATTACCTTTGCCCAAACCCATACCCACACTATTGGGTAGGGTATGGGTAAGAAATAAAATACCTATTAGATCTGGGTATGGAGAGGGTAATACCTACTTACCTATTTTTACCTATACCTATTCAAACCTAGTGTTGAGAGTGTACTTGGATTATCTATATGCTTAGACTACTCATACTCAGTTATAACTTCCTGTAAAAGCATATATGAGTCACCTATGCACCTATGCCCATCAATTTGCACAGAGTAGCTCCAACACACATAATAATTCCCCAACAAATTTCAATCGATTTCGTAAAACTTTTGTGGTGTGAATGCGAGATTAAAATTCCAAATACCGAGGTTTTACAAAATCTTTCTATAAAACTATGTGGGGCCCATGTGTGTGCCTAACCCTGCCAAATTGCATAGAGTAGCTCTCCTACACGCATAATCATCTATAATAAATTTTAATTGATTTTGAGAAACTTTTTATGGTGCAGTCGTAGATTTCACGGTCGGTACTTGTAGGTTTCAAGTGATTCAATTCTTGTGATCTTCGAGTACCCCGAGTACTCGTGTTGGGTCAACGGTCTGACCGGCCTGTGCATGGCGGTCAGACCAGCTTTTCTGAGTGGTCTGAAGTTGATTTTTGGAGAGCGTGGATGATCTGATTTGTAGTTATTGATGGTTAATGGTGTGGTTTGCATATATGGACTAATATAGGTCAAGTTAGAAAGAACATGTGTCGGAGAAAATATTCTTTAGTCTTTGCATATGCAGGTTAGGCGTGGAGACAGTCATGATCGGTGACGAGGAGGACCAGAACTATGAGGGGGAAATCTGAAGTGCAAGCGGTGATGTTAAGAGGTGGTCGGGCTCATGCTAGAGCACGTGAAGATCAAATGTGGTTGATGTGTGAGGAAGCTACAAGACGTGCAGTCCTGAAGGCTTCAACATGTGATAAGTTAGAAGAAGTCATGGAAGGTGTCTATAGTTGGAAGGATTAGAGATAATGTAAAACCTGTGTTTGGTAGGGTTTCGGGTCCTTGATTTTCGGAGACAGTTAGGATTGCGTGTCTAGTTTGATGAGGACACAGTTTGAGGCTCTAGCATATAAATAGAGAAGAGAGGTTAAAAAGTTAACTGTGTTTTTGTAGGGCTTTTGAGGAGGAAGCTTTTAGAGTTTTTGTGTTAGGGTTTGAGCGGTACTATGAGGGCACTTTGTAACAACAGAACATGATTCAGATATAAAAGATCAGATCTATTCCAAAAAAATTAGTCGGTGTCGGCAGCGTATTTTTCTGGGTGTTGTCTTCGACTTGTTCTCGTTTCGAGCAGAGCACAATGGTGTCGAAGCATTCGAGCGGAGGAAGATTACGACTACATGCAAAAGAGTCGAGCGAGCGGTCGAACGCCGAGTGGTCGAAACCATTATCGAGCATGTGCAAAAGGGTCGAGCAAGCGATTGAGCGTCTTGCGGTCGAAATTTACATTTGATAAGTTAAGTTGCTTTTTTCTTATTTGAGATTTGTTTTCAGGTATTAAAAAGTAGAGGTAATCATTCATCTCATCTGATCATGATATTTGATCCTACACACATCTTTGCTGGTGAACTGGGAATCGGGAAAACTACCTACATACCACTTCGCTTTGGCCGGAATGCAGGCAAACGCACCATTCAAACTTCCCAATCTACCCAAAATGCCACCTCGAAACTGCAATGTTAGCTCGTTTACCATTATCGTACCCAACGTTTGCATCTTTCCTAGGCAATCTTTCAACTTACTTGAGGATGACTTGAATTAATGGACTTGTTCCTACAATTGAACTTCCAATAAGTACTAAACAATTTCCTGTCCCGGAAACAAACACAACAGAACACTTTCCTGCCCCGGAAACAAACACAACAGAACACTTTCCTGCACAGAGTGACAGATTAAACAATTCATCATAAGGTTGTATTTCAAAACCAATACAACATGTTTTAGCAAGAGAAGTAGACCCATGAACATGGCGTATCTTACTACTGTAGCACACATGTGCTGCTGTAGTCAGCATTATCATAGCATAACTACTGCATAAATATTACTACTAGTGCTTTTGGATCTAATCTTCTCGTTGCCTTCAATTTGTACAAGATAAGCGTTCACACACCGGCTTTAAGCAGTTCCTCCTATTACGGTTGTGCTACTGACTTCATCAACTGAAGCCAGCATCTGCACCACACTTTCCATGGTAGGTCTTCTGCCTCTATCTTCCTCCAGGCATGAAACAACTAGCTTCATCATCATTCTCGCTTGCAAGTTGTTGAATTGGCCATTCAATCTGGCGTCAATGAAGTCAGTGATCCAAGACTGTTCGTAGCCATCCAACTTCAACTTCTCTGCAAGCAACCTAATGACCCTTCCAAGGACCATTTCCACCTCCTCATCATCATTCTTTTCCAATTCTGAAACGCGAGCTCCCTTCAGTAATTCTAAAAGCACCACTCCGAAGCTGTAGACATCAACCTTTGCTGTTATTGGGAGACTAGAAACCCATTCAGGTGCTAAATAACCTCTTGTCCCCTGGATCCGCGATACATTTATATTGGATCCACCTCTGCTCAGGAGCTTTGCAAGGCCAAAATCAGCGATCTTTGGCTCCAAGTTTTCATCCAGAAGTATATTTTCGGGCTTCATGTCACAATGGATAACCCACTCCAAGCACTCGTGATGAAGATACGCCAATCCTTTCGCCACCCCTAGAGCAATGTTAAATCTTTGCTTCCATTCAAGTATAATCCGTGAGCTCTCACCACCAAACAAGGTTTTATCCAACGAGCCATTCTCCACGTATTCTGAAACCAATATCCTGTGCAGACCATCAGAACAGAATCCCCAAACCCTCACTAGATTCATATGGTAGATCCCGCCAATCACACTTAGTTCATGCTGGAATTCTTCTCCGCCTTGGTTTATGTCTGACAACTTTTTCACAGCTACTGCCCTATTGTCTTTCAAGACCCCCTTGTATACAATGCCTGATGCTCCCCTTCCAAGCTCTTCCTGAAACTTTCGAGTAGCTGTGACCAACTCTCTGTAGGTATATCTGCGAAAATGGTTGGTTATCATTTCATACCCAGCCACAGGTGGACATACTCCTCTTAATTGTCTACCCTCCCGTCTCAAAATAAGCCATCCGAATAAAATGAATGTTACCTCTGCAAGAAATATTGCTGATATGAATCCGTAGAAGTACAAGTACTTTGATTCACTCTGACCGCTCTTAGGCATATACAAATGTGCTATGGAGTATTTGTTTGTTGTAGTACAGTTAGGGCTGTATTTAGGACCAAAAAATTGTGTCTGGGGAATTGAGGACCCCGACACTTCTACGCCCTTAGGAAGCTTGAGATAGATGCTACCAGTACCTTGCTGAAGGCTTACACCACCAAGAAGAGCAGACTTTGGATAGCAATCACCCTTTCCTTGCCAGTACGCGAACCCCTTGCACTTGCAGTCACGCAAGCATATGTTCTTGCAAAAATCAAGAGAAACAGACTGATGAACACTTAGATCAAACCCTAAGAAATCTGTGTTGGGTAGCTCAACAAACTTCACCTTCTGCTCATCACAACTAATGTTGGTCTTTGGGTTGCAGCCTTTGCTCCGGTCACTTGGGTCTATCATCTCATATCCTGGGGCACACGCACAAGCAGGCTCAGGCGTATGAACACATATTCCATTCCTACCACACAAGCCACGTACTCCGCAGAGCTGAGGAAATGCCATCCATGTGACTGACCATGTTCCATCCTCATTCAGACTGTACAGCCTGAGATTGCCATCATAATCTAGTGTTAGTCGTCTCATAATCCCAGGACCCCAATCAGCAGCTCTAAATGTTGCATTATCACTTGCAAGGAATTGCCCCCAGCTGTCAAGAACCCCAGTGGCGGTGCTGTTGAACGGTATTCTTTGCTTTTGCCATATATTCATAGCTGGATCTGGCCAATAGATGAAAGAGAGATCCTTCTCATGATAAAACAGTGAAATTAAGTGTTGATCATCAAAATGGAAGCTGTAGCGGCCAGGATCAAGTAACCTATTGCTAGATACCAGCTTTGTGGCTGCAGTAATTTTCTGAGTGGGTAACAAGGTATCACTAGGAGAATCAAAGCTTTGCCAGAGAGTGTTACCACCTTTGCCCTTCACAATGAGATTCCCAGTGTCCAAGAGCTGAGCTTGAGCTTGTTCGGCATCTGAAGAACTCACGTTGTTGGTCCACACAATTTGGACGTTGTAGTCTTGTAAAACCATGCTTCCATCGACATTTAACTTGACTTTGGATCCCCAGGTGTACACAGGGCGGTGAAGATTTGCGCTCCAAACGACAGTTTTGTTAGATGAGTTGGAGAACCAAATAGAGAAGGTGGAGGCGTTGGGGGAAATGTTGTAGAAGCCACAAGTGAAAGTTCTATTTGGTGAATGGAGCACATCGGATTTGTGCTCCACTGAGAGAGAAGAGCCTGGCGAGAGGTAATCACGAGCTGAGATGTGCAAAATCAGATGAATCAAAGTGAGGAGAAGCAGCAGAGAGGCAGTATGTGGATCCATGGGTGCTGCAGCATTCGAGATGATCCTTCAAACGATCAGAAACGCGCGCTGTTATACAGTCCAAGGAACAGGTGGACTACTCGGAAGCAGGTCAGGTTTGAACCTAGTGGCACATGCAGCACATTTAATTAAAAAGTGTGCAGGCATGTGTACTTCAAAAATGTCCGTACGTTTTTAATGGACGTAGTGTATGCTAGCAGTAGCACAAAGATTACAATATATGCACGCTACAAGAAAAACAAAATTTTAATTAAAAAAGTTAAATAAGGTGTTAGGAATTAGGACCAACTTTGCTATATCTATCATACATATGTGTCTTGTTTTTTACAGTGCACGCTTGACTATTTTTGTGCACAATAGTTTGCGAAGGCGCACATTCTAACATGTCCGATGTACACCTTTTTCTTAGAGAGCGACAGCTTCTTTTATTCAGTCAACCAACACTCAATGAACGCTACCTGTGCAGTCCTCATCTTTCAATTTTAAACGTTGTAGAATTGTCTCGCTTAGGATTATTCTCCATGGTGGCACACGGCTCTCTCCCTTTTTCTTTTTTTTCTTCTTTTACAAAGAAGCTAACATCTGACAGTAACAGAACAGGAAAGTTCAAGCCTAAAAACATTTAAACCCGGCCAATTGTATGGCAGCCTATGCATTGTGAACCATGATTTAAGATTGATCATCCTTCTCGGAATGAATGTATATATCCACCTGACTTCTGAAGGAAATGGTGCGCATGTGATGCCGAGTACACAAGTTGCAGAAATAATGAGCATGGGATGGTGATTACACAAGTTGCAGAGGTAGAACGTGCATCCATGGTTGCTGCAGCATTCCAGTTGATCTTTTCTATGATCAGAAATTCGCGCTATTATTGGATGCTAGTGCCATATGCAACCATTAAATAGCTATGCACACATGTGCACTTCAAAAAATCCTCTAAAAATTCATGGATGCATGTAGGGTGTATATATCGTTGGCACATCCGCACTTGACAACATGCGTGCATAAAGATGATTACATGTGGTCTATTGAAATGACAAATCCGGTGTTCGGGGACCAACTGTACTATATTTATTATATATGCTGTCTTAGCATTTTTTTTCTTTTAACGATTTTTGTGCATAAAGTTTTGCAAATGCACATTGTGCCATTTGTTTTTCTTCTTTTAGAGAGTTGCAGCTCGTCATACTCACTCAACCACTCGAAAAATAGTATCCGTGAGGTTGAATTGTTATTTTTTAAAAGACCAACTGAATATCCGTGTGTTGTTACGGATTATAAAAAAGATTAAAATTACATTAATTAAAATCTCCGAAAACAATCTAAAACCATTGTCACTGTTTGGTCAAAAGAAGCCAATAACAAATGCTTCAATGACTTCAAAATAAAAGAATGTTTCTATGACAAGGGATGCAATTACCATGTTACTTCAAGGGTATAAAGCCATGAGCAAAGCCGATTGTCAAGGAATTATCTATTCATTTGCATACATGAACTCAGAGGCCCACTATGAAAAAACATTTATATAGCCTATGAATCTCTGAGTTCAAGTAAGCAGAAATTTGCCATAGATGAACTAAAAAATAAAAGCATATCAAGGACCAAATGAATGCCTAAAATGCACTTGAGATGAGGGACTTGAGCCTTTGTGATTCTAGAGATCTAGAGTTCATGCATTAACACAACTATAGCATAAATGAAGGCCATACTGCGAGTGTTTTGCCATCAGGGGCAATATCCTTGTCATGGAAGCACCATTTATCAACCCCAAGCTTCTCCATGAAATCGAAACGAGCTCTTACTGCAATACCAATTCAAACATAAGATGTTGATTGACCTAGACCTAAAAACATAATCAGGTAATTGTCATACTTCTTCTCTTAGCTGAATGTCCGTGCATTATTACGGATTATAAAAAAAATTAAAATTACATGAATTAAAAGCTCCGAAAATAATCTAAAACCATTGTCACTGTTTGTCAAAAGAAGCCAATAGTAAATGCTTCAATGACTTCAAAATAAAAGAATGTTTCTATGACAAGGGATGCAATTACCATGTTACTCCAAGGGTATAAAGCCATCTGCAAAACAGATTGTCAGGAATTGTCTGTTCATTTGCATACATGAACTCAGAAGCCCACTATGAAAAAACATTTTATATAAGCCTTTGGTGGCGGTTTCTTTTGGCCACGAATAGATCCGGAAGTCAAAGCAGAAAGGACGGGTGTAGTTGGATCGAAGTGCTAAGTAATGTGTGGAAATCACGTCGAGTGGATCGGAGGAAGAAGGAATTGCGCGAGAGAGACAAAGCGTTGTGGCCCACGTGTCGGTGCGAATCTTTTGTGAGGAGAGGGAGGAAGGGAAAAGAATGTATTACTCATCAATTCACTCTTTTAAGTAGTAGAGATATGAGATGTGACGCCACTCTGAGGCGTAAGGTTTTTAACGAGGCAGTAACATTGTATTTCTAAAATATTAAAGAAATTTCACTTTTCCCGAAATATTTATGTTATTGCGTGCCTATGTTTTTATGCAATTAATTTAATTTCAACTAGTTTTAAACGAGGCGGGTATGAGAGAAAGGAAGACGACGACCATCGCCACCGCGTTCGCGTATAGTAATTTCGGGCTGGGCTTAGGCTGTCACGGCACGAACGCTGGCACGGTGGGCTTTGGGCCGGGCTTGGGCCTGACCGGAGACGACGTGGGCTGGCACGGCACGACACGACGAGATGACTGGACCGAGCCGGCACGGCACGAAGCACGATGGGCCCGAGCCGTGCCGGCAGTCCCAGCTCTACTCGGAAGCCGGTCAGGTACTCAGGTTTGAACCTAGTGGCACATGCAGCACATTTAATTAAAAAGTGTGCAGACATGTGTGCTTCAAAAATGTCCGTACGTTTTTAATGGACGTAGGGTATGCTAGCGGTAGCACAAAGATTACAATATATGCACGCTATAAGAAAGACAAAATTTTAATTAAAAAAGTTAAATAAGGTGTTAGGAATTAGCTAGGACCAACTTTGCTATATCTATCATACATATGTGTCTTACTTGTTTTTTACAGTGCAAGCTTGATTATTTTTGTGCACAATAGTTTGCAAAGGCTCACATTCTAACATGTCCGATGTATTCCTTTTTCTTAGAGAGCGACAGCTCCTTTTAGTCAGTCAACCAACACTCAATTTTAAACGTTGTATAATTGTGTCGCTTAGGATTATTCTCCATGGTGGCACACGGCTCTCTCTTTTTCTTTTTTTACAAAGAAGCTAACATCTGACAGTAACAGGACAAGAAAGTTCAAGCCTAAAGACATTTAAACCCGGCCAATTGTATGGCAACCTATGCATTGTGAACCATGATTTAAGTTGGTCATCCTTCTCGGAATGAATGTATCCACCTGACTTCTGAAGGAAATGGTGCGCGTGTGATGGTGGCTACACAAGTTGCAGAGAGGTAGAACGTGCATCCATGGTTGCTGGCTTGCTTCAGCATTCCAGTTGATCTTTCCTATGATAAAAAAATTCGCTGTATTATTGGATGGTAGTGCCATATGCAAGATCGGTTGGCCTCCCCAGCGCTCCAGCGCCGAATCCCCTCCCTAACCTCTCCCCTCTGCCTTGCCGCCGCTGGAGCACGCCGCCGCCGGAGGCTTGTGCGGGTGCTAGGAAGGCGACGGCGGGGCTTTCTCACCTGGATCTGGGCGGCTGCTTCTGGATTTGGGCTCGCCGCGCACGCCTTCGCCGGCCGTCATGCCGAGGCCGTCGAGGCGTTCTCCCGGATGGACGAGTTCGAGTGCCGCCCCTCCGCCTTCGTCTACAACGCCGTCCTCAAGGTCCTCGTCGACAGCGGCATCCTCCTCGGTCTGGTGCTGTAGAACCGGATGGGTGGCGCCAGTTGCACGCCCAACAGGGTCACGTACAATGTGATCATGAGCGGGCTGTGCAAGCGCGGCATGTCGGGGGATGCGCTCAAGATGTTCGATGAAATGCTCAAGAAGAGATCGTGCCCAGTGTGAAGATCTACGCGGTCCTGCTCTCGTCCCTGTGTAAGGCAGGGAAGATTGAGGACGCTGGGCGGATGATGCGGTCATTGAAGGAGAAGGGGTGCCCGCCGGACGAGGCAACGAATTGAGTGGGCTGTGCAAGTCACAATCGCAGCCGCACCTGGATTTCCTCACTGGGCGCGCTTGGATCCGTGAGTGGGAGATTTCTTCCCTGGATCTGCTCAGTGGTGGCGCATAGGCGTCGCTTTGTGGTTTCTTCAGTGGCGGACATTGCAGGGAGCGACTCGTCGTAGAGTTCAAGGGTGGCTATGCCATGGCCTTGAGGCGCGCAGGTCCCCGGTGGGTTGGTGGCGGTCTATTTTGTGAGTGGGTAGTACGTGGGGTGCTGTGGAGGTGCTGGCGAAAGCCTTACCGGTGATCTTACCGGTCTCGACAACGATGACGCCTTCGGGCGCCATTTTCCTTCTTGGAGGTGTTGTCATGGTGCCCCATAGCCCTCATGTTTACTGATCTCTAGGTGAAAACCTTGCCTCGGTGAGGCGGCCGGCGTCGGCGACTCTCGTCGCCTCCTTGGAGGCGTCACCTCGGAGGTCCTTCTTCACGCACAGTAGACCGAAGGTTAGAGGGCACGGTCGGAAAAGGATAGGGACTTGGTTGACAACAAGGACGGAAAAGAAGTTATGAAGCTTAGTCTTTCTAGCTTTTTTTTATAGTCCTTAAGCTTTATTTCTTGTTGTTTTATGCTCCTCAGGTTTTGAGGATTTGAGCCTAAGAGCTCGTGTATCTGTTGGCTGTATATATCCCTCGTGGATATAGAGGTCGGATTTTATATCCTTTATCAAAAAAACAGGTATGCGCACATGTGTGCTTCAAAAAATCCTCTAAAAAACCATGGATGCATGTAGGGTATATTATTGTTGGCACAGCCGCACATGAAAATACTAGCTGCATATAAGCGCGGCGCACGCCGCGCTAGCTACCGTGTAGACCAAAGTAAAAGAGACGGTAATTTACAGGGGTTTAATAAAAAAAATCGAGGGCACATGCGTAATTTAGGGAAAATCAAAGGGTTTTTCCGTAAAAAACCGAGGACCTGTAAGGACCTGTACGTAAGTAAATAAGAACCTATACGTAATTCTGGAAACCCCCGGGGCGCTATCAAAAATTTTTTTAGGGAAAAAACTTGCAGGGGCTTTTTCGAAAAATCCAGGGACCTTTTCGCGAGGAAAAAGGACCTTTACGTAATTTTCAAAAAACCGGAGGGAACTGCCTCCCCCGGCCGTACGCGAAACCGGGCGACACGCGCCGGCCGGGGGAGCAAAGGGGCGACGTGGCCACGCTGCCTGGGCCGGAACCCCCCGTAATATGGGGGTTGGGATGCGTGCATAAAGATGATTACATGTGGACTATTGAAATGATAAATCCGGTGTTCGGGGACCAACTGTACTATATTTATTATATATGCTGTCTTAGCAATTTTTTCTTTTAACGATTTTTGTGCATAAAGTTTTGCAAATGCACATTGTGCCATTTGTTTTTCCTCTTCTGGAGAGTCGTAGCTTGTCATACTCACTCAACCACGGGATAAATATGTTAGACCATGTGGCTAGGTTTAGAATTTTTATGATGATGAATAATTGACAACATTGCTTAATATTGTTATTCGAGATGTGTGCGTGTGTACGTGGACTAATGTCAGTCAAGTTGGTGAGAACTTGTGCCGGGAAAAACGTTCTTTGGTCTTTGCATGTGCAGGTTGGGCGTGGAGACGGTCATGGTCGGTGACGAGGAAGACCAGGACTAGGAGAGGGAAATCTGAGGTCCGGGCGGTCGAGGATGTCACGAGGTGGTCGGGCTCACGCTGGAGCATATGGAGATCAAAGGTGGATGATGCGTGGAGAAGATACAAGAGGTGCGGCCCTGGAGGCTTCGACACGCGATGAGTCGAAAAATTGGAAGTGTGAAACCCGTGTTAGAAAGGGTTTCGGGTCCCTTAAAAATTAGTGGATCAAAAGTCTGTTTGAGTTAAAAAAGTCTAGGTCCAATTAGATGAGTGGTGTTAGGGTTTCTAGGAGATTGAAAAGAGGAAATGAGTTCGTATTAAAAGTAGCAGCGGCATAGAATAGGGTTAGGAGTCGGACGTGATTTTTGGAAAAGAAAACGGAGCGTGGCGTCCATATATAAAGGGATCAGGAGATCACGGGCTAACTAGAAAAAAGGAGTTAGTTTTGGCCGAGACTTGAAATTAATAAAACAGAGAGGATCTTTTTGCTTCGGGCTACGTGCGGGAGACATTCAATCGCTGCGCACACGTACAGAGCATCTGGGTGTTTGTTGATTCACATGCTGTCTAAATAAGTCAATCGGAGCCATCACATTGATTAGAAGAGAGAAGAAAAGGAGATTAGTCAAGGAGAGAGGAAAAGGAGATTAGCTATTAATGCATCCATGTGCATGACCGCATGCAATTCTGGAGGAGAGAAGAAATCTTGGAATTCCTTGCGTGATTAGCTGAGAATCTTGTCCTGCGAGTCGTTGTGCTGCCCAAGTCTTGGAAGCTTTGCATGCAAGATTTTTCTCCGGCCGGAGCAAGGTAATTAATTTTGCTAATTAGCTGTTTGATTTTGCATGGCCTTATGGGTTCCAATTACTCAATAGCTAGTTAAGTTTTTGGGTTATGCATGGCACCCGCATGCATGAGTTTTGGACGGATGGATTTTTGGTATGCTGCGGCCAGCGAGATATTTTACTAGGGAGGAAAGTAATAGTGCTAATTAGTCTTTGTGTTAGGGGTGGCTGGCCGAGAGTTGCATACAAGCGTAATCAGTTTATTTCCTGTTTGAACAAAAAACAGCGGCAACTTCGAGTTGTACTAGGTTTGCTGGTGAGAACAAAAATTGGCCGAGGCCTTTGTTCTTGTATTTACTATTTTTCAGATTAAACAAATAAGAAGATAAGAAAATTTTAAAAAAAGCTTCCGCTAGACGTTGCAATCATTCACCCCCTCTGATTACATTCGACGATCCTACAAAATAGTATCCGTGAGGTTGAATTGTTATTTTTTTTTAGACTAGCTGAATGCCCATACGATATTATGGATTATAAAAAAAAGATTAAAATTAAATAAATTAAAAGCTCCAAAAACAATCTAAAACTATTGTCACTGTTTAGTCAAAAGAAGCCAATAGTAAATGCTTCAGTGACTTCAAAATAAAAGAATGTTTCTATGACAAGGGATGCAATTACCATGTTACTCCAAGGGTATAAAGCCATGTGCAAAACAGATTGTCAGGAATTGTCTGTTCATTTGCATACATGAACTCAGAAGCCCACTATGAAAAAACATTTATATAAGCCTTTGGTTGCTGGTTTCTTTTGGCCAAGAATAGATCCGGAAGTCAAAGCAGAAAGGACGGGTGTAGTTGGATCGAAGTGCTAAGTAATGTGTGGAAATCACGTTCGAGTGGATCGGAGGAAGAAGGAATTGCGCGAGAGAGACAAAGCGTTGTGGCGCACATGTCGGTGCGAATCTTTTGTGAGGAGAGAGAGAGGGGAAGGGAAAAGAATGTATTACTCATCAATTCACTCTTTTAAGTAGTAGAGATGTGACGATATAAGACTTATTTCCTTTACACTTTAAATGAAAGTAGAAATGACACTAGAACTAGAGATTGAATCGTTATAGAATTGTATCTTGTCTCAGCTGGCTGATGTATAATCCTGGAGCTTTTGGTCCTCCGGACTTAACATTCAAACCACGTGTGCTTCGTGAAGCAGATAAGTAAATTGGTTCAATTTTGTGGCGGTAACAGTACAGTAAGTTTCTCTGGATTTTGTTTCCTGTAAATTTCCTACGTTGAAATAAGGCATAAATGATGTGCTAGTTTTCGCTGTATGCGTTATGAAAAATACGGAAATATAACGGGTTAAGAGAACGACAATACCGCTTAAATAATTTATTGGGTTTATTTATTCATCCGTATCGATCACGTTTAACTCTTGTCTCGTGCCCACCTGAACACAGCAATTAGCCCGTTGCCAGGAAAAGGCAGTTTAATTTGGACTCAACTGTGTGTTCTTGAATTTCCATGCAGGTTCCTATGAAAGTAACGAAACGGCCACAGCTACTAGAAACGTGGTTCATCCTAGTCGCGGTACGGGATTCGGGTCCACAGCTCGCCATTTTTCTCTTCTAATTTTGACTGCGAGTCTTGATCAACTAGGTTCTTTTTTTGACTTATGGTTTTTTTAGTGTAGCTGGCTTGTTTACACTATAGCTATTAGTAGTATTTTTAGCTAATTAATTTAAAAAAAAATAAAAAATAGATTAACCTATCACAAATAATGCAAAGAAACACAAGAAAAAGGGCAAAACAGCCCCTTCCAAAAAAGCCAAAAAGTCAGAAATGAAAAAAATTAAAGAACAGTGAATCAGAAACTAAAGCCGAAACGAGTGGGCCAGCTCCAGTTCAAGTTTTGATGAATCGGGTTCGCGATTCGCTGGGGGTTTATAGCGAATCCTATAGCCATGGGAACGGCAGGACGAGAGAAAAGAAAAGCATCAAGTAAGGCACTAATGGTACTATCCCGCCTATGCTAAGCAAAGCGGACTCGACGACGACCGTGAAGCAAGGGGGCGTCTGACCACTCAACTGCCCCTCCCCCCAATCATCCAGTACAACATGGCTTTTTCGTAGGAAATGGAGTACACTTTGGCAAGTCGCATACTTTTAGTGAAGTTTGACGCGCCACATGATGTTAGGCAAGCTTGAGCTGCTTTGCCACAAGTTTTTTTTAGCCAAAAATGTTGTGCAGAAACCGTGAGCTGCACCTTGTGCTACCTCCAATTTGCTACACATTAAATCAGAAAAATCACCCTTCTCTAATTAATCACGGCAATTCTCTTGCCGTCTTTCAAGGAAAAAAAAATCAGGCGTGAGAAAAATCAACCAAACAGTCGCAAAGTTAGCCAAAGGCCCAAAGCTATAGGTGTGGTGCACACCTAGTTTTGGCAATTTGTGGAACCCAACCCCTCTTGATTCCCATGGTAATAAAAAAGATAACGGCAACTGCTAAACAAGGCACAAGTACATAACAACCAATTTAGTCATCAAAGTTTCCCTAAGGCTCACTTTCGTCCCTCAGCTATGAAAACAGCCAAATATATCCTCAAACTTTTCTTTTAGGATCAAAGAGGTACATCAGTGCATATAGTGTCCCACATGTACAGGCTAAGTGGGATCCTAATACATGGAGGTAGGGCTGTAAACGAGCCAAGCTCGAGCGAGCCCATTCTGCTAGACTCGAGCTCGACAAAAGCTCAAGCCGAGCTCAAGCAAGCTTGAGTTGGCAATCGAGTTTGTAGGTGGACTCGAGCTTGGCTCAGACAAAGCTTGAGTGGGCTCGAGCTCAGCTCGTGTAGGCTCGGTAACACATGACCATAAAAAACATTCACAAATTTTCAAGTGGTTCACACGAAGAAAAAAAGAGGAGGGGTTAGAGGAATAGTTCATACTCAGATCAGTGATGACTGATGAGGAGAAGGGCATTTGCGTCGGTAGGGGAGATCGGAGAAGGGCGTCGGCGATGGAGGAGGAGCGTGCCAGTGCTCAACGACGGAGCCGCGGAGAAGGAGGGCCTTGGCGGTGGAGGAGCAGCGTGCTGACGCTTTGCCACATAGCATCGTTGGCCAGCCGATCGGAGCCCAGATGGGACTCTGGAGCAAGAGTCAATGGAGTGGATAAGGTTCGAACCAAGGTGAGGAGTGAGGACCTAGGGTGATTTGAATTTGGGTTGATGGAAAGATTGGATATTTAGATAGGCTATGAGAAAATGAGCCCAATTAAGCTATTCGGGCTCGGCTAGTTGAGCCTTGGGAGCTCGAGGTCAAGCTTGAGCTCGGCTCGTTTGGAGCTTAAGCCAAGCTCGAATTGAGCCCAGAGCGAGCCGAATTCGAGTAGCTCATGTGCCTCAAGCTTTTTTTACAGCCTTACATAGAGGTGAGTCAACCGGCTAGAAATGCCCTTTTTACCGATGCATTCATTCCCCTCTAATCCCTACCCTTTCCATCACGTTCTTTTAGTTCTATTAGATGCCTCTCGCATGGATGTTTCTTTTGGGTTGTGAAATTTGTTACCTTACTTTGTTTTGGATTATTGTTGTAGCGGACTAATGCTTACGACGTTTCGGTTTGTTCAATGTTATTTGAAGGCTTGTTCATATTTGTTAGACCATATGACTAGGTCTAGAATTTTTTGGTGATGAATAATTAATAATGATTAATTTACGATGAATATTTGATAATATTGCTTATCGATGTTATGCGAGATGTGTGGCATATGTGGGCTGATGTTGGTCAAGTTGGAACGAACTTGTGCTGGAAAAATGTTCTTTAGTCTTTGCATATGCAGGTTGAGCATGGAGGCAACCATGGTCGATGACGAGGTGGACCAGGACTAGGATGGGAGATCCGAGGTTCAGACGGTCAAGTAGGTCATGACATGGTCAGGCTCATGTTTAGGGCGCATGGAGATCAGGGATGGATGATACGTGTTGGAGCTACGGAGGTGTGGTCCGGAGACTACGACATGTGGTGATGATGCGTGGAGAAGCTACGAGAGGTGCGGACCTAGAGACTTTGACACGTGACATGTTAGAAAAGTTGGAATTTTAGAAAACCCGTGTTAGGAAAAGTTTCAGGTCCCTTTGTTGTTAGAATTGGATTAGAACTTGTGGGCTTAGGCTCAACCCATGTTTTGGGCCCTAGACTATAAATAGAGAAGGGGTTAGGGGCTAACCCTGTGACTTTTCGAGATACTAATTTCGTGCTAGGGTTTAGGGGTGCTTGGAGGGCATTTGTACCCACCATGATTCAGAAATAATATAGATTTGTTCCGAGAAAAAAATTTGGCGGCGTTGCGTTTTCCTCGCGTCACTTTCAATTCGTCATCTCTCCTCGGTCCGCCTGCATCTCACGAGCATCACTGGCTTCCTCAATCTGCATGTGTATGGTGAACTCTTTCGTTTGGTGCTAAGAAAAAGCGGCAACACTCAGCGTAAACAACACAGCAACAGGCGGAGGCAACTTGTTCGGCCATGTAATCGATGCAAACAGCTGCTAAGTTTTTAATTCTCGGCTGTTACAGTTATTGCTACAGTGTTTGCTACAGTATGCTGCACTATTGCTACAGTCACCCGAGGTAAAAAAATATTTTCTTGCTGGTTTTTATGCGATTTTGTGAAAAGGCTTCCGCTAGGCATTGCAATTATTCACCACCCTCTGATTGCCATCGACGATCTTACAAGTGGTATCAGAGCAGGTTATAATGGCATCAGATCGGGATCAGTTTTCAGATTATCTCTATTGGAAAACACGCATGAAGGTTTTTCTTCAAGCACAATGTAATTCTATTTGGCAAAAAATTGAAAATACATATGAAGTGCCTCCTGTTGTTACAACTGAAAATTCCTTTGATGTTGAAGCTAATGCTAAAGCTAGAAATATATTGTTACAAGATTTAAGTAGAAACGAGTTTGTCAGAATTACTCACATTAAATCTGCAAATAAAATTTGGACCACTCTAACTGATTATCATGAAGGATCTAAATCTGTTAAAGGTGTACATCATAATCAATTTAAAAAGGAGTATTCTAAATTTGAGATGAAACCTGAAGAATCAGTGGATGCTCTTTTTGATCGCTTCAATAAAATTGTTAGTGATTTGCAATCTGTAAATGTGACATATTCTGAATCTAACAATGCTCGTCAAATTTTAAATGGTTTGGATATGTCTATTTGGAATGTGTTAGTCACTACTATTAATCATTCTGTTAATATGGAAGCACTCACTTTGAATGATCTTTATTCCAAGTTGAAAAGACATGAGATTGATGTTTTGGCCAGGATAAATAAGACTAATTCTTTGGGCTTAGTGACTAACCAAGCTGACAGTTCTTCTAGCTCTTCTATTATTTTTTTGTCTGCATTGTGCTCTATTTCAGATGAACAATTAGAGGAAATTCTAGAAGAGCAGCTTGTACTTCTCTCCAACAGAGTGACCAAGGCAATTAACGACATCAGATCAAGACACAGATGAGCTCCAATCAAATGCTATGAATGTGGTGAGCTAAACTATATTAAGATGAATTGCCCCAAACTGAGGAGCAAGGAGGTTAAGGATGACAAGGCTTCAATTCGTCGCTCTCAAATCAAGATTGATCCAAACAAGAAGCGCAATTATCGCAGGGCAGTCAACAAGATAATTTCAACACTTGATGAGATTGTTTTGAGTGATGATGATTTTGAAAGTGATGATGAGGGCAATGGTAAGATGGCAAAGGAGGTGGACCTCACAGGGATATGTTTTATGGCCAACAGTGAGGAGCTCAACGATGATGATCTTTACAGTGATCCTGATGAGGTAAAACCTTCTTATACTGATTTATCTCGTGCTGTGCTTAGATTGACAAAGGAGCTCAAAAAGTAAAAAAGAAAATTAAAAATCATGATTTTGTTGTTGAGAGCTTAAATTCTGAAATCAATAGACTCAGAGTTTGTATTCCTGATGACGAATCTTGTGAGTCTTGTCAAGTTTTACACACTGAGTTGAAATCTGCTAGAACAATTAATACATCAAACTTAGTTCAACTTAGTGATGTAACTGCTAAACTTGATGAATTAAGATTGGCACATGATTCTTGTGGTGAAAAGTTAAAACGTGCAAATGATGAAATTGAAAAACTTAAATTTAGTTTTTCTACATGTTTAGAGTCAAGTATTTCAAATGTTAAATCTAAAACTTGCTCTAATTGTGAATTACTAAAAGCTAGACTTAATTCATCTCAAGAAATAATTCAACAGATGCTTTATCATGAGATATCTTCTTGTTCTAATTGTCCTAAGCTTCACAATGAAATAGAAGTTTTGACTAGACAACTTAATGATTTTGCTGAAAAAGAAAGATTGGCTCAGTCTAGTGCTTCCAAGAATCTTGTGAATGAACTTGTTAAATACACAACCTGTCCTACTCTAGCTAAAGAGAATGAGTACCTGAAAGACACTTTAGAGAGATTTTCTTTTGGCAAGAAAAATTTGAATATAATTCTAGACAAGTCAAAAACAAGTGTGAAAAACCGTGATCTAGGATTTAATTTTGTTGAGCATGCCAAGAATAATCCTCCTAAGGTTTTTAAGCTTCTTGAACCTAGAAAAATTGAAGTAAAATCTGAATCAGAGCAAACTGTGTTTAAATCTACTGGTTTTGTGCAAAGTTCAGTTGCTAATGCTGTAGGTGCTAGCTCATCATCTCAAAAGAATTCTAAGTGTGTTAAATTTCACTGTAACTACTGTGGAAAAGATGGGAACTTGCACGAATTTTGTTTTAGGTGAGCTAAGATAGAGAAGAAGGAAAGATTGAATGCATTAAGACAAAAACATGCAACCTCTTTTATTCCTAGAACAAATGCGAAAGCTATTTTTTTAGAGAACTTTTATGATGGCTTTAAATCTGCTTCACATGTAGGGGTGGCAACGAGCACATTTTTCGCGGGTAGAGGGTTTAGAAACCCGCACCCGCCAGCTCAAATCTACACCCGCGTCCGCACCCATTACCCTCGATGGGTACAGATGTGCACCCGCACCCGCCACCCGCGGGCACAGCATACCCGCGGGCACAACCCGCCAGACATCAAAATAGCTAACTACTCAGTAGGAACTAGGAAACATGCATCAACAATTATACATCTGACCATACATACATCTGCAGATCTAATGGACATAAGTACATAACTCTACAAATTATCAGTAGGGAGGAAGGAGATGGAAAAAAATCAATACCTTTGACTGGCGGCGGCGCAGAGACCGATGGCGACACGGACAGGGGAGCGGTGGTGTGGACGGGCGGAGCTAGGAGGAGGCACGGATGTGTAGACGGGCGCCGGGCGGGGGCACGAACGAGCGGTGGCGCCGACGGGCGGGGGGCGCGGTCGTGCGGCCTCGTTGTGGCGCAGACGTGCGGCCCGGGATCCCGGCGTCGTGCGGACGGGCGGGGGCGGGGCACACCTGGCACGGATGGGCGGTGATGCGGTCTTGCGGGGGTGAGGGAGCCGTCGTGCGGCCCCGGCGTCGCGTGGACGGGCGGTGCGCGGTGGATCGGTGATTCGGTGGTGGGCGGAGGTCTGTGGACTGGCGCACTGGCGGCTGTGGTGAGGGAGAGGGAGGCCGGTAGGTGGGAGCCGGGAGGGGAATAAAATTGCAAAAGGCGAAGCCCTAATTTTGGTTGCACTGTTGCACGGGGGACCCACATGTCAGGGCTTTGGAGCGGGTACGCGGGTGTAGCGGGCACGGGTACGAGATTTTTGTACCCGTCAGATATTACCCATTGGGTTCAACTATAAACCCTTACCCACACCCATGGGCACATCTTGAAACCCATATCCTCGCCCTAGCGGGTTTTTACCCGCGGGCACGCGGGTAATTTGTGCCCATTGCCATCCCTATTCACATGCTAGATTGAAATTTAATTCAAATAATTCACGTTCTTTTCAGCATTATGACCACGCACATGCACGTGATTTTGGTTCTAGCTTTGTTGCTTCTGTTCGTCGTGTGTCTCAGTATTGGATTTCTAAATCTTATTTCACTAACCCCAATACTATGAGACCGATGTTTCCTTTGATGTAAGAACAGTTGACAAGGATGGAGAACATGAGCTAGATTGGGTTCCGGTCTTTTACATCATTGCTTGATTGGAACGCTTGATGGTTCACTCCTTTGATAGCTTTCAAGAGATTCCACTTTTTTGAGAGACCATGTGGAAAAGGTGATGTAGTCTTAGACCTTATTGAGTCTGATTTTCAGATGGCTGATATTCTCACTAAGTCGCTTGATACTTCTTGTTTTGCTCATGTCCGAAGTGAGTTGGGTGTGTTACATCTTATGGGATTATTCTGAAGGGAGCTTGTTGTTTAAAAATTTAGGAAGCTTTGTTTATTAAACTTGTCAAATAAATCAAAAAATCCAAGCTATTGAAATTAAATGAGTTGTTTAAATAGAGCTCTCTTTATCATATTTACTCATATGCTATGGAGCTTTGATCATGACTAGTTATAATTAATTTGCTATACTTGAACTAAAATATGACATGGCAAAATACTTTGACTAGATTAATTATAGATAGTACTTTACGTTGTTCATCGAAAAGGGTTAGTTTGATTTTGAGTCTTATTTTAAATCTTGGCTATGAGGCTCGCATATATCATATTGCAATCTTTTATGATCACTCAATTTGGTATGTTATAAAAAAATGAGAAATAGACAATTGAAAAGATGTATGCTTCAAGCATGCCATAGTACACAAAAAGAAAAGGCACAAAAAGTGCACAAATAAAAAATATACTTCAAGCATGCCACCATCTCAAACAAGTATGCTACAAGCATTCTATTATGAAAAGAAGTATGCTACAAGTATACCACATGCCTATGAATTGAGTGTGGAGTAGCGGTTGTTATGTGAGACTGCTAGCTCGTCTGGATTTAAACTTTGCTTCACTTTTAAGCTTTGACTTTTCATTGTGATATCTCATTATGCTCTTTATAATTGGTTTGGTTATTGTTGAGATGTCTGTTATTACTATAAATTACTTAATCATGCTCAAGATTGGTTGTGACATTGCTATATGATATATGAGTTTATATGATCTAGAAAGCTCTACGGAAAAATATAGCTTGGTTGCTTTATTAAATCAATACACAATGACTTGGATAATCTATAAAGCTTCTTGATTTTTACTCTCATTGCTCCTTCTTAGAATTATTCATTCTCTGAAGTTTTTTATTATTACATTGCCAAAGGGGGAGATATTAGAGAGAATGGAGAGATATTGGAGAGATTTGCTAATGTTGTCTCTCTTGTGTTGAGGGGGAGAGATTTTAAAGGAATTTGAGATTTGTGGCTTAAAATGATTTTTTCGGCTTCAGTTCTTCACTTATATCTGTTTAAAGCTAATTCATCATGCAATCTTGAGATGTTGTCAATGTATTCATCAAGGGGAAGATTGTTAGACCATGTGGATAGGTCTAGGATTTTTTTGGTGATGAATAATTGATAATGGTTAATTTATGATGAATATTTGATAATATTGCTTATCAATGTTATGCGAGACGTGTGGCATGTGTGGGTCAAGTTGGAACGAACTTGTGCTGGAAAAATGTTCTTTGGTCTTTATATGTGTAGGTTGAGCATGGTCGGTGACGAGGTGGACCGGGACTAGGATGGGAGATCCGAGGTTCAGACGGTCAAGTAGGTCACGAGATGGTTGAGCTCATGCTTGGGGCACATAGAGATCAGGGATGGATGATACGTGTTGGAGCTACGGAGGTGTGGTCCGGAGGTAGGGGTGGCAACGAGCCGAGCCGAGCCTGGCTCGGCTCGGCTCGTGAAAGCTTGGTGGAATGGAAGCTCGGTTCGGCTCGGTTTGGTTAGGGTATTAAGCTTTTTTGTGGGCTCGGTTCGGCTCGTGATGCGGCTCGAGCCAGCTCGAGCCGGCTCGCGAGCCAACAACCACCGAGGGGAGGGGAACCGACGGCAAGAAGACGAAGGCACGACAAGAAGACGAAGGCACGGCAACGTGCAACCCCACCGCAAGCAAGCGACCACCACCACCAGCCCCAAACCCTAACCCTTCTCGCAATCACCAGTAAAGGTAAACCCCACAAATCACCATCCATGTACTACATTCATCCATTATAGCCAACATTGAACTAGAAACCATAAGCATGAAGCATCCATCCTCAGTAGAACACATGGAACCAATCCAAGCATATCACCAGAGGTAGAAGAGGGGAAAAGAGGCTTACCGAATACCGACGAGGATGGCGGGCTGGCGGCTGCGTGCGACCGTCGGGCGCCGGCCGAGCTCCCAGCTACCACCGGCATAGCCACACCTCCAACCACCACCGTGTACTCCCCGGCGTACGGGCGGCGCCTAGCACCTCGAGCAAACCATTAGAGCAACCCAAAAATAGCAAACTAAAACCGATAGATCGGGGTAGGATATGGGGAAAAAGCACCACATCGGCCGGATCTGGCCATAGCTCACCGGAGTCCGGGAAGTCCGGGAAGGAAACCGATAGATCTCCCTCTCGGATCCGACGGGCAAGGAGGCGCAGGAGAGGGGGAAGTCCGGGAAGGAGAGAGAGAGGGCCGAGCGTAGCTGCGTAGGGGAGCGCGGAGGCCGGAGACCGGAGTAGAGGCCGACGCGGAGGAACCGAAGAGAGGCGTCGGCCGGGGGCCCCGGGGCAAGGAAATAGGGAGAGGGAGGGGGTGCGTCCGTCCGCGCGTGAGTGGAGTGGAGAGACCGAGAGGGAGAGAGAGAGAGGAGAGAGCCGAGTGGGGGAGGCCGCCAGGCCGGGTGGTCGGGGGCTCGGGGCGTCGGGCGGGCCATTGGGCTGGGCGCCTGGGCCACATCGGGGCAGTTGGGCCGAGCCAAGCTGGCTCGCGAGCTGGCTCGGGCTCGGCTCGTTTAGATCCCGAGCTTTTTTGCTGGCTCGGCTCGGCTCGTTTCATCCACGAGCCGAGCCAAGCCTTTACGAGCCCGAGCCGAGCCTGAGCTGGCTCACGAGCCCGAGCTTTTTTGCCAGCCCTATCCGGAGGCTACAACATGTGATGATGATGCGTGGAGAAGCTACGGGAGGTGCGGACCTAGATGCTTCGACACGTCATGTGTTAGAAAAGTTAGAATTTTAGAAAACCCGTGTTAGGAAGGGTTTCAGATCCCTTTGCTGTTGGAATTGGATTAGAACTCGTGGGCTTAGGCTTAGCCCATGTTTTGGACCCTAAACTATAAATAGAGAAGGGGTTAGGGGCTAACCCTGTGACTTTTTGAGATACTAATTTCGTGCTAGGGTTTAGGGGTGCTTGGAGGGCACTTGTACCCACCATGATTCAGAAATAATATAGATTTGTTCCGAGAAAAAAAATTGGCGGCGGTGCATTTTCCTCAGGTCATTTTCAATTCATCATCTCTCCTCGGTCTGCCTGCATCTCACGAGCGTGGCTGGCTTCCTCGATCTGCATGCGTACGGTGAACTCTTTCGTTTGGTGCTAAGAAAAAGCGGCAGCAATCGGCGTAAACAACACAGCAACAGGCGGAGGCAACTTGTTCGGCCATGCAATCGATGCAAACAGCTACTAAGTATTTTATTTCTCGGCTGCTACAGTATACTACAGTGTTTGCTACAGTACGGTGCACTATTGCTACAGTACCCGAGGTAAAAAATATTTTCTTGCTTGTTTGTTATGCGATTTTGTGAAAAGGCTTCCGCTAGGCGTTGCAATCATTTACCCTCTCTGATTGCCATCGACGATCCTACAATATTTAAATCATTATTGGGCGTGGATTGGGAAGCATGTAAAAGTCTCAAAATTTTGTGCACTGGAAAATCGTATTGAGAAGCATGTAAAAGTCTCACTGCAATTATGCAAACCGCACCTGGGAGATGGCTGTGCATCTCCTGCCTGACTAGACCAAACCATCTCAGGGAACTTAATGGGTCAGGAGATTTTTTGTTTTTACACACATACATGCACTAGAAACCCACCACTACTACAGAAAGCCTAATATTGGACGACAAATCACAAACGGTTTGACAAAACCATCTGTGATCAACACTAACACAGACAGTTTTAATTTGGACACCGTCTGTGTTGATGGCGTCTGAGAAAACGGGTATCACAGACAGTTCTTACTGATAAACAGTCTGTGATATTTTAGTATCATAGACGGTTTTTATTAAAAAAACCATCTGTGATTATATGGAATTATCACAGACGGTTTTTTATTAAAAATCATCTGTGATGAGTTGATTATTACAGACGATTTTTATTAAAAAACCGTCTGTGATGAGCTCAGAATTATCACAGACGGTTTTTAATAAAAAACCATCTGTGATAATGGCACTTACACATTTATTGCGCTGGTCAGAACCGCATATGTCTTCATTTCGATCCAGATCTAGCCGGTGCTGCACTTTTCGCTCAGGAGGCAAGCTAGGCGATTTCAGGCCAATTAATTTGGTGGGAGGAGGCAGAGATTGAGCTTTGAAGATTCATACATTCCTGGTTGCTCTAGATATGGTTAGTAATGAAATTTATTTTTCTTTGCATTACAATTTGGATCTAAGTTTTGGTGAGTGTTATTGAAGATGGTTTGTATCTACTTGACCATACATGATCAGTTCCCGTCATGTGGGAGGCCAAATTTGTCAAAATTATTGGTTATATACTTTCTGCGATCGCTGGGGAAATAGCTGTTGTGCTTATAATATGAATTAAGCTAGCAAAGCCTCAATGTATGTGGTATATATGTAGTAATAATTAATTAATTTAATTTTTAATACTAAGTTGTTATATATATATATATATACAGAACGTAGGACCGAAGCTGGATGTATGCCGCGAACCGTGTGAGTGAAGAGTACGTTGCAAAGGCAGGTGTCTTGACACAAGGGGCCAAATGCCTGACACATGTTTAAAATTTTAAGGTATTCACTATTACACATTAATTAATCCTATGCAACAGTTGGTAGTAATGCCTCTTGAATTAACACATTCCATTTTTGCAGTGCCACCAGCAGTCACCGGGCAACACGTGTGGATTCTACGTTTGCTACCATATGGACCTACCCCTCGATTCCTCGAGGATCACCAATTCTATGGTTTGTCAATCTTTCCATAATTACTTCATACTTATCAGGCTATATATACACACACACACACACGCACATTGATATTCCTATTGATAGGCTGCGTCCATCCCGTCAACTGCATTGAAACAGCCCGACCTTTCAGTAATTTGAGGAGAGTGCGCCTACTTTTTGGTGGCTAACGTCATAAACAAAGATGGAGAGTTCCACAACTGTAAGAGCCCAGATTATACCATCCGGATTCCTCTGTGATTCCACCGCACTATTCCCTGGATCAGTAGATAGTGCTCACAGATTACAATTCTGAATATCAAGTACATATCATGCGGAAGCGTAAATACAATAGTAAACTTACTCATGGGCCGATTAGGCCGAAATCAATAAACTGCAGCAGCGGAACGAAATACACAGGTGGGACCTTCAGGACATGCCCACAAGCAGCCAACTGGAGGTTCGCGACCTAGCCCTTGCCATCTTCATCTTCTCTGCCAGCTTGTCCAATCTTGTTGTTGAGGCGAGGTGATTTGATTCCTGATTCTGAATTTTGTCGCAAAAGCGAGCGTGAGCACTCCGACCCCGTGCTCCGCGAGCCAATACACAGAATGTAAATAAATAGTATGCATGGCTTAACAAAGGAGAGGCTCGGGTTATTTTATTTGCCAAAAATCGCTTTCAGTAGCATTATTACTCTTATTTAATCAAAGTGTTATTATTGCTACCTGACTCCACACTACTATTGCCAAAATTGACTTAATCCACCGAAAATGCACTTTCTTTATCAACTGCTGTCTAAAACTCCAAACAGCAAGTGTCATCATTTATTTAATCCACCGATCATACTTTGTATTTTGAATTACTAATAATTCAATCCTGCCATTACTATTCATCAGCTCCTCCCCTCTGAATTCTAATAATTCTCTAACATAATTACTTTCAAATCCACCGATATCATTCGCATTCAATCCTTTTCATCATTGATTCAAAACCATAATCCAATAATCAATCTCATTTTCCATTATCTATCATTAGCTAATCCACAAATATACCTCCATCGAAAATTCAATTTACCAAGATTATAATCCACTAATTGATATGAATCCCCCAATCTTCTCAGAAATTCAATTCATCCCTCTAGTAATTTATCATCTCCTATTAACTCCCATTATCACTAATATCTTCCAAGAATTTATATTAATCATCAGTGTAGTAATCCAGCAATTTACCTTTGCACTCCCTAATTCTCCAAAATCATTGAGTATACTTCCACCAAGAATATCATTGACCAAGTATACGATTCACTATTATATATATGCACCAAGAATATCACTAATCAAGAATTATAATCCAAGACTCGTATTGTTCCTCTAAATTCTCGAAAATTCAATTAGATCATTTATCTAGCCTATATATTCAACTGGACCCCACTAATTTATTTCTCCCAGAATGCACACTATCATTTCCCATTCCTGATCGACCTGAATCCATCAATACCTTTAAGTGCATACTACAAACATCCATCTCCTTTACCCACAACCCTGTTTATTCCACCCATATTTTAGGTTGTAAGATTAGTAATGCCACTATTCGAAATACAATACATAAAATTTCCTGAGACCTAGCAGCTTTGGAACAAAACGTAATGTTCAAGGAATATTAACATGAATTTTCATACATATGGCATCACACCATATGCCTAATATCACCATAATTTTTCCATATATACGGCATCACACCGTATAACATCTTTCAGCGTTATAGCCGCTTAACTTACCACTGGGGCGACACCCAGGACAACTCAAATCAGGGCTTTCCGCTGCTCTCCACTTTTCCATTCCCATTTTTCAAACATTTTTAAATAGAACTAACTCGAGTAAGTTCCCATGTCCGCCCTTGACCGTGGGCACGGCTATTCGAATAGTTTTGACTCTGCAGAGTTTGTACACTTTTACCACAAGAGATGAATTACCTTTGTTGCCAACATGCTTCCTTAGGCATGAGACCCAGATAATTTATCACAAAGCCTTTACCTTACTCCGATCTAGCTAGACACCACCCACGCTGAGGTTTCACCGCTGAAGGGTTACACCACCACAGTCAGAAGCCCCCTCTTGCGCCGTGCGAGTACAGTACACCATGTGCCTCACTATGAGTAAACCAGTACACCCTGGCACCCACTTTCCTCGGTGATATCTAAACTAAACCCTTGCAAGTTATTCAGCTAGGTCGTACCCATTATAGACTTGTGGTTGTACTGTTTTACATCAGGAGGTCATCACAAGATTCAGTCCTTAGTATTATCTGAGCGGTTCTACCACACTCCATAATTTGTGCTCCCACCGCACCACATACTAGCCCCCAAATCATCCGCTCAGATATTTAAGCAAGTTAGGATTTTTGGGAGCATAAAATAATCATGTCCAAATATACCAGTCATTCCCACCATGACTGCCCAAACCAGTTTCTCATGATTTAAAATGACAATGATGTTTGGGACATTTCAGCGCCCCCAAGTATCTATGCAGTACTAAGCATGGCGTATAATTACGAACTTATTTCCAAAAGTTACTACTATAATTTTACTAGGGTGACAAGGTTCACGTAATCAAATATTCCAAAGGAGGTGTAATATTAGCAAAGGTAACAATGGGCATATAACTAGAATCTCAAATTAAACATGTATTTGCATATGAAATAATAGCATGCAATTTGATAATTTAAAACAAAATAATTTGCAGAAAATGTAGGTTCAACATGATCAAAGTATTGACTCGCCTGGCGCGGTTTACCGCGGTCTTGAGCTCACACAATGCTTTCTTGAGCTTCTGGTCTCCATCTTCACTTTGAACTTGACCTCGCTTGATCCACTGAATCTTCACGACTCCCAATTTCTAATTACGCGCTAGACGACTGAACCCAAATAAAAGCAAATAACTCAAAAGATCCAAATAAATCCGAATAAACTCAATTTAGTTTTATTATGAGTTAATGGGTGATTTTGGGTGATTTGAGGCCAGGTCGGTGTAGGATATGATAACTTAGTCTTTTTATTAATAATCTTTTTTTATAATTTTTGTATTTATCAAGGAAGTTCCATGAGTTAGGATGGACTTATGAGTAGGTGTACAAGTCCAACTGGGTATCACTTTGTTGAGTGTTAATCTTCCAGGCACTTGTTATATATAGCGATGTATTTAAATTTTGGGTTTACCAAATAAATATTAGAGTCCGATGTCATAGCATTTTATGGCTCAATATTTTATGTGGAATGTTAATCTAAACGCCAACTGCCATTATTAACCAAAGCTAGCATTTGAGATTTATTTATCGGCGAGGTACTATTAGTGGGGTTTATAAATCATGACTTTCTAATTTAAACATATATTTCATTTTTAAATGACTTTGGCATATCGTTTACTCTTGTGAAACTGCTGGAGTTATCATTTAATCGAATCTACTCTTAAGATTTATTTTATGGCTGCATACCAAATGTTATGGCATATATTTAATTTTAATTTAAGGGTGTCTTGATATTAAGTTTGGTCATTTAAACAAAGTCATTTAATAGTCAAGAAGAATTCTCCTACCTTTTAGGACATAGGAATAATAGTTATGGTTCAACCCATGTGGTGGCTAATTCTACAATCTTACTAACTTGCAAGGATTTATGATTTATTCCTTAGAGAATTTTCATTGGCTAAATCATCATTCCATGAGAGCTTAAACCTAAACAACATCCTTTTTAAATTTCTTATTATGCCCTTGATTAATATTTAAGCTTTTAAAATAAACATCAACGGTACATTAGTTACTAGTACATAATGATTAATCCATGATTAAATATTTATTAAGCTCATTTACATCATAATCAATTTTGATACCTTCTATGGATTATTCTCGAATTTTTATGGATTTTCCTCATTGAAATCAGCTAGCAAAAATATTCAAAACCTAATCTACTTAAATGCTGCGGGATGAGGGATCGAAGCCGAGTCGCTGGGCTGAGAGCTCACTCGGCTAACCATCAGGGCAAGGGTGTTTCCTTACTCACCGAAGGAAGGGAATGCAGAAAAGCTATGAGTCGGCGGCTTGGAACAGAGAAAGCTTGGGGGCGGGTACGGCCGGCGGTGACACCGGTGATGGGCGGTCGGAGAGGAGTGGGCGGCGGCAGGAATGCGTTGCACGCGCCGAGGTGAGGCCGGTGGGGGTGTCGGTGGGGACCGGGGAGCTCGGTGGTGGGCCGGCGGCAAGCGACGACGGCGGCTTTGGGAGGGACCTCGGCGCCGGCGCAGGAGAGGCGGGGAGGACCTCGACCGAGGACACGAATAGCTTCGCGACGTCCCAAGGAAGCTCCGGCCTAGAGGAATTGGTTCGGGGTCGCTCCAAGCGGCGGATTGCCGAGTGGCCGGAGTTGGGGGAGAAAAGAGCTCGCCGGCGGCTACGGGGCACGAATGCCCGATTACCTTCTACTGAACGGAGAGGGCGGCGTGGGGAACTCAACGAACGGGTTAGGGCCTTTTATAGGCGGTTGGGCAAAGCCAACAACGGGCGACGGCCGTGTGGTCTTGTCGGAGCAGGTGGCGGAGCAGCTGGTGGTGCAGGCGGCGTTAATGGCCTGGCAAGGCTGCACAACCACCCCCCCCCCCTCGTGCGGTCTCCTCAGCGCTTTCCACCTCCCACGCACGGGCGGAGCGCAGAAGACCAGCGCCACGTGGTCGAACCGAAGCGACTGGGCGGAGGGAGAACCTCGGGCGGTGGCGCCGTACCAGGGGCGGAGACGGCGAAACCATGGGCGGGGCAGCCACGCAGACGTTCCTACCGGGTGACGGGACGGCCAGGCGGAGGCATGCGCGCCACGGGGAAGGGAGTTTCTGAGCGAGGCGCGCGCTTGGCCGCGCGGGGAGAAGGAAGAAGAAGCTGGCGCGGGAGCGGGGCCAGCGGCAGCGAGAGAACGGGCACGGGCCCGCGTGCCAGGGAGAAAGTGCGGACGAGCGGGAGGGCCCGCTGGCCAGAGGGAGTGCGCGGATACGGGGGCGGGGTCCGCCCGCCAGTGGCGCTCGCGCGCTGCGCGCGGGAACTGGGCCGCGCGGGTGGAATGGCCGCGCGCGCAGGAGCTGTGCCGGGGTGATGGCCGGCCTGGCTCCAATTCCCCCTTTTTATTTTCTCTTTTATTTATTATATATTTTTATTTATATATATATAAATATTTTGGGGGTTTATTCTTTGCACAATTTCATATATAATTTCCAGATTTATTTAAATTCCTCCCTCCTAATTTCTGGATCATCTTTTCAGATTCTAAATTAAATCTAAATTTTCTATTAATTAAACATGTTTTCTTCTTCTTGATCCTTTTAACTTTCGGAACTTTCACCAAATTTTTCAGAAAAACATCATAAACTCCAAATTCAAACAAAACATATTGCAAAATAATTCAAAAGCTTCAAATTTTAAAATTTTGGGATGTTACAACAACAAACAATGATTTTTTATTGCTCTTATCACTCCGAAATCGAGGTCTTGCGAAAGGAACAGATCCATAATCAACGAACTTGTCAGCTGCACAAGCAATACTTGAATGGTAATCATGCACCATCCAAGTATTGCTTGTGCAGCCTGACAAGTTCGTTGATTACGTATCTGTTCCTTTCGCGAGACCTCGATTCCGGAGTGATAGAGCAATAAAAATGCAATGTTACCATCTAAGTGCAAATGCAATGTACATCTTTTGTAATTGTGTATTTGCTAATGGATATTTTATTTCATTTCAATTAATTGATTTGCGAAATGGATGTTTTATGTTTGTGAAATGAAGTGCGATGTGAATTGGATGTTTTATGTTTGTGAAATGAATTGAGATGTGAATTGGATGTTTCATGTTTGTGAAATGAATTGAGATGTGAATTGTATGTATACATGTACATGTTGATCTGCTTGTTTCAGAGGGCATGGCTAGCATTTCCTAAGGCTAGCCAATAAATAGAAATAGATTTAGGGGTAGAAAAGAATATCACAGACGGTTTGTAACTAAAAATCGTTTGTGATGGCTCATAATCACAGATGGGTTTTACTTACAAACCGTCTGTGATAAGTGATAATCACAGATGGTTTTTAGTTAAAACCGTCTGTGATATTTACACCACAGACGGTTTGAAAACCATCTGTGATGATAATCTTCGATTATCACTGATCCATAAATTCAGACGGTTCAGAAAACCGTCTGTGATGACGTTTCTAAACCGTCTGTAATACGGTTTTCTGTAGTAGTGCACTCAGCATGTCCATGTAACATGCCATGTGGTCTTAAGACCCTTTTTGGCAAAAGAAAAGATTGAGGACATGCTTGGCTGTTTTGAGGACTAAATTGGCTATTCTCCCATCTTTTATAAGTGATGTTTTTAGAGAGACATTCCTCTTTTTGCAAGTGATGTTCAAATCATGCACACTATATATAACTTGTTGGCGTCTTCTTTCAGAAACACCTATTTAGTACTTTGTTCTAGAATGCATATTTTTGGTCATTCACACAATCAGCACTTAGCACACGTTTTTTTTTCAAAATTGATCCTCGGATGCTCATTTTTGCAAAATAGTCCCGTTCCCAAACTCGGTTGGCGCGGCAAGCAACATGTGTCAACTGTTGCACAACCAGAGCTCAATAGGAGCATGGTAAGCATCGCTCCAATGTCAGGCAACAGTTTAGCTCGGCTCAGGCACTGGTGGGCCCCGTAGGGCTACTGAGTACCGCAGGCTCGACTACAGGTGATGGCCCCAGGTGTCGTTTGCCCATTTATACCCTTTTTGAATAACTAGTGCTACAGATGAAAAACCATTATTTTTGTTACAAATCTTTTAGGGAGGCACAACAGGGAGTTTGGACGAGCAAATGAAAATTTTTAGGGAGGCACCCGTTTAACCCTTTTAAGTAGTTGAGATACATTATTGAAAAAATTATAGCAATAGATCATATCTACCCAGACATAACATTTTGCAATGAAGGTACGAATTACAATGGCCCTAGGGCAAAAATGTGGAACCGTACGGCACCCACATGGTGTGATGGTCACCTGGGCAGCATGGACATGGCTGGTTGTTGCGATAGTAGTAGACGCAATTGCGACTCGGGTTGGCACTGCAACAATACGGATGGTAGTTATTGCTGAGGTGCACAACCTCCTCGTTGTTCCTCTTCTTGATCCTCTGCCTACAGAGCTCATCATTGTTGGTTCTCTCGGTCTGAAGCTCCTCCTACTTGCAATCCACTGTCTGCATGCAAGACGAGGTGAGTATAAGCGTTCTAGATGTACAAGTATAGGTAGGTAATGAACCACTTACTATGAACAAAAGGCAGCCAAAGAAACAACGTCCTAGGTGCATGTTGTTGTTACAAACCTGCATCACCGTGTCAAGATTGTCCTCGGGGATGTGTCGGTAGTCCGGAGGAGATTTCTAGCGATGTATGAATCTCTGGTTTTGAGCAATAGATTGGGGCTTGGGGGGTTAGGTCTAGGGACTATAGATGGTTGTATCTTCGAGGTAAGGGTCACGACCTCGAAATCCAACATGTGCCCGTCGTCCCCACGCCTTGAGCGTCTAGCCTTGTTCGCCAAGCTTCGGTTGTCGTAGTGCAATTCCTTGCAATACAAAAAGGATGTGCGAGTATTTGTACAAAATGTATATTAAAGCATGTGTCAGTGTCCATACGAAATTCACATTAAAAGTTATGGAAAAAAATATGGCAACACTATGATTGAACTTAATTTAAAACACACAAAATTTGCATGTAGAACATTATTTCCTTGAGAATTACATTGCAGGAAATATCTGCCTTTAGGTGTAGGTGCTACAAATCACCTTGTCTATGGGGAGGCCGATGAAGTTGGCTTATTCGGACAGTTCTTCATGGAATGCCCCACTGTCTTGCATAGCTTGCACTTCTATGGTCTCGCCTATTGGCCACGTTGACTGTCATCTACATCATTGCGGATGTGGTGGGACTGCATCTTATACACTCAGGTTGCTTTAGTGCGTCGTTCGGCACCCACTTCACTTCCCTCAGGCAAAGGTTTCCTATAATGCATGTCCACCCCATAGGAGTTGAACTCAGCGGTTTAAATCTTGCACAAATAATGGATGTCATAGCACTCTAAAATGTACTACACGGAGGACTGCCGCCACGTAGCACATGCGGCGTAGACATGCGAGCAAGGCTTATGAAGGAGCATCGGCTTTTTGCATATGTAGGTCGCAACTTAGCCGATGGTGCATGTATGCTTGTGTTGCCTCTGGCGTGGTCCATGATGTACTTCTCTCTCAAACGGATCTCAAACTTCTTTCATACCCCATTCAAGGTTCGAGTGATGTGCAAATGAGATTTCACCATTTTCTGCTCTATGTACACTTGCATCACTTCTGAGAGTTGCATCCGTTCATCTAGGTGCTTCTTCGCAGTCATGGCTCTGTTAACGAAGTAATCGACAGTGCGGTTCTAACTCTCATCCATAATTGTAGTGATCGAGAGGGAGCGCAAACCCTTCAGTACATTGTTGTATACCTCGAACATGTTGATTATCATAATTCCGTACCCCGCTTCCTGCGACTCCCTCACATGCTTGGAGGTCTCCTCGTTAAGCTCTCGCCATATTGCATTGAACTTGCACCTTTGGTTCTATATGCATAGCTTTTTGAACTTTTTCATCAACTCCTTATTACAGAAACAAGTGTGAAAGTTTGGTGCTAGATACCTCATGCACCAACGGTTCGTCACGTCGTTCCACTGAAAGGGTGGTTGTATCCCTTGATGCATGGTGCTCATGGCCAACAGCAGCCTAACATTGCGTTCCATGATAAGGCAAGCATTGGGCCAGTCTTGAACTACTTCTTACTTCACACTGGCTAAAAACCACGGCTAGTTATTAATGTTCTCATTCTCCATAATTACATAGGCCATTGAGAGTAGCTAGTCATTTGCATTAGTGGCCACCACCGTAACACCGTGCCCATGTATCTGCTAGAGAGGAACGTGCTGCCAATTGTGAGCACTGGATGTAGTACTTAAACGCCTCGATCGCCTACTGAAATGCTTAGAACACCCGATCAAGGATGAATAATTAGGACCCTTCGTAGGGTGCACCCTCTCTATCTTATTTATATATGTTCTGAGATTGGCTTCGGTAATCTGATACAACATTCTTGGCACAAAGTCATAGGCCTCCTCGTACATGCTATACATTCTATGTATGACATTCCTCCTCACCTGTCACACCTTATCGTAGCTCATTAAAAAACCAATCAGGTTCACAACATCGCCATTAACAGTTTTGGCGAAACTGTGACATTCGCAACTACGAGGTGACTAATCAAACTGGCAACGAGTGATGAGGTCACATTAGGGTGATTGTGCAGTGACTCCGCAAGTTCATAGGTATGATCCTTCACCACCGTTATTTAGAAGTCCGTTGCACCATCTCTGAATCTTTACGCGCGGACCTTCCTGGGACAAGAACCATCCACACACTTCACCACATAAGTATCAGGGTTCGACCTATGCACTCGATACTTGCAGCTTATGCGGACGACATATCTTGCAATGGCTTATTGCACGACACACTTACTAGGGGAGCGTTGCCCTTCGAAGAGAATGTCTTCATCGAAGGACTATTCCAACCCATCTTCAGATGGCAGAACTAGGGTTGCCAATGAACAACATCCAACCTTGAGAAGACGTACTCAACATCTATGCACACAATGCTGCTGGATGCACCGCCCCCACTAGTACCTATACTAGCCTTGTCTCCATTGCTGGCTGTGTTGGCATACTCATCCTCGTCGGAATGGCTTCCATCCGACAGGCTATCCAAATATTCATGGCAGTCAATATGCGCTGCCCACCATTTCCCTACACCGTCGATTGGCTCAAAGTTATGAGCCAACCTCGACAGCCATCCATTATGCTGATTGGCACCATCTTGCGTCGCACAACCACCATGGGCAGCACCAGCAGGTTTCACTTTGCCGTCACCATCCCCACCAACACTACGCTCCACACCGCCACCACTAACCAACTGTTGCACTTCCATGCCACCACTCTCACTGGTCTCGCCCTGCTCAACGCTTTCGCCCTCTATAAATTGCACATACACCATTGATATCTCATATATCGCCGCAGCATGATTCCTTGCAATCTCCATGTACTGCCACCAGGTGACGTTGCCAACCACCTTCTTCAGCTCTCAAAAACACTCCCCCAAATCTCCAACCACCGTGGCTGTCACCACCTCGTTGACAAACTTCTTCCTACCAACATCCCTGTCAAATGCACTTCGCATGCACCTCCTAAGCTCAGGGAAACCCATCTCCTTCAGACCCAAAGCCTAGATTACAATCTTTTCACAATTTTAAAGATCAACACTGTACAACCCGTCCCGTACAACTTCCTCCCTGTAAAACACAAAAAATATTTCGTATCCGACATTGGGTACATACCACTAATATAGACAAAATACACTTATTTTAGATGATGCTACATACAACTAAATATAATACTAAATAATCATGCATACGTACATAGCTGAGCTACTAATTATGCCTACATACATCTGGTATATATAGATATTTTCTACATTATTTGCAATGGCACTGGAGCAATACACATATGTGCATATGTACCTACATATTTCCTAATTTGCAAAGGCAGTGACAACAATACAAATAACAGTGCATATCCGATATCAATATCTATCATCAATGGAGACAAAATGCACTTATTTCGTACAATGCTAAATACAACTAAACATAATACAAAATAATCATGCACGCATACATAGCTGAACTACCAATTATGCTTATTGCCATGTGCTAATAATACAGGTACATATATTTTCTACATTATTTACAATGGCACCAGAGCAATATATATGTGTGTGTGTGCGCGCGCGCATACGTACATACATATTTTCTAATTTGTAAAGCAGCGACAACTATACAAATAATAGCATGTATTTCTTTGGCTATTTACAAAGAATCGTTATTATCATCACTAATACATCATTAACATGGCTAATTACAAAATATCATCTATACGAACTAAATACATACGTCAGTTAAATATGGTTACCAAGCGCATTCTATACAACTAAACCACCATTACACTAATGAAACGTTAATAACATATTAAGCGTATTGTTGGCGGCCAATAGGGGCACGCGGGTGCACGCGGACACGGGGCCAATGTCAAACTCTGTTGAAAGCCACAGGAATCACTGCCAAGAGTATCGCACCAACTCGGCTGGTTGGCCATCCAAGCACCTATCAAGCAAGGACAGCTTGGTTGGAGAATTGCCAAGCCGGGGCAGCTTGGCAGCTCCTACCGAGCTGAGCCAGGGGAGCTTGACAGCCTGTGAGGCCTACTAGTGCCCGAGCTGACTCGCTGCCTGCCGCGCGCGCGATGCCCGCCGAGATCTGGTGGTACGGCAAGTGACACATATCACCTACTGCGCGTACCAACCTTAGGTACGGGGCTATTTTTGCAAAAAAGTTGTCCAGGGCCAAATTTCAAAAACTTTCAGCAACACAAACAAAATGATTGTACAACACGTCTAAGCTTCCAGCGTTCTCCTATCTCCATGCATATCGTTCGCTCCTCATCCATCATTGCAGTTTCACTAGCATAAGAGCTAGGCATCTTGCAAGTAGCAAAACGGATACTCAGGTATTATCAGCCATTAGTGACTCGGACAAGCCACGAGATTGCAGAAGCGTTTTAGCTCTACTTTTTTAACCTTCAAAATGCTGCGAGACCTTCCATTAACACCACTTTGATGAATAAGAGCTCGCATCGCACAGCTATCACCAGCACTTCAATTTCCTACAGACACATTCTGATGTGCTCGAAACATAGCGGGTTCCAGGGTCGCTCAATGTAATTCATTGTAGTGGAGATTTGTCATGTGGCTGCATGTCATACTTAGATGCTTAAAAGGCAACATAACGCAAATAAACTACTGCTTTGCAGTAATTTGGATGAAAAAACGCATCTCAATTTACTTTTTTTAGAAAGAAAACCATAACCACCCCGCATAAACAAAATTAACCGAACTTCAAACACCATAATCACCCCGCATAAACCAAATTAACCTAACTTCTGGCAAGTAAACGGGCTGCTGACGGTGCAACTTACATATTTACAGTTCTAGTGCCAGAAATCTGCATTATTTAGAAAATCCTCCCACCCAGCTGAAACAGCGCGACCAACTCGCACAAAATACACGAGAGAACAGAACTGGCCTGCTAGTTACAATCTGTTAGAGAATACAGACTAGCTTGGACATCATCAAGCCTTGCATCATCTGGAGACTGAAAAATACATTATGAGACAATTCTAGTGCAGCTTCCCTTCTCTCTGTCTCGGCATAATACAAAATGGAGGTACAACAAAAAAAACCCAATGACCTTTTAACATGCTCTATGAGGTTCTGAGAAGCAGCAACAAAATCTCCAAACAAACGAGTGAGAAAGGTACAACTCGGCTCAAGGGAACACATTTTTCTAAGGGCAAAGATCTACAGATCCAGACACTGGTGCAGTCGAGAGCAGCATCAACAGCAGTAAGTTAAACACCACGATTACAAAAAGTAGTCGGGGGTCTTGCGTGTTGTGTCTGGTTCGATTTGCCGCGGTGCTGGGTCGAATTGGAGGAAGTTTTGATCCATATTCTCACCAATTTCGAGAATTGCAGCCATGTTACCGCAACGGTAACAATAGTTTGGCGCACTGAACACTGTGACAACGTTCTTTTCCTGCATGACAGTCAACATAAGGCAAAGCAATTATTCAAGTTTCCTGTGAGAATTTTTTAAATTTGGTGATCAAATGCCCATGATGGGAAGTGAAAATTCTATCTACAGAGATCTAATTAAGAAAAGACATCCAATCAAGGAAAGTTCTGCTCTCAGCTCTCTTAGAGAATTGTGGCATACATTCTGTGACTGATTGTAAATAATTCAACCAGATAGACCAGATCCTTCATGTACCATTGGCCTCCTAGATATACAAGCAGCAAGTACCCTTTTCATGCCAACATCACTCTTCCGGCATCAAAAGCATTCCCAGAATTCGTAAGTGTAGCACTGCACCTTATCTTTTTTTTCTTTGAAATTGTACATTATCTAATACATACAAAAATCATTTGTTTGTCCTATCTTATATGTAGAAAGTAGTGTCGTCATCCTTAAATCCTTCTTTTAACAGTTCACTTGAGTTGAACGGGCTATTAAAACTTCTATAACGAAAAGAAGTTCATGTATTATCTCATATTGGGTGAGTTCTTTTAGGCTGTGGTTTTTGACTTTTGGTTTAAATTTTTGAATTCTACCTGTTCGCAAGAAAGAGTGCAGAGAGAGACTCGCGTGTGATTTTAGCCGATATAGATGCATTCGGTAGAGTGTCTACTACAATAGAACTCCGCCTTGAAAAAACATTCCGTTTGAAACCTTAGTTATTGTAGCATAAGGCAAAATCAATAAGCCATATAAGCCCAAAAGAACCCAACCATTAATAGATCGCTAGATTAGTAGATTCATTATCCCTTAGTTTTAGCAACAAAAAAGCTTATCTGATAATTAGGTGCCCCGGAAATTTTATCAAAATGGTTTACGAAATTTTAAAATGCCAATAACAATTTGATGAACAGAACTGTGGGGGGCAGGATGATTGAAATTTAACACACTGGGTACTAACCTGGGACCAATTGTACCCTTCCATCACAAGTTGATGGGCCCTTGAAATAAGGGTAAGTCCGTTTGTATGGTTGAATTGCTGTGCGATATCTTGCCCAAATGTGTATCCTGCCCCTCTTGGTGAAATTCCCCACCCACATCGGTCATCTGGGTCAGACCACAAAAGATCACACATGGGTCCTTCATGAGGGACCTACAACCATTTTAGAAAACAGCGCAAAAATATTAAGCAAGAGTTAACAGCACAAAAATATTAAGCAAGAGTTAACAAAGTATGCAGATGCACACATCTTTCTACACAAGGACAATTCTTATACCCAAAGGTCCAATGAGGGTCAATTGTAGTTCGTGTAATGTAAGAACAACAATCTATACCAAGAAATTGGATAGCAAAAGCATTGCAGGTTTCAATTTGAAGTCTATCTCACTAAAACTGAAATACCAAGTAAAATATCATGCAGAACTGGAAAATAGTGTCAATGATATTCAGTTTTGCCTTGCAGAATGTTCATCCAATCATAAACTAGAAGAAAACCACATAACCGCAACTAGTTAAGCAAATAATTCTGGAATGTCGATCTTCTAGTCTGCCTAATTTCTGAATTCTTTTTCAACAATATCCAATTATACATCACAATTCCACATTACTGTAACTGAAGACCATGTTGAGAATATCCATGGTTTATTTGTGCTAAACAATTGGTAATCGTGTCGAGTTGAAATTTGCATTTGCGAAAGTTTGTGGTTTTTAGGGCTGCCTGTTAGGGGCGGTCTGACCGCTGTGCAGAGGCGGTCAGACCAACCGGTTGCCTCTTAGGCATTTTGCCAGGGGGCGGTCTGACCGGCTTGGGTCAAGCAATTAGATCTGCCTTGTGCGCGTTTGGCATTTGAACACCAAACTATTGTGTAGGAGTGTATTGAGATGACTTTGCACTAGGTGTCACCCGAAATGGAGGTCTAAACTGAAACTAGATAGAGAAACACCAAATTTCCATAGAGAGTGTTTCTGGTGCTCTACCCTGGCAGTCTGACCGACTTTGGCAAGCGGTCTGACCAATCGCCTAATGGCAGTTAGACTGGCCAGAACTGTTCTTGGCCGAGAGAGGTTCTTAAATTTTTGGGAATTGGTCATAGGTTGAGGTTTGGGGTTCTAGGTCATTGCATTCATGATGCATGAAGTATGTTTAAACTAACGTGGGTCAAGTTGTAAAGAATTTGTGCCTAGAAACAATATTAGTCTTTAATGTGCATGGTGCTTAGAGGCAGCTATGGTCAACAGTGTAGATTGGGACTACGCTCCGGGATGAGCTGAGGTACGGTCAACAAAGCCAAGCGAGATGATTGGGCTCAAAGAAGGCACAGGGAAAAGGGATGTTGAAGGACATGTTCAAGCAATGGTTCATTGAGTGATGCGGTCGGTGCAAGTGAGACGTGGTCGAAGGGAACCAACACAGACTTAGATACGTGAGCTATTGGTAAACCTACACGCTGCAAGCATGGAGATTACTTGCAAAGAAGGAGATGACCATAGACTAAGCTCAGGAAGAAGTGAGGTTCATGGTCAAAGTGAGTGTTTAAACGAGGAAGCCAAAATACCGAAAACAACGAAGGGACAAAAAACGTAGCGCTTAAGAGAGCGTTTGGAGAGCGATTTAGGTCAAAGAGTCACTAAGGAGACAAAGTGGATGGAAGCTTGCTCCTTAGTGGGTTTGGGCTTATGCGTTTTGCAAACCGTGCATAAGTTAAGAGTGTAAAACCCGGTGTACGTGGGGTTAATAGGTTTCTTCGGTTGTAATAATGAATAGCATCTATTAATGTTAGATGTGGACTGGTTGCTCCATTTATTTGAGTGGGAGAGGTTGGTGGCTAGGTTAAAGAGGAGAAAAGGGGAAGCAACCATCCATATCATCTAGGAGAGAGCTTTGTCCTCTATGATGGAGTGGTTGTAAATCAAACATCTGAAGTTGAAATAGATCAATCTTGTTAATCCTCCATAGTGTGTTCTTGATCTTGTTGATTTTGCTCTTATTTTGGTTGATGTTTTTGCCCCCTCTTCTCTCTTGGTCTTGTTGGTTCCAAGGACATCATGAGGATCATGTGCCATCCATTAAAGAACAGTTGAGCAAGATCGTGGAGCTCGAATTTAGTTCGATTTGGAACCTAATGAAATCATATTTCTACAGTTTTGGCCACGAATCTTCATGTGCTCTTACTTGTCGTGACATGTGGGAACATATCTAGAGGCATCTTAGCTATATCAAACACATGAGCAAGCCATATCTCAGGTTGTTGAGTTTTGCCCGGTTTTGGTGCAATCTTGCTTGCCTTACGAAAAGATTATAACTTTGGCCAAGATCCATGCGATTCTTGGATGAATTAGGTTCCTGAGATCCTTGGCAAGATATGTGCAAAGTTTCAAGTCATTTGGATTTGTATTTTGAGGATTGTGCCTTTTTAGGTTTTGGCTTGGGCTAATTTCCATGTTTGGATCAGGGGAGCGATCAGACCGGTTTACCAAGTGATCAGACCGCCAGCTCCAGGCTGGTCCAACCACTCCTTCCATAGCGGTTTGACCGATCTTGTGGAGTTGAACTCCATTTTGCTTCCGTACTTTGGTAAGTTCTTTGTTCGTGGGTTAATTTAATTTTCCTAGCTTCCAGTAGATAGTGGGGTGAAGGTTTTGGAATAGAATATCATCAGAGGAGGTTGAATTTGAAGGCATCATTAACCCTCACCCCCCTCTGATTGCCATATCGGGTCCTACAGTAACTTCTTAGATCAACCCTTGCATATCAAGTTATCAGCTAATCTTTCCTCAGAATACTTATTGTATATCGATAAAAATTTATCATATGAGATCAATATTTTTGTAAAGAATGCCCTGTGGCTCTGTGACCCATGCATATGCAACATAAATAGTTAAGTCGCATCAAATGGCAAAAAAGGGAGCTGCACACTCTTCTTCCTTACTAACCCTAAACATATAGCTAAATAGAACTATATAAGTTCTTAAGAGTTAGGACCTGATCTGTTATCTCCACATATAGCTTCAGTGATTTAACACATCTGGTTGTATTCTCAAGCTGTCATGAATCTTCCCCAGAAAAACACAAGCCTTATCTCCAGTTCATGAGGAGGATGTCTATGGAGTAGTCTCAAATCAACGGACTTCAGGTGTAAAATGACCCACAATTAGGCACTAGTTCAGAGGTCGTGGACATGTGGTAAAATGGTGTGTACCTCTTGTATGCGATCGAGAGCACGAATATTATCCAATGTATCCAATGATGGAGAGAGACCACCATGCAGGCAAAAGATCTGCAAAATGGAACTTTCCTCCTTCGTGAGGTATACATGAAACTAAATTCTATGACCATATTAATGATCCAAACATTTGGTGAAAAGAACAAACCTGGTTTTCTATAAGAGCTGTGAGAGGCAAATAATCAAACAAGTCCGTGAAGTACTTCCAAACATTTGCATTTCCGTACTTCCTCAAGCATTCATCATAGAAGCCATACCTGTAGCCAAACACTCAACATCAAGGACACCCTAGCACTACAGATGTGCTTGCATTTCACAAAGTAGCCCGATGCAACAGAACACCTCAGCCAAAGTACACTTTCATGCAATGATATTACCATTATAAGGTAGATCTATTCTTGGAATATCCATCTTCAAACACAAACCAACCATTACTCATTTTTTAATAGAGAATTTACGCAGTACGCTAGCGTTAAGTTAATTCAGCATATTCTAGGGAAACTATGGGGTGCAAACCACCAAACCTTCTTTGGCTGTAACCTCTAAACTTACATGTGGGCCATTATATTATGTTAGTGATGGACTCAGAAGCTAGGAACCCTTGTAAATGATTTTTTTTTTATCCGTGAGGTGCGTATTCACCAAAAAAAAATGAAAATGGTCCTCAAGTCCACCTAAATCTGAATATCTCGTCCATCCAAATCTCATACAATTGTGAAAACCCGAAGAAGGGTTTCGACTGGATACTTTCCCCCAACTAAATTTGTTCAAATATAGGTACATAGCAGATGAAACTGAAGATGCTAGATTTATATTCTCACAAAGGAAAGGTATTCTGTAGCTATACTTACATAAAAAAATCTCATGCAATGGCCTACTTGGGAGTTAGCATGTGAAAACCCAACAAAGGGTTTCCACTGGATACTTCCCCCAACCAATCTTGTTCAAATATATAAGTATATAACAGACAAAATTGAAGATGCTATATTTAGGAACAAATTGAAGATGCTAGCAGCCCCATTCAAAACGGCTTTTGGCTTCCAGAAGCCGCAAGCCGTTTTGAACATGTTCGCTTCTTAATGCGGCTTTTCTTCTTTTCCTTTTTCCTTTGCATTGCCCGTGAAAATATAATGGTTTTTTTCATTTTCCCTCTTTTTCCCTTCATTGTCCTTTATTAAAATGCCTCAACCAAAAGCTAACAGCTGGTATAGTGCCCATTTCAGCCAACAGCCGCAGCCAAAAGCTATCAGCAAAAGCCATTTTGAACGGGGTCTTATATTGTGACAAAGGAAATAAACGGATCTTTATTCAGTAGCTATACTTATATAAGGAAAAAGAATTAATCAAGCATAAGTGGCGAACAGGCTACTGCATCTGCGTTCAGCATTTCACTACGCCAATAACTGCCCTAAAACAGAGGATATGTACCTTCAGTCTCTCTAATTCTTTCTACAAAGTTATAGTAACCTTCAAGATATAATTGAAAACTTATAGCACTAGGACTAAAGTGCCACCATGCACTAAACATAGGGATAGTAATGGAGCAGACTTGGTGTGGAAGCTACCTAATACCATATCTTATCGTGTATTAGAGATGAGCGAATAGAATTGAGAGACAGATATAAACATCAAATTTAAAAATGGGTACTTGATGGATATTTGTAATGCATTTCAAGATAAAACAAAAAAAGAATATGAAAGAACTGTGCCAAACAACCACACCCATGAAAACATCTGTCAAAGCAGTGACTGTGGGTCTTTAACAAGTCACAATCCAAAACTTACAAAATTTCAAAATTAAATAATACTAGCGGTGCGACTATTTCATGATTCTAAAGCGTAAACAGAATTACATATATAAAGGGAACCAGGTCAAGTAGCCTTAAGCTTATCATGATATCATGTTAGAGCTCAAAACTACAATGAGCACACTTTATTCCTTAAGCAACGAGGTATATATACAACAGCCACATGGGCCAGCCCTAGACTAGATGGGTCACTTGGGCCAAACTAACCTATATATATAATACAGTTAAAACTAGATACCTTGCTGTTGAGAGTCCAAGAGAAAAACAAATATTTGCTTTTGTTACATGACATTTTGATAGCCCAACTAGCGGTGAGAATGAAAGCTGAATTTCCAAAGCAGAACATATTGTCTATGCCATTTGCCCATTTCGGACAGTCAGTTCAGACAACAAATCGCCTTCAGGCTTTTGTGGTGCAACTCGGAAGTTTGGAGTTTGGTCGGTTGTGGAACATTTGGAGCCCAAACTAACCAAATACCCTGAAACGTACATTAGTTTCTCCCATTTGATTGAAACCATTTCACAATGATCCCAACCCTGCTATATCGGCTGCTGTTCCTCCCATAGAGATTCCGAGCTTTTGGCCTCCCTCGCATTGCAAATTTGCGATATCGCAGAGAAGCTAACCTGAGTTCATTGGATGTGTTTTGCAGCATGCCAACATAATAGCAAAGGTGAGGGATTTGCTGCCGTGCTTTTTAGGGCTAGGGACATGTTTGATTTATCTATTAACATACTGATTATTGTGTGAACAATACAGTAGACCACTAGCCGAATAAACCACCTGGAATTTTATTAGGTCAACTAGGTTCGCTTTGCATTATTCAATTCAGTAAATTTGGTTCTCCCAAAACTCTACATATTCATAATTTGGGATGCAAAATTTTCAAACCAATCAAATAATCATCCCTAAGAGCCACTGATAATCTTGAACAAGAGAAAACGTCAAATATGTTAAGAAACATGCAAAATTGCGAAACATGTGTGGAAAGAGGGGCTGTGCATTCGTGGTGGCCGTTGGGTTACATCCAGATGCAGATAAGAGAAAGGGAACTCCCCTCAGTTTTCAAGGGTCCTACAAACTATAATATTTCTGCAGTTATCTGCACACTTAACCACCAAAATAGGCAACCAGTACATCTGGAACTGCAAAACTTCAGAATCTATCTATGTCCAAATTCAACATTAGAATCTGCTTCGGATGGTTACTCTACCTCCGCATCCATTCATATGTGAACTGTGGATAGAGTTTTAAGTTTCATGAGCATCCATTTCCATCCCAAGATAAGGGCCTGTTGCCTATCATAACCTTCACTCCTTCAGCTTATGGGCTTTCTGAAGCTGAGTCTAGGCCTAACAGGTGGAGCTTTTCTGGCTAATCTTGTAAACCTAAGTCCATTAGTGCTACAAGTTGAGGCCAGTTGAAAGATATTATAAGCTAAAGCCTCAATAAGCTAGCTAACTGGACAACCTTAAGGGACCTATGGCTTTTGGCTTTGGCTTATGAATAGTAACAGATTGCAAAGAAGCTTGTAGAGAGAGAGACACTTGCGTGCGATTTTTGCCGATATAAATGAAGTCGTTGCAGTGTGTACTACAATTGACTAGTAGATCCCGGCTTGAAAACACACTGCGTTTGAAAGCTATGTACTGTAAAAAAAGCCATTTAATATAGAAAAGCAGTTTTTAGAAGCCAATATGAACAGTGCCTAAGGTTATGACAAAAAAAAGAAAAAAAAAGAAAGAAAGGCCCTAAACTATCTCCAAAAAAAGGACCTAAACATGACAGATCAGCTTCATCAAGTAGTACTTATCAGAATCTCTGTCTGACAACATGCATGTCCTTTCAACATATTCTTTCCAACTTTGATACTTGGCATGATGCCATCATGTCACCCTTACCGGTGGCTATTTTAAAACTTATACAAGTCGAATGTCGAAAGATCAAAGGGATACAAGGTCATGGAGTTCAAGATAACAATGCAACAATCAAATATATAAATTTGTGTCATAAATTGCATCAACCTTCCAGCAATTAGGTGACCACAAATCTAGTCCAAAATGATATGCTAATTCAAAAATGCAAGCATCCTATTGTGTTTCAGCAAGGAAGTAAAGTAATACATTTAGATTTAAACAAGCATCATGAATAAAATTAGCCAAGTTAATTAAAGGAAAGAAGGCCAAGATGTTTTAGTAGCTCAAGTATTACGAAATAGTAAAAAGTCACAGCCAGGAGATACCGAGATAACACACGTCCTAATCTTCTAACAGCAGAAACTTGTTAGTGCCTTTTGTACCACAAAGTACTCCTGTCCTGGAAACAATCCATTTCTAGCTTAATCATTTTGGAGAGATTTACTAGATAATGCCCATATGCTTTGCGATAGTCGCAATACAGAAGTACTATGCTGAAATTAGCAATTGGCAACTGCTGTAAAGTCTTTTCAGATTAAAGGAATAGAAACTCACACTTGAGTGATTTGTCTGCTCTCGTGATTTCCTCTCAATATTGTGATTCTGTCTCTATAACGGACTTTGAGAGCCACTAATAATGTAACAGTTTCCACTGAATAGTAGCCACGGTCTGCAGAAAATGCTCATAGAATCAATTCAACTATCATATTGAAACAAATAAACATGATCCAAAGCAAAAGAAATTATATAGGAAGAAAAGCAGGTCACTCAACAACTTAACTGAAAAAATAGCATTTCCAGTCACATGTTCTAATAAACCACACAGCACTGGTAAGCGACACATCTAAATCCCAACAAAGTTTAATTGAATGGTGTCTTGTTTGTCTGACTCATATTTGTGATGAGAATCATACAAATTTCATATTAATACATCAAAAGCATGTGCTCTAGACACATGGTTGTGATTCTTACAACATATAGCCATTCTGACATCAATTTTGAGAATGCTTGTTGTGTACGATTATCGTAACCAATACAGGAGCAGAACCAAGCAGACAAGAATAAAGACAAAATGCTTATTTGTTGGTCTACCAGTAGAGAACAAAAATAATTTTCCATTTAAATTCAGAGTTCATGCGCACTTTCAGTTTTCCGAGCAACCTTCGAACTTTTTTAAATAAGCAACCAAAAACATCGCTTCAATTCTCTAAGCCCACTATCCCTATATGGAATAAGCACCTCAAGGCTTCAAGGATATCCATTCGTGTCCATCAGAAAAATATGGTAAATACCAATTCCTACTCCAAATAAATTTCTCCGCGATTAACATACCTAATCCAGAACGGCATCTAATCATGTAATCAACGGATCAAAAGCTAACATCGTGAAACAATTCTAGCGATCTTTGAAGCAACAGTTGAAAAAAGATGATTACACAACCAATCTATTAGCAACCCCACCACACCGGCTCCAACCCCCCAAGACCAAACACCTCGGCACCTCAATTCCGCAGCAGGATCTAGCAAATTCACCACTCCCTCACACTCTCCACATATCAGATCGAAGCACATAGTCGAATCCACAGATCGACAGCAACCAAACACGTGGCGCGCAGTCGAAGAAGGCCAGAGCCCAGAGCAGCAGGAACCTACCGACGTAGTCGCCCATGAAGAGGTAGTTGGTGTCGGGGGCGTCGCCGCCGATGCGGAAGAGCTCGATGAGGTCGTAGAACTGGCCGTGGATGTCGCCGCAGACGGTGACGGGGCAGCGGACCGGCTGCACGTTCCACTCCTCCATGAGGATCGCCTTCGCCTGCTCGCACAGCCCCTTCACCTCCGCCTCCAGCAGGAACTTGCACTCCCGCAGCTGCGAGATCTGCCGGTCCAGATCCGCGTGCGACGGCATCGTCGCTGCACGCCGCTTCCCTCCCCTCCGCCGCCGCCGCCGAGCTAGGGTCCCGCCGGCGAGGAGGGGGGCGGGGCCGCTAGGGTTTCGAAGGGATCGGGAGAGGAGCTGGAGATGGAGGAGAGGGAGGAGGAGGTGCTCATGCCTCCATTTTTTTCTCTTATCACCTCGCGTGTTTGCTCGTTTTATGAGAATGGGGTTTTTTTTTCCTCGCTGTCTTGGTATTTGTTTTTGTTTTGGCTTTTGGGTTTGGTTCGGTGGTTTGCTCCTCTTAAGAATATTTTTATGAGTTGTTTATGGGAGGAAAGGTAGAGGAGACGTACTTTCCAGGTGTAGATATTAGAGAAAGGCAGGATGTTTCGTGGAGGGGATGTCTGTGAGTTTCGTATGATCGCTGCATTTTCCATGCATTTTCTTCGGTTGGAAGAAACTTAGGATACGGGCCTATTCTTCTGGGTTTCAGACTATGGTCTATTCATTTGAGTTTGATCTTCTAATTTCTGTTTTATTTTTTTACTATTTTTAAATTTTATCTTTTTAGATTTTTTGAACTTTTTTGCTGGTTATTTTTTTCGTATTCGTTTGCATTATACGTGCTGGTCTAACCCCTTTTTATTTTTAATTTTTTTAAATTTAATTATGCCAAATAATCTACTATTAGCTATAGTGTAATTTCAGCCAGTTACAGTGAAAATTCAGCCATAAACCACAAAAATTCACCCTAACTGAGCACCACCAATTTTTGGCATTGGTTTTATAGTTTTTAGACTGTTTGTGAGAGACAGTGCAAAGTAACAGAAGCTCGCGTATAGTTTTGGCCGATATAAATGAAGTTGTTATAGTATATACTATAATTAATTTATAGACTCCGTCTTGAAAAGACACTCTATTTAAAAGTTAGTTATTATAGAAAAATTAAAAAGCAGTTTTTAGAAGCTAAAAAAACATACCCTACCTCTTCTGTTTAAAAGAGGAGTTAGTGGAAAGTAATGTTCCACCCTCTGACCCTCGTATCCTTATGCAAAGTCAGAAGCGTCGGCTTGTGAGCCTTGTTCGTCTCCCAAGCGGATTCGGTTCCTCTAGACTAGGAACCAAGTCACTAACTGCACGCAAGCTAACTTGGTTGGATCAAGATCGGATGGTTTAAATCGGAGTCACGAGAGAAATTGAATATATAGTGATATATTGATAACTAGCCTCATAGGCTCTGACCCTCATATCCTTATGCAAAGTCAGAAGCGTCGGCTTGTGAGCCTTGTTCGTCTCCCAAGCGGATTCGGTTCCTCTAGACTAGGAACCAAGTCACTAACTGCACGCAAGCTAACTTGGTTGGATCGAGATCGGACGGTTTAAATCGGAGTCACGAGAGAAACTGAATATATAGTGATATATTGATAACTAGCCTCATAGGCGCGGCGTCACGCCGCGCCAGCCACCGTGTGTACCGAAGTAAAAGAGGCGATAATTTGTGAGGAGTTTTTTTAAAAAAATCGAGGGCACATGCGTATTTTCGAAAAAACCAAAGGTCTTTTTCGTAAAAAAATTGAGGGCATGTACGTAACTAAATGAGGACCCGTACGTAATTTAGCAAACCGCAGGGCGCTATCCTGCAAAGTATACAAAATTTCGGTGAAGTGGAGGGGTGTTTTCAAAAAAAATTTAAAAAAACTGGCAGGGACCTTTTCGTGAGAAATAAGGATATTTACATAATTTCGGAAAAACGCAGGGACTTTTTTGCAAAACGCCTCCCCCGACTTTACGAAAAAATTTCGGCCACGCGGCGGCCGCAGGGAGGCAAAGGGGCGACGTGGACGCGGTCTCCTCGTGGGGAGTCCCTCGAAAATAATAGGGGTAGTATTTATGGTAAACCGGTTTCAGCCAACCTCGGCCGTCTGCAGTTTTATCCGACGGTCCACGTGTTACTGTGCTCCTCCGACTCAGCTGAGCCCACTCCCTCCCAAGCGAATCCTGCTGCTCTAAACTGAAAACTTCCTGCCATGATTTTTTTTTGAGTAAAGTCCATTACCGGTCCTTAAACTTTTTATGCTGTGTCATCCCGGTCCATAAACTTTTAAAGTGTGTCATCTCGGTCCATAAACTCTGTTTGGGTCTCAAATTAGCCCGTTACGGGTCTTGCGCGCGTCAGGCGCCTATGGATATAAGCAGAAAGCCCCTCCTCTGTTTATTTTTGTTTCAAACAGCACTCCACAGCAATAAAGAACAGAGGAAGCGCAGTACATATTTTTTCTGGGCTCTGGAAATGCTTTAGAAATGAAGAACAAAAACAGGATGAAAAGACATGCCATTTGGAGCCAGTTGGATTAAATAAGAACCATTGGAACAGTGCTAAATTCAAAGTGCAATAAGTTCAATCTAGGCCGTCTAAAGTTGAGTGCTCAGTTGCAACAAACAACAAAACTAAACCTATCGGGAGCAAGATAAAGTACCTATGAAGAGAAATAGCGTGGTATTTGGGTACACTGAAAGTCAGCCTTCTCTAAATTCTATTTGCAAGTTGGATTTAGTTCCAAAGGTTCCAAGTTTGGAGGTCATTTTGGTTGAGGATAACTTGATGAAACGAAAGAAATACACTTGCAAACCTGGATTTGAACTATGTTGCAATGGAATTGGCCCAACCCTTAACTGAAACAACAGTGCAAATTCAAACTAGAACCTACAATCAAGACCGTAAGAAGCTTCGTTGATCCAATTCTGCAGCCCTAATTCATAGCAAATCATACGGCTTCCAAGCATAATCCATACCGTTACTTGTGAGCTAATCGCGCGGAGCAAAAGGAACCATTCAATGGCAAAATCAAGAATACACACAGAACCCACGAATTAAACGTGATGGAAGCGCAGAAAGGTGGGGTCTCTTGCAGTCAGAAGCCAGATCAGGGGGCGCCTACAGGAGCAGAAAGCTTCAAACCAATATCACCAAATAGCATGCCCCAAGCTCCAGTGATTCCGATACAAGCAAAACGAAAGGAAAGCTAGGGTTTTGCAGCGAATTCAAACTTGCGAGCTCAACCCAATTCCCGGCGCAAAATTCAACTGGACTGGAGAAAATGAAGAACACAAACTAGAAAAGCCGCCCGATAGGCATGCTGCGCCACCGCAACAGTGCGCAATTTAAACTGAATCCCCCAGCTCGGGCGCACACGAGCCCCCCTTGATCCCACTCGCGCCGCCCCAATTCGGGCCAAAAGCTAGGGTTTCGCGCCGAATTCCAAGCTGCCGAGGCCGTTCCCACCCACGGCCCGACCCGCGCGACGGGGACCCAAGAGCCCAAAGGAGCTCAAGCAACCAGCCGCGCCACGCCGGCGGTGCGCCCGTGGCGGCGCGAGACGAGCACCATTGGGCCCCGGTACAGCGGGTAGGGGGAGCTCCAGGTCCCACTCCATCGCCCGCGGGGGGGGGGGGGGGGGGGGGGATCGACGGGTGAGGGAATTGGGGAGGGCGGTTCGGGGAGGGAGCTCACTCACCTTGCTGCCGCTTTAGAAAAAAAAATAATGCTTTAGAAATGAAGAACAAGACTGTTCATATCCAGAGCCCAGAAAAAATATGTACTGCGCTTCCTCTGTTCTTTTTTGCTGTGAAGTGCTGTTTGAAACAAAAATAAGCAAAGGAGGGGCTTTCTGCTTATATCCATAGTCGCCTGACGCGCGCAAGACCTGTAACGGGCTAATTTGAGACCCAAACAGAGTTTATGGACCGGGATGACACACTTTAAAAGTTTATGGACCGGGATGACACAGCATAAAAAGTTTACGGACCGGTAATAGACTTTACTCTTTTTTTTTTCTTTCGCCGAGCTGAAAATCCGTTGTTTCTTCCTCGTCATCCTCGCACGGCTGCAATGCGCCGTCGCTTCCCTCCGCGCCCTTTTGATCCCCTGGGCCAGGGCGACTCCCTCGATCGTCACACCTCCTGATTCGAGAGCGAGGCGGCGGCGCGCAGCGAATGTTGAGAGACAGAGAAGCGGAGCGGAGGAGGTTTGACGCGAAGCCACAATCGCTCGTACGATGGACCAAAGCAGGCGGGCGGCGTGCCGGGCTTTGCCGGATTCAAGGAGGGCAAAGGAGTCGCCGCCGGTAACCTTATGGGCGGTCGGCTGGACGACCTCACTTTGCGCGGCGTGATAGCTTCGGAGATGGGTCAAAGCTACTTGGGTGGAGCTGTGAGATACTTGGGTCTACTTCTTCTTCCCATGCGAATTCATGTTGTGGTGTCTCGCGATTTCAACGATGGGTGTTACGATTTCTGGCTATTTGATCATTGAATGCAGGAAGAGGTTCCCACTATGCTACGACTACTAGCAATCAACAAGAGGTTCAGTTCTTTCTCGGTGTGCTTTTCCTTCTCCTTTGGCAGTCAATTATTGGTAGAGGGAAAGGTGGACTAGGGGTGTTCGTATTGCCTTATGCTTCTAACTTCTGTTTAGAGAAGTCAAAAACCAACTTGAACACCTAATTTTTTGAAGCGGCTTCTCCGCTCCTCTCGTTTCTATTTCGCGTAAGCATGTCTCTCTCACTTTGGTTGATTTGTTAGGAGTTTAGATTTCGGTTGCAAATGATCATATTTTTTAGCTTGATTTGTGAGTTTGTTGCTCCATATTTGCATACAATGCAGTGAATTCAGTAGAAGTTTACTAAATTTATAAATATCAATGAGCTGAGTTCAATACAAGTTTACTGAATTTATAAATGTTGATTGTGTGAGAGAATTTATAAATGCCAATGAGTTGAGTTCAATACAAGTTTACTGAATTTATAAATGTTGATTGTGTGAGAGAATTTAATACATACAACCAACGAAATGCCTAGGAGGTGGACATCCAAGCATTGGCATTAGTTCTGCCTACAAGGGGGTCTACAGAATGCCTAGGACAACCAATTTTAAGAGCGGATCGAGGCTCTCTCCCATGTTTAGGTTTGATTGATGCCTTTAGAATTTGGTTGGATTGTTGTTCAGTTGGTAATGCTTCTTCATTCTGTCCCGACGAGTCAACTTGATACTCTGGTAAACTCGCATTGTACCTTTTTCATGCAAAAACTATAGAAAGCGCACTTACATTCCAATTGCCGGTTATAATTGAACTGGATTAGATAATTGACTATTTTGATGGTTTTTCCCAAAATATAAATGTGCCCAAACAATATTTTTTTATTAAATTGGACATTGATTTGAACTAGTGCCTTTACTTTGTTTGAGATGAAAATGGTTTCAAATTGGTGGCTAGAACTGATTCCACAATGCAACAACCGACTTGCTCTAATATAGATGTGTGTTTGTAATGGATTTTTTTATGTTAGCACAATTATGTGGATTTCAACTACATATGTAACTGTTTGGGATGCAACATAGGTTGACGATGGCGACGGAGCCAAGAACAGAGTTTAGCCAGAGCACAACGGCAGTGTCACAACATGAAACCAGGGCGAAGCGTGGGTGAGTGCCCTGGCAAAGCCCAGCGCATTGGTGTAGAACGAGTTCAACGACAACAGCTTAATGTGATACCGCAATATGATTTTTTTATCTATAGCAAAGCACGGGTATTGAGCTAATCTGAAGTGTTTAATGTAAGATTAAGTGTTTAATGTAAGATTCGTAGTCGTTGTACTAATAGTTGTAGTGGTATTATTGATTAATGAAAATATCATGTTGAAAGTTGTGGCTTGTGGTGGTGTAATAAACAGAAAAAAATATTGTCCTACCATAAATTATAGTTTCTACTTGATGTTTTGATGGTCGATTGCACGCCAAATCAAAAGGAAGTTTTTGGCATGAGAAATGGCTCTAGGATTTCTACGTGGGAATTAAAGATGCGGATATGTCAGTATACAAAGTACACAAAATAATTAAATACAAGAAAGAAAGTATTAAGGAAGCATGCATTTTATTAATTCTTATAGACTTACAAAATACAAGTCCTCCGCTCCATGGCCTACCGGCGAGGTAGATTTGATTGGACAACGTGGTCTCTTGGTTCCTGAGGCCTCGGAAGGCTCTGGTTAATTATATACGTGGGGTAAACCCACGGAACACCTTTGATTAAGCTGTGTGTTGGTCGTCGTCTTCGGTCTTCACTTCGCATTCTCTATGCATGTGATGAATAGTTGATGTGGATGTGGGCGTTGGCATGATACATAGCCTCGTCAGTCTATGAGGCCTTTCATAGCATAGCCTTTGCACCAGCCACACCCGCCCATGTCGTTTTGCCTCATCAGTCGCAAACAACAAGTAGAAAGAAATGTGGTTGTGAAGCATGCATAGTTTATGCCAAGCTTAATTGATCCAATGGCACGATGATAGCGTCTGGGAGGTAGATAGTTGTAGTTCATGTAGGAGTAAGGTTAGTGAAGAAGAACATCAGGGTGTCGATGTAATCGGCAGCGACGGCCATGACTATAGTGTAGCAGATGTGGCACACGCAGGCGAACTCTTGCATCACGAGAGTAGACCATCCTCGTTCTATTCAACCACGTGCATAAGATATGTGGTCGCTTCCTTGTCAAGTGAAGATATTAAGCAAGAACAAGCATATATTGCCCATGCATGCATGTCTCCATGTTAGGCTAGCTCAGAGGCATGCAACGGCTTTGGTCAGCACGTCCGGTTGAATCGTCCATGCATGGACATGGTGGCGGCTCCAGCAGCGTAGCCATGACCCTTGCACAAGTGCGGCACCGACCCGAGCTCCTCCCACCTCCCTACTCCTGTCAGCGCCAGATCCGACCTCCCCGCCGCCTCGAGCTCCTCCCCACTCGCTGATTCGACCATGGCCGCTCACAACCGCGCACGACCACGGTCACCCACGATCACAACTGCGCACGATGATGGCTGCCACGACCATAGCCGCTTTCGATCACAACCACGGCCACCTCGACCATGGACACCACGACCACAGTCGCCTTTGACCACAAATGCCTTCGACCACAGCCTCCATGACCACAGCCGCTTTCGACCACGGCCGCTACAACCACATCCGTCTTTGACCACGACCAAGGCCGCCACGACCATAGACGCCTCGCCTTAGACCATGACCACAGTGAGGAGCAGCGGCTGAGGAGCCTGGGTGGCACCAAGGGGACGGTGGTGTCGGGCGTCAGGTCAGAGCTTGGCGGTGGCGCTGCAGGGAAGGGGGCGTGCCAGGGTGCCCGGTGGCGATGGAGGAGGGGCAGCGGATGGCGAGGCAAGTGGGCAGCGGATGGAAAGACTTGGGGCACTGAGGCAGCGGATAGAAAAGGGCATAGAAGGCAGATGGAAAAGAGACTAGGGCAGATGGAAAAGCATAGGAGGGTCGGGGGGTTATGTGTAAAAGGGCGTTAAGTTTTGAGGGATTCCACCGCACAGATCTAAGGCGTAGAAGGTGGATCCATCGACCCTGATTCATGTTTGCATGTTCGCACTGAATAGTTCGTTTGTACTAGATACACTCCCATATATAAATTATGTTATAAAAAGTGTACTTTGATAAAAATTTTATGTAACTCATGTTGGAGTATTTTATAATCATTATTAGAGTATACTCAAAAGAATAAAACGATATAACAATGCCATTTAAGCAGTATATAATAAGTGGGAGTACATACTCCTAGGATTACACACACGGCTTCGCTATTCTGTGCCTACATGCACTGTGCGCGGCGAAAAGTTACTGTCGTGCGTGAGTGAAGTTACTGTCTCATATATATATATATATATATATATATATATATATATATATATATATATATATATATATATATATATATATATATATATATATATATATATATATATATATATATATATATATATATATATATATATAGTTACTGCCAGTTGTGTAATGTTACAACTGATAGTAACTCTATATGTGTTTAACAAAAACCTTCTAGTGCGCATTCTACACTGCGCACATAATAGTGTGTGTGTATATATATAGGATTCTGAAATGGGACACCATAGTGTCTAGGCACCAAGCCTCTCTGCCTTTGGATTACTTTTACATACGTACAATGTAGGAACACGTGTACGCTACGCTAGCGCAGAATAAAATTTTCTACCGCGTAAACCAGGAAGCCATGCAAGTAAGAGATCGCAGATTGTTACCACTAGACGCGCAGTGCAGCGGAAGTATCGTTGATGCAATCGATTCAACAAAGCGCGCGTCGATGTAGCAGTAGTAGTCGAACGTTCTCCGTCCAACCATCTCCTCCTCGTGATCGTCCCGCTTAGCGCCGCAGTCACAGCAGCGTCTCTACCGAAGTCCACACGTCTGGGATGGAACGCCGTGCGCTGGTGTGCTAGCACCGTGCACCCCGCTAGGGTTTTGGGATACGGCCGAGGGGAGGTGGCGACCAGGGTTTTCAACACAATAGTCTCTCAAACCTGCAGCCCCACCTCCACATATTTATAGAGCATGCTAATGGGCTTCCACGTTGTAGGCCCATTAGAAAACTCTAATCCTATATGGATCAATATCCCTTTTAGCCTATAAAACCGAATTGTTTATGATTGCCTCTTGGGCACATCACTAACATACAAGTGCAATGACATATAATATATCAGGCAAACCTGTTAACATTCATTAATTCAAAAAAAACATTAATTTGGAAAGAAGTCATTGATTTAGTATGCTGAATCAATCATGGATGGAAAGTCTCAATCATGGAGCTTGCCCACCATGGTGCCCCTGTTATTTATCTTTACTATTATGAAAATGTGAGTTGGTGATTGTCGGTCCATTCTCCCTCCTCTCTTCTCAGCCATCTGATCAAAGATCAGCCGTCCAAATTCGCATGTAGGTAGTTCTTCCGCTCCTTGTAGAAAATATCGGGCCAACACGTGGGCCACTCTCCTCCTCTTCTTTCCCCCACATCCTCCGCCTTCCACAACCACTCCACCTCCTGTAACTGCCGCCTCCTTCTCTCCCCTGAACCCTCGTGTCGCGCCTCCTCCTCAGCGTCGCCACCAATTCCTTCCCCGTACAGTAGCGTCTGGTTGCAGTCCCCTACCTTCCCGTTACAACGTCGCATCCCCCCGTCGCTGCCTTCCCAACGCATTTGCCTGCCGCCTCCTCCCTCGAACCCTCGTGCCATGCCTCCTCCTCTTCCTCGGTGCCACCACCAATTCCTTCCCCACATGGCAGTGTCTGGTCGCAGTCCCCCAACTGTCCCCAGGGCGCCGCCACCAATTCGATCTCCCATCGCCTCTCCAACCAACGGCACGACGTTCGACGATAGTGGCCGTTGGATCGGAGAGAATGGCGCTCGACGACAGTGGCTGATGGATCAGAGAGAAGGGCACTCGACGATGATGACGGCGGCTTCCTCTTACTACGCCCACCCACATGGCTCTCCCCACCACCGTCTAGCGGTTGCTCACCCGGTGAGCCTCTCTACCTCCTCCTGCTCTTCGCTCAGAGCTCATCGCGCTGTCTGACAATTTTTGTCTCCCAAGCTGGTCATCGAAGTCGGTGCTGTGGTCAAATGGAGCCATGGTCAAGGGGCCGTGGTCAAAGTCGTGGTTTAAGGGGGCCATGGTCGAAGTCAAAGATTCGTTGTTGAAGTCGAAGTTGTGGTTGAAGGGGCGGTGGTCAAAGTTGAAGAGCCATGGTCAAAGTCAGGCCGTGGTTGAGGTCCAAGCCGTGGTCGAAAGGGGTAGTGGTCAAAGTCAAAGGGCAGTGGACGAAGTCGGTCCGCGGTCAAAGTCAAAGGGCTATGGTCGAAGTCGAAGGGTAGTGGTCGAGTTCCAAGCTATGGTTGAAGGGGAGAGTGATCGAAGAGGGCAGTGGTCGAAGTCCAAGGGCCGTGGATGAAGTCCAATGGCGTGGACGAAGTCGGTCCGCGGTCAAAGTCAAAGGGTCATGGTCGAAGTCGAAGAGTCATGGTCAAAGTCAGAGCCGTGGTCGAAGGGGATAGTGGTTGAATGGGTAGTGGTTGAAGTCAAAGGGTCATGGACGAAGTCGGTCCACGGTCAAAGTCGAAGGACCGTGGTCGAAGGGGGCCGTGGTCGACGTCGAGGCTGTGGTCGAGGGGGCCGTGGTTGAGGGGTCGTGGCCGAAGTTGAAGATCCATGGTCGAAGTCGATGCCGTGGTCAAAGGGTGTGGTGGTCAAAGGGAAAAGTGGTCGATATCGAAGGAACGTGGTCATCGAAGGGGACAGTGGTCGAAGTCGAAGCCGTGGTCGACTTCGAATGGCTGTGGTCGAAGGGGACAGTGATCGACATCGAAGGGTCATGGTCAAAGGGGACAGTGGTCGACGTCGAAGGGTTGTGGTCGAAGGGGACAGTGGTCGAAGTTGAAGATCCATAGTCAATGTCAAAGATCCGTGGTTGAAGTCAAAGCCGTGGTTGAAGGGGGCTATGGTCGAAGGGGGAAGTGATCGACATCAAAGGGCCGTGGTCATCGAAGGGGATAGTAATCGAAGTCAATGCCAGGGTTGACATCGAAGGGCTATGGTTGAAGGAAATAGTGGTCGACGTCGAAGGGCCGTGATCAAAGGGGACAGTGGTTGAAGGGGACGGTGGTCAAAGGGGGAAGTGGTCGACGTCGAAGGGCCGTGGTCGAAGGGGATAGTGGTCGAAGTCGAAGATCTATGGTCGTCATTGAAGCCGTGATTGAAGAGGGAAATGGTCGACATCAAAGGGTCGTGGTCAAAGGGAATAGTGGTTAAGGGGACAATGGTTGAAGTCGAAGGGGGCAGTGCTCGAAGTCAAAGGGGGTGGTGCTCGAAGTCGCGGTCATGGTCGTAGTCGTAGCGCCCATGGATGTGGTCATAGCAGTTATGGTCGTAGTCGTAGCGCCAACCCGGAGGACACCTGCTGGTTCGTTCACAACCTCCGCTGCTACGAGTTCCCCCTTTAGTTGGATATCACGTCGCCTACCCCCTAGGTCACCCCCGAGATCGAGCTCCCCACCCTCGACGGCAAGACCCACAAGGTCTCGTACTCTCCATGGATTGTAACATGTTTTTGACCACGAGGTGTGATTGACGACTTTCAATTTACAACCACGAGCGCTGGTCGATGTGTTCGGACTTACGACCATGAGGTGTGGTCGATGTCTTCCAACTTATGACCACGAGCGCTGGTCGAAGTGGAAGCCATGGTCGAAAGGGCTATGGTCGAAGGGGGAAGTGGTCGACGTCGAAGGGTCGTTGTCAAAGGGGACAGTGGTTGAAGGGGACAGTGGTCGAAGCCGAAGGGGGTAGTGGTCGAAGTCAAAGGGGGCAGTGGTCCAAGTCGACGCCATGATCAAAGTTGGGGCCATGGTCGAATAGGGCCATAGTCGAAGGGGGTCGTGGTCGACTTCAAAGGACCGTGATTAAAGTCAGGGCCGAGCAGGCTAGCGCTGGCAGTCGGGCGATGGGGCACAAGCGCACCGGAGACCTGCCAACGTACGACCACTAGCGATGATTTACCGCTCCCGACCTCCGATCACGCGTGATGGTCGACGGCTTCTAACCTACGACCACAAGGTGTGATCGATGACTTCTAATTTACGACCATGAGCACTGGTCAATGTGTTTTGACTTACAACTATGAGGTGTAGTCGATGTCTTCTGACTTACGATCATGAGTGCTGGTCGATGTGTTCCAACTTACGACCATGAGGTATCCTCAATGGCTTCCGACTTACGACCACGAACGATGGTCGTTGGCTTCCGATGTATGACCATGAGCCATTATCGAAGGCTTCTGATTTAGGACCACGATCGATCGTCGACCACTCCCGACCAACGATCACGCGCGATGGTCGACGGTTTCTGACTTAAGATGACGATGTGTGCTTGAGGGGCTCCTGACCTACGACCACGAGGTGTGGTCGATGTCTTCCGACTTATGAATACAAGGTGTGATCGACGACTTCCAACTTATTTGACGGATTTAAAAAAATTTAAAACATGTTTGTATGCATATTCTAAATTTTTTACCACCCGTGAGTTTTAAAACATATAATATGATAAATTTTAAAAATCTGTAGCAACACATGGACATTCAGTTAGTACTATATATATAGAACGCTGAAATAGGGTATCATAGTGTCTGGGCACCAAGTCTCCTTGCCTTTGGATTGTTTTTAGATGCGTACAAGTGTAATGATATATAATATATCAGGCAAACCCGTTAACATTTATTAATTTAAAAAGACATCAATTTGAAAAGGAAGTTATTGATTTAGCATAATGAATCAATCATGCACACACACGAGGAATTTGTTAGATGGTTCGATTTTGTGACATCATACGTGGGAGATTCTCAGCCAATTTCACCATCCCATCTTGGTTCTGTCCTGAAATTGGATGCCTCGTATATGAATACACGGAGAATGGAAGTCTAGAGGATCAACTTATTAACAAAGGAGGGCACCAACCACACTACTGGTTTCTGCGGTTCCAAATTATCTTTTGAGGTGGCTTGTGGGCTTGCATTCTTGCGTGGAACGAAACCGAAGCCCATTGTCCATCGTGACCAGAAGCCCGGAAATATCTTGCTGGACAAGAATTATGTAAGCAAAATTGGTGACGTAGGTTTTGCTAAGCTCATGTACCGCATGGATCCCGAGTACAAATTAACCGGGACAGTCCGACCAAAATCAGATCTTTATGCTCTGGGGTTATCATTCTTCAACTACTTACTGCAAACGTCCACTTGGGCTAATACTTAGTTCAGAAGAGGCAATTAATAGGATTTTTTTTAATACATTATACTAGTAGTAGAAATAAAATCTAATTATGATTTATGATAAATCTTTATTTTTCAACTTGGTTTTTTTGTGAGGTACACGGCGGCATCCAGCGCACCTAAGCGGGGGTTCTGCGACCACCAGACTCGTACCTCGCCGTCCAAACTCGTGCTACACACCCTCCACTATTAGTTCATAGAGATCAGAACCAGTTTCATAGAGATCGGAAATGTAGTGTAGAGATGAGATACTCACCGTGTGCTATTGTTGCATTTGACACGTTCCCACGAGTAGCAATTCTCACTCTGTCCCCATGAATCAGGCACCCTCAGGTTGTGCGCTCCCATAAGAGAAAACCGGACATCCATTAGGGCAGTCCTCCATAGAGCAGCCATAGGACGTGTAAAGCAGGGACTGTAACAAGCATAGGACTAAGAACAAGGATCCCCATGGATAGTAGCAGCTCATCTCAAAAGAAGCTCTGCTTTCTCCTACTCTCATACTGTGGTTGTATCTTCTCCACTCCTCATTGCCGTTGACGGAGCCTCCTCCCGACCTCCGCTGCTTCTGCGGACGCACCAGTGCCCCCACGATAGAGCACACCGCGCTGCTGTGGCCGTCGATCACGACGACGCACGCATACCCCCGACCCCAGTTGAAGCTGTTGTTTATGGTCGAGGCCTTCGGGATGATGGCCAACGCGCCCTGAAGTCGTCTTTGTCAGGGAGGTTGTTCAGTTGTTTGCTGATGTTCATGGGCACCGTCATCAGTGTCCAGGCCGCCAACCCCATCTAGTGCAGGGCCGTCTCAACAATTTCAAAGGCCCTTGGGCAAGCAAGACGGCAAGGGCCCAACAATCTAATTTTTTAATAAAGTATATAGTACTACTAATAAGAGTTAACTTACAGCATATATTTAGTTCATAAAAGATAATGATAGTACAATAAACAAATTAAAAGAGCGGTAAAATAACTATTATGATTACCTCAAATAAAAAATAATGCTTCAGTGCTTTTTAAGAAACCTGGTCGGTGATGGGTGATCCTGTCCAGCCGTCCGCCGTCCGCTCGTGGGGGCGTGGGGCCCATCCCTCGTCACACGCGGACGAGCGGTGTCGGCGTGTCGTGGCTTCACGGTGTCGCGCCTCACGGAGCGGCGTCGCCGCGTCTGGCGATTGGGCTGGGCGATAGGGAGGCGAAACGATCATCGGTCGGCGATTGAGAATAGCCGAATATCAGAATAGGAAGCGACAGCAAGGTAATTCCTGATTGTTTGCTGGACTTGTGCTAAGTGTATGGGCCTTTAAATTTTCATTTCAATATGCCAAATACATATACTAAGTACTGTATACATACATATACTCATGGGCCCCTCTGTGGCATGGGCCCCCGGCCGTCGCACTTGTTGCCCTCCCCTCTAAGACGGCCCTGATCTAGTGGTTCCAGTGGCCTTGACGACTCTTTTACAATTTTATACTCTTGAAGATTCTATTATTAATAGTATTGGTGGTAATATAACTAAATTCTAACTAATTTGAACCATTAGATCATAACGATTAAATGGCTCTTATGCATTTTATGTTACTGTAAAAGACCTCAATTAAGAAAGGCATATTTTCCAATATTCTCGACAAGTTTCAAACTGATTGGTTGTGCTAGTAGTTGGCGTGCTGTTGTTGGGAGTGGGTTGGGTGCCAGGCGAAAGCCTTTGTCTTGCTGTTGGGCTGACAATGACGATACCTTTGGGAGCCGTATTACTCCTTGGAGGCGTCTGTCTGTCGATGCACCCCTCCTCTCTCGATGTGGATCTTGCGGGAGAAATCCCTGTCCATGTTGGACGGGCAGCGGCGGCGTGGCTACGTCGTGTTCCTTCCTGAAGGCGTTGTCTTTACAGTTCCACACGTGGTTCCCACTTTGGTGGCTTCGTTTTGATATCTTAGTTTCTAAGTAAACGAGGATGCGAAGGTTTGCTACTGCACAAGATCAAATTTTGAGGCCTGACATCAAGAGTTTCTAAGTAAACTTGGTTGCGAAGGATTGCCAGTGCACAAGGTCAAAGCAAGTTTGAAGCAAGGACATAGAAGTTAGAATTTCAGTCTTTCTAGCTTTCTTAGTCTTTTTGCTCTTTGTTTTAGCGTACTTCAGTTTTGAGGTTTTGTGTAATTGAGTCTAAGGGCTCCTGTAAACTTTGGCTGCGTATATCCACGTGTGGATATAGAGGCCGGATTTCTATCCATTATCTAAAAAAAAAAAATTGCTGAGGCAGAGATGTTGGCAAAACTGGGATTGCGATGCACAGCGTTAAAATGCAGGGGCAGGCCTAATCTTGAGTCGGAGGTGCTGCCAGAGCTCGAAGAGATTCTGAGCAGGGTTACTGCTTCTCTCATGAAGTTCAAACATAGTCGCGCCAAGCCATTTCATCAGCCCTATATTGCAGGTAAAATTCGCTAGGTACTTGACGCATCAGTTCCAACTATCGCTCTAGCTTAACAAATAATTTTGATGCAGGAGGTAATGGACGATCCTTATGTCGCTGCTGATGGGCATACCTATGAGCACAGTGCAATAAAAGCTTGGCTCAAGAAACACAAGATATCCCCAGTTACGAAACAGAGCCTTCCAAATTTATCCATAATTCCCCACCATTCCTTGCATACGGAGATACAACAAAGGAAGTCACAGTCACTTCATGAAGGCATGGGATAACTACTATATTTGTGGCTGTGTATAATTTGATTAGTTATGATTTCTTTTTTAAGTTCCACTGTAAGCAAAGAGGAGATAGCTGTATATCCTAGTAGCAGGAAGATTTAGTTTTGTAGGTAATTGGTTTTGCTGGCTCATGAATGGTCACATTCGGAGGAGGTTCAGACTAAATGGCTCCTTGTTATTCGAAGACTTGAAGCAACTACTGAATTCAATTCCGCCTAAAAGCTAATGTATGTTTTTTTAGTTCTATGTATAATGTTTTGTGACTGTGCATATTGGCTTATACTTCTACCTTCTAATTGGAGAAGGCAGAAGTTAATATAAACACCTGACTTCCCGAAGTGATTTCCTCACTCCTCTCACTCATATCTCACTCCGAGAATAAGGAAGGGGGTCACAGGCGCATCACACACTCAACTCATCTCGCTCTCGTCTCGCACACGCATCTCTATCTTATTTTCCCTACCACTTGCCTCTTCTCTAAAAACTAATTTTTTTCAATCACTATTATTTATTTTCAGCCAAAAACATCAATCGCAGACAATATTGAACATACCCTTAGTGTGTTCTTCAGCAACCATATATCTTGATTATCAATTACTGCAGTGCGTTCTCTTGATATAGTCCCCCGATTTATGTATTTAAACAAAAAAAAGTAATATGCTAATCTTAGTTGAATGTCAGGGGTGGAAACAAGGTTCAGGCATCCCCAGGATCACACGATCCAACAGAGATCTGGCCCTTGCATCCAGATTCATGTCAAGAGAAATCTGTTCTCCAGGATCACGTGTGAGTGTCCCAGGTGTTCGCACGACCTGAGGATTTATGTATTGAGTTCTCAAGCCATACCTATTTCAAGATATAAATGTATTCTTTCTTGAGCATGGAGACTGTAAATTCTTCATAAAGCATCTAAATGGGCAGAATATGACTATACGAGACACAGATTGACAACGTCCGAAATAAAGTACCACTGTACCAGGACATGATTCGTGATTTTATTGGGGGAAAAAACACTGCAGAGCACCTTAGTAGATACATCATACAAGCGATTCTACTTTCCTCCAGATATGCCGTGTGCAGTAACTTCTACTTCTTACGGAACAAGTAATGCGCTACCATCCATTCGTCACCATTGTTGTATCCAAAAAGTTCAGCGACTGAGATGAAGAATGTCCGCCAATAAGCTATCCATTTGGTTGTTGATTCCCTGCCATAAGTTTTCTCAAAGATTGGCCTTATCGAAGTGATGTTCTTGTCCATACGTTTCAGCCACTCCTCACTACAGGAAAAAATAATACAAGTATTCAGTTCAAATAGGTCAATTAACATAAAATATGCTGGATTTATTTACAGGATTAAGCTAGATTGCATTCATTGCCTGACATGTTATGCAATTTTGTCCTTTCATTGTATAACTTCAACAGTCAATATACTTTGGTTTGCACCGGTAGCAAAATGCAAACCGAGAAATAACCCTCCAACCATTACTTCACAGTTCATTGCATATCATCGTTTACTTTAAGATCATGATCTGAAATGTATTTTCCATTTCCTCCCTAATTAATTAATTAACAAGAATTACTAACTAATAAGTAGAACATTTTAAATCATATTAGAATGCATGGAGTAATAGGGTTTGGATGCTTTATAAACTTGGGAAGGATATACCTAGTTCTAGCATAATGTGTGCCACTGACAAGCCAATGATTGGCCACAGATACATCTTCCTGCAAAAAAATAATCAGTAAATATCAATATCCATATGAATATTGATTAAAGGCCAGCCAACCACTATTCATATTTGTTTAGTCGCATAAGGCAGTATTCAATGGAAAAAAATGTATGATTAGTTAGAAACTAACCTGAAAGTAGAGAAGGATATTTGCTGATGGCATTGTTCCTCCAGTGAAGAAATATCTTGTGATCCAATCATCATCATTGTTGTCCTGTTCAAAATGTGAGGTCATGATTCACATGAGAACTATAAATAGATTTAATAACAGTGCTTCGCATGAATAACTTAATAAGAGACGAAGTCATTTCGTTTTACAGAAGGCAATAAGATTACACTGGTAAATGGTATCACTGGTAATTATTAACTTTACCCCAAGGAACTCCTATCACTATCAGTATGGATCAGATATTAAGAACTTAACCTCACTTCGAATCTATTATTTATTTAGATTTTCAATATGCCATGCGTCAGCCAAACACAAACACGGTTACAGCTATAACAGGTGGTAGCATGATCCATATAATGGGAAAGCTCTTTTAGATGAATCCGAGACCAAATGACCAGTGAAAATGCAGGATTATACCTCAAAGTGATACGCAAATGCCTTGTGGCAGAAGTAGTGAACAAATAATAAGCTGTCCTCTTTCATCCACCCTGATATCTTCTTAAGAAGTGCTTTGTAGTTTTTCATGTGCTGCACGACAGGCCCATTACAAAACACTCCTTTGCCTTGACAAATAAAAAAACACAGAGAAACACCAAATTGAGTATACCTCGAACATCTCTATGGATATGATCCTGTCAAACGAACGCTCCATCTCAAACTTGCTGATGTCTGCCACAATTATCTCAACATTTGATAGCTCATTTCCCCTGTAACAGAAATGAAGTGGCGTCCACAAAGTATTTAATGCAGGAAAAATAAAAATCATTGGGCCAAATGGTAGTAGAAAATCTATCTGCACATCTAGCAAAGGTTTAAGCATGCAAAAGATCATTTCTGTTAACACTGGAGCTAAGGGCATAGGAAATAGATCAAAAAGAATATTGAGGACGTCATGGGTTAAGCGTATCGTACTATCCGTGGTTCATGTGCTAGTGAAACTTCACTATTTGAAATAACTACAAATAAAAGAAGTAATATAACTACGTGATGAAAATGAAATCAAATTGGCAGTGTCATCAATAGGTTGCAATGCCCAATTAAAAGGGTCATGTGGAACATATAATCGCCACTACATGGCAAAAAGAATGCACTCATCAGACCCCCTCAGCTGTAAGACCATTCCACTTACCTACACTGCTCTTCTATAAAAGCCTTTTGTGTCGTTGAGTTGCATATCCCTGTAATACTGCAGTTTCTATATTTCTTAGCTATGTATAAAGAGAGGGATCCCCAGCCACATCCAACATCAAGGACGCTTTGGCCATCTTGTAGTTGTGCCCTCTCACAATACAACTCCATCATTGCAACCTCAGCATCTTCTAGGGTGCTCGAATCATCAGGGAAGTAACAGGAACTGAAAAATTAGTGTACAATTAATATATGAAAGTGACTATTGCCACTGGATTAGCTAACCATTTGCCACTCAGAAACCAGTCATATAAAAAAAATCTTGGCACTGGTATGCATCAACTGCAGAACAAACCTGTATTTGAGATTTCTTCCAAGCACTAGCATGAAAAATGTGGTTGGCAGCTCATAGTGTTGGGCTTTAGCTTTGTCGGTTTCGATTGCAATGGGCATATCTTCAAGAGCTGCATCACAAACCAATTTTGACATGCGTCACTAACCGACAGAGGAATCAGACCCAGAAGAAACTAACAGCAGAACCAAAATGACTTGTAGTCTTGTACTACTGGTAGTAGGTACTCCTATATAGACAGCTAGCAAGACATTTGCCCCTGGTAAGTCTTCACTGGAGCTACGATAAATCTTGGTGCCAATGGCTGACGCATGCAATCTAGCTCAGTGATGCACGGGTTACCGCTAGATCCCATTTCTAACAGGTAATCACTACGCAAGGAGCACAAGAATTCAGTCCCCAACAGAGTTAATACATGGTGCGTAGCGTTGTCTGTATCGTATCTGCCAAAAAATTGCATGTCGCCAATGTTTTTTTTCCTTTGCTCCACTCTGTAATAGACTTGGCATGGACCGTATGATTTCTAAAAGCAATAGAAATCGGAGGGGATCTCCCCCATCTGGCTAAAAGAAGAAGTCCCCAACGCGCCGCAATTCATCAAGAAGTCAAGAATCCATCCAAAGATGGCAGCACCGCCAAACCAAAGGACGCCGCCAACGCCAAGAAGGTAACTGTGACACCTCGATCCATAACGGTCCATATGTGTGTACATGAGGGTGTTGGTTAGTCCCACCTTATTAGTTTAACCTGAGAAGCACTTACATATAAGTCTAGGAGTTCCAATGGTAGCACCCCCGGTTAACCGTTTTGCGCGAAGCGAAGACGAAAGTGCAAGCAGATTGCTACGTGTGCGTGGCATATTCAGAATGGGGTTAGGCCTAAGCCGGTTTGGACCGAGCCGACTCTCGCGGTTACATGGGCGCGTGCGGATCAGGGGCGCGGGCATATGGTGCATAACACGTGTGGGTCCAGATTGGACAAACGGCATAGCATATGTGCTAGCATTGAACGAACGGACATGTGCCAAGAGGGGATATCCTTATCATTTATGCTAGTATGGGTATGTTGGTTCGACAAGGACGTCGGGTCCTTTGAGGGGTGCATATGACACCCCAGCCCATAATGGCCCATATGTGTATATGCACATGAGGGTATGGATTAGTCCCACATCTTGCTAGCTTAGTTTGAAAAGCACTTACATATAAACCTTTACATATAAACCTAGCAACGCACGGAGCTTAGCTTGAGAAGCACTTATATATAAGTCTGGCAACGCACGGATATGTGCCAAGAGAGGAGATCCTTATCATTTGCGCTAGTGTGGGTATGTTGGTCCGACAAGGACGTCGGGTCATTTGAGGGGAGTGTATGTAACACCCCGGCTCATGTTGGCCCCATATGTGTGTGCATATGAAGGTGTTGGTTAGTCCCACATCTTGCTTGCTTAGCTTGACAAGCACTTATATATAAACCTACAAGTTCCAATGGTAGCACTCCTGCTAACCATTTGCGAGGATGAAAATGCAAGCGAGTTGCTACGTGTACGTGACCTATCCAGAATGGGGTTTGGCCTAAACCGGTTTGGATACGCCGTTACAGTAACCAGTGGGTTGCATTGGGGCGGGGGCGGGCGGTACGTACAGTGGGCGAAGAGGAGGAGGTGGTGGAGCTGGAGCGGCGCGGAGGGGAGGTAGCCGAGGCGGAGGCGCTGCGCGAGCAGGAGGCGCGTCAGCCGCCGGGTGACCGCGTCGGGGAGGAGGTTGCGCTCCAGCGCCGCAAGCGCGGACCGCGCCGCCGCCTCGTACGCCCGCGCGGCCACAGCCGCCGCCATCTGCCCGCTCCCGGCGCCGGGCGGTGGTGCGAGCGAGCGCGTGGGACACGGCGCGGCGCGTTCGGCGGTTTGGAGCTTTGGGTTGGATTCTGCGGTTTGCTTCCCAGTCGGATCGGCTGTGGTGTCAGTGGACGGTTTTTGCGGACGTAAAATGGGACACGTCGCCTCGACAGAACATGCGAACGGATGAGGTCCGTACAGACAGCCTTTTTTCAGACTTTTTAATTTTATTTTTTTCGTTTATTAGTTTTTATGATTTACTTTTTTCTTGTTCTTTGCATTGTCTATAATGATATAATATTTTTTTATTGTTTTAAAATTTAATTATTCAGAAAAAGCTAACGGTTGTTATAGTGCATTTTCAGCCGCTATATTAAAAAAAATCAAAAGCCATAGCTTATGCCAAACGAAATCCAAGCGAGTTGTTCTATTCCGAAATGAAATTTCTAAACCATGTGAAATTGTGGGTACGGTGACAAAAACCACTTTCAAAACCGGTCTTAAGGAGCGAAGCAAAATGATATTAGAAGATTAGGGGTTAAACGATCTTAGAAGTTTAGAGGCTCACGGTGCTTTGGAGAGCAGTGGATTTTTTTTCCAACTTCAAATAAATATGTACGTTGCGGTCAAACACCGGGACATTTCTCCCTTAGTATCACTAGCGATGGGGAAGGGATAGTAGGATGGAATAAGGCCTAGATTTTTTTTTAAAATGGCAAATATGGCCCATAGGGCCCTTACTCTGGAGTTATATTAAAGTTGCAGTACAAACCACGTAGAGATTTACAAAAGAGTTCCTAAAAAGATGAAGTATTATAGAACAGTCCCTACCAGGGAAGAGAAAGGATTAAAAAGGAAATAAAAATAGCTCCCGGCAACATAATGATGAAGTTGTGGGCACCGAAGTATGGCCTCCTCGCCTTGAATGCCTAGGCCTGACCTTGGCTCTGCCACTGATTGTGCATTTCTCGGTGATCTAAAGCGGCAGGAGGAGAAAGGGGCATTCTCTGGATGGAGGTTATGGTGGACATCGATCAATCAGCGACGGTGAGGAACGCCAACGAACTTCTCGGTGAAGCTCCGATTGGCCACAAGGAAGAACCCGAGGCTTACAACAAGGGAGGAAGGCACAGAGGCCAGATGGCACAACACCGAAAGAAACGGAGATAAACTCGAAGCTAGCCCACTGCAAGAAATTTATTGATACTTACTAGTTGGGGGTGGAGAAAGTGGGACAGCCAAAGATTGAGACAAAGCAATAGATTTGAAGATTGAATGTGGTGGTAGTGGTACTAGGCGGTGACAACTATTAAGTTGCATACATCAACCAGTTCACCCAAAAGCTTAAACTGATAAGTAAAGATGGGCAATTCATTTATACTTCGACACTCCTTCTTACGTGTAGGCTCTTTCAGGCCTAAGACATGGAATAGAAGTGGACTGCATTTATTTATTTTTTAATTGCGCCAACTGGATCTTGAACTCAAGACCTCGTAGCTCTGATACTATATTGAGTTGCATGCAACAGCTAGTTCAACCAAAAGCTTAAACTGATGAATAAAGATGGGCAATTCACGTATACTTCAACAACGTCTACACCTAAGCTATGTGTCCATGCTTGTGCCGTGTGTGAGCAAGTCAAGTTGCATTAGGCTGCTTTGTGAACATCGCTCTCGCTGCCCCCATTCAACGTCGAATGCAAACCCTAGCAAGTAGCAACTATAGCGAGCAATGCGGCGACTTCTCAATAAGAGAGAAGCAGATGTAGCTTGGCATGGGAGTGCACCAATGGAGGTGGAGGCGGCCTCATAGGCAAGCAACACAAAAGACCAGCAGGCAAAGAGCCACATCACTACGGCAAGGTGGTGCAATAAAGGAGCATCTACGAAAGAAAGTGGGGAGGCACCCTTTGTCTAAAGTCTTACATCCACCACTGAACATACTTGTAAACTACTACAAAAGGGCTATCCTGGATGCCTCATCACAGACGGTTCAACACAAACCGTCAGTAATAAAGTTACCACATATGGTTTTACAAGATAGACCGTCTAAGTTCACCGCGATGAAAATAATTGTCTGTGATGACCTACTTATCACAGATGGTTTTTATTTTGAACTGTCTATGATACATCACATATGGATCAAAACAAAACCGTCTATAATGTCGTACTTATCATTTGGTTTTTTCGAACCATCTGTGATGTATCACAGATGATTCAAACAAAAATCGTTTGTGGTGACCTATTTATCATAGACGGTTCTTTATCAAGAACCGCCTGTGATAATATTTTAACTTACTCGCTCTTGTCGAATTTGAATTTCTTGCTCATCTCGATGGATTTAATCTTTAAAATAGAAGGCTCGATTGTTCTTCTTCTCATCCCATCTTCTCTCTTCTCTCTTCTCCTCCACTCCAATCCTCTTCTCCTCATCTCTTCTTCTCTCTTCTCACTTCTCCTCCACTTCTCCTTGCCAAAATTTCTCTTAAAATAGAAGGTCCGGCCGACTACCTCCCCGAGCTCCTCCGCCTTAAGTTGTGACGCCACGGTTTACTGCATAAGGCAATCTTGTCATAAGAGTATCTTTGTGCAGTGTCATCATCGTGACACAACGGTGACGCTGCCGCGCCGACCTCTCCTTCATCGCCGGTGATATATCCCCCACCCCTCCCCTCTCTTCCTTGATGCTTGGATATGATATTATGAAATTGTTCGATGGCTAGGGTTTCGGCCATGTAAATCTTGTCTCCCTAAACTTGCATCGTCGGAAATATATCCCCTACCACTTTACTCCGAGAACTTGCACCTTACTTTGTCGGCTCCTTAAACTTGTCTCTTTTTGCACCATAGATCGTTTCCTCTGTTTGCTAATAGAATTTACTGATATGGTGCACATGGCTACTAACAGACTAGGTACAAACGACCACGGCTTACAACCGCGTGCCTATGACCACGGCATACAACCACGGCTTACGACCATGCCTATTTATGAGGACGCAAGAACACAATCATAGACGGTTCTTAACTAGAACCGGCTGTGATAGTGTTGCAACTTATCACAGACGGTTCGAGAGCCGTCTGTGATAGCCACCTGTTATCATAACAGATAAATTTAGACGAATTAGAAATCATCTGTTATGACGGTTTTGAACCGTCTGTGATGACTATTTCTATGGTAGTGGTAGATAGTATCAATCATAATCGATCAGACAAAATTACATACATAGGTGTTAAATGTAATTTTCCATGTTTTAGTTAAACTACAAAGCTATATCCCATCTAGTGAAACTTAGACCCATTCAAAATGACTTTTGACTACCGTTTTGAACGTATTAGCTTTTTAAAGTTTTTCCCTATTTAATTCTTTAATTAAATGAATCAATTAAAAGTTAATAATGCTACAGTGTCTATTTCAACCAAAAACCAATAACTGTAGCCAAAAGTATCAGCAAAAATATTTTGAACGGAGCCTGGTGTGCCCCTTCTGAACGAAGATACCAAAGAAGAGCACATTTTCACGAGTCATGCCTCATGAAAGCTGCGAACAGTGCCTTGTGACGTTGCCGCACATTTTTACGGATAATCCGTTTTTTATTCGGAAATACATAAATATACCCGCGACAAAATTTTTTACAAAAATAATCTTCAGTCGCCACCCCATTGGGCGACTGCTATTTTTCGCCCAACCGGGAGGCGACATTTAGGGAATCTGTGTATCGTTGGGCGACTACTGCAATCGCTGTACGGTTGAGCGACTTTGATTGCAGTCGCCCAACCGTTGGGCGACTTCAATTGCAGTCGCCCAGTGGATGGGCGACTTTACTCAGTCCCCGTGAATTTTTAGAGTTTTATCAATTTTGTAGTTTTAAACTGGAAAAAAATATGGTATAGTTGTAATAAAAGTTTATGTTTATTGTATGTTGTAGGTGCATTTAAAATTTTGAGAAATTTTTTGTAAGTACAATTGACTGTAGAACGTTTGATATATACATTGATATGTTTTAAGGGTTTGCAATCCGCGTGATTTTTGTATGTTTTGTCAATTTTTTAGTTATAAACTACGTAAAAATCAGATAAAGTTGTAATAGAAGTTTATGTTCAATGTAAGTTGTAGATGCAAAAAAAAATTTGGTCAATTTTTTTTAGGCACGATTGACCGAAGAACGGTCGATACATAAAGTGATAAGTGATGTGACCAGTGGCATGTGTGGAACTCTGTACTTGTAATGTTCAGAACTCCACCGCTAGTCGTAACATGCCTTAGGGAATATTACATTTTGTCTACTGGGTGTAGCGTGGTTGTTTGCCCTTTTTGTCGCGCCCTGAAGATGGCTCCGCTGCATCTTTCTTCCTGTCAGTCTTGGTCTTGAGAGCTGCCTCACGAGCTTGAAGCTCTTCCTCCTGACGCTTGATGGCTGCTTCACGCAGACTTAACTTCTCCCGCCTCCTTTGCAGGTCATCCTCCTTGCCCTTAAGACGGATTTGGTCCACCCTCACGCGACGCTCTTGCTCATGCCGCATTTGTCGTTCCACCTCGCGAGCCTGATCCATCTTGACAAGGTATTGTCCTTTGTTTTCCACCTCGCGAGGGTTCCGTGGCCATGCCGGCGGCACCCGATCCACCCATTCGATGAACTTGCAAGCCTATGTGTGTCGTGGTAGATGTCATGGATAAAGTTGAAGAACGATAACGAGAAACAAAGGATTTAGTTGTCGTCGTTACCACGAAGTCGTCATCCATGTCTGGACATTTGAAGTACCTACGGCCGTAGTTGGCTCGTGGTAGTGGATCCGTCCAGACGCACAACATCGTCCTAAAACCGCAATGGCACTTCGGACGCTCATGCCACTCCGGCACTCCAAAAGGGTCGGACCTCCAGGAAGACATTGTTGTGTAGTAGTATTGTGATGGCTTGAGGAGGAGGTTGTGTTGTGGTATGTAATACATGGGATGCCTTTATGTAGGCAGGTGAACTGGTGAGTGGGCATAGTCCATGGAGAGTACATATGAATCTTTTTGCTTTTTCAGGCTTTTCAGAGGCCAGTCTATGTAGGCTTTTCAGAGGCCAGTCTATGTAGGCTTTTCAGAGCCCAGTCTATGTAGGCTTTTCAGAGGCCAGTGTATGTAGGCTTTTCAGAGGCCAGTCTATGTAGGCTTTTCAGAGGCCAGTGTATGTAGGCTTTTCAGAGGCCAGTGTATGTAGGCTTTTCAGAGGCCAGTCTATGTAGGCTTTTCAGAGGCCAGTCTATGTAGGCTTTTCAGAGCCCAGTGTATGTAGGCTTTTCAGAGGCCAGTCTATGTAGGCTTTTCAGAGGCCAGTCTATGTAGGCTTTTCAGAGGCCAGTCTATGTAGGCTTTTCAGAGGCCAGTCTATGTAGGCTTTTCAGAGGCCAGTGTAGCAATAAATGTCTCTATGTAGGCTTTTCAGAGGCCAGTGTAGCATTAAATGTCCCTCCGTGTTGCTATAAGTAGCACGGTTGGGGTCCCATGACATTGTAAATCGAACAAAGAAGAACCATCTCTTTCGTGGTGAAACATACCATGTCGGAAGCCGAGGGGCCAGTGGGATTTGGGTCACCGAAGGACGACATTCCCTTAGAAAGGAGGGATATGTTCGGTCCACAGTACCGATTGATATCAAGTCGGCGTGCTCAACCAGCGTGGCCGAAATGCAGACACAATGAGTACGCGGTCGTCCAGATCTTAGATTCCCCGAACGATGGCGGGCGACGTTTCTTCCGATGCTCACGCTACGGGGTACAAAATAGTAATATTACATTCTTATATTGCTTATGGACCCGCGAAGTTTACCGTCCTTTTTTTTTGCAGATTGCAAAATGCGACTTCTCCCGCTGGATCGACCCTCCTCATGAACGATATGTTGATCGTTATGTGGGTACATTATGGGATCGAATATGGGACTTGGAGAACCGAATGGAGAGTCTGACTGAGGAGAACAACGACCTCCGCGAACAGATGCAACGCGAGAGGGGCAACGAGGAGGTCGTGAATATAGGAAGCTCTTACGATCCCACATGTTGCTGCGCGAACCCGAGCTGCATATGTGCATGCCACTCCCACGACGGCCAGCCACGTCCGAGGCGGCCCCCTCAGCAATTCTCCATGTGGGTGCCACGAGGCTCGTTTGGCGTGTAGGTAACGAGGGTTATGGTTGTGTCGTATTTTATTTCATGTAGTTGTTGATGTGTTGATGCTGTGGCGGTAGGACTGTTGTGTTTAGTAAAATTGTTGGGTGTAGTACTTTCCATAGATCCTGCAAGTGCAATGTATGTGTTGTTTCGTGTTGTAAGTGCGTGACTGGGCAAAGCTGGCATCTTTTGTCATCTCGCAATAAATTACTCTATGTAGGCACTTTAGAGCCTGTAGTTTCGTAATAAAAGTGGATTCGTAGCCACCAATAAATTGCAATACTTAAAAGGGAAACATTACGTTCAACGAAATAAGTGCATTACAGAAAAGGGATGTAACATACAAGGTTTACAACTGGTACATGAATTTTAGCATGCATTACAACACCAACTACTGATCCGGAAATGCATTGCATCGTCTAGCTGTGTGCCCCTCCTGACCGCATCGCCCACAACGTGCACCAGATGTTCCAGCTTGTGATACGTCCATGTCATTTCTAATACGTCGGCTCTGTCGCCGACCCTTCCCACCCTTCAGCATGTTAATATCCGGAACCCAGGTCCTCGCTGAAATGTCCAAAGTGGCGAAGTTTCCCACTGCCCTGAACCCCCGGAGCTCCCCACACCAAGCTTGCAGTATTCTCTCCTTGAAAAAGTACTCGGACATGAAGTTAGAAGGATCCATGCGCACGGTCCCGCATGCAGCGAGGACATGAGAGCATGGCCTGTGTAACAACTTAAGCTTGTTGCATGTGCAGCTAGGTTCGTTTGCATGATCTCCAAGGCATACATCGTGAGTAACAAGTGAACGAGATGTCCCAAATCCGGCTCTATCACGGAGTACCACCTCGAAACGATGCTCCCTGTTGCCCATGACATGCACTGTGTGCAATTGACCCTTCTGTGCCTTTGCCTCCATGTACGCAGTAATTTTTGACGAATACTGGGCTCCGGGATTGGCCGCATGAAGCGCGGCACTCGCGTGCCTCTCCCTGAAGTAGCGGATTGTGCTGTGAAGAACACCTTCCACGATGGCGACAAGGGGCTGAGAACGGAGACCCCTGAGAACCCAATTGTACACCTCGGCAAGGTTAGTTGTCATTATTCCGTACCTTGCGCCATCCGTGTCGTGCAACAGCGACCACTTCTCCAATTGTTCCCCCTCGATCCACTGCGAGAAGCACTTGATGTTTCGCGCGCTCCTCCTTCTTGAACCACTTGGGTTAGACTCATCGATTGCTGGCAAGCATTGCGGTTGTGCCTCCCCAGGAGTGACCGACCGCTTGCTCCTCTCGTCGACGTTCTTCCTGGTGTGCTCATCCAACAACCCCCATAAAGCATCAAATTTTCTCTGCTGGTTCTGCCTAGCCAGCCTCTTGAATAGCTTCATCAAAGATTGTTTCGGGAATTGCTTGAAAAAGTTTGCCCCTAAGTGACGACTGCACCACCAGTTTCTCATGTCCGGCCAAAAAGAGGTCTCCTCAGGGTCTTCCTGAAGTTTTCGTATCGCCTTTATAATACCGGCGTGGCGATCATGGATTATGCACACACCAGGTCTGGTGCCTACAACTCCACCCCTCACATGTCTCAGAAACCACAGCCAGCTCTCATAATTCTCACTCTCCACAAATGCAATGGCCAGCGGCAATATTTGATTGTTACCGTCAACGCCTATGGCCGTCAGGAGCTGCCCTTTGTATTTGCCTGTCAAGAAGGTCCCATCTATTGAGATAACTGGCAGCATGTGTCTGAATGCTTCAATGCTAGCACCAAATGCAAAGAATGCTCTCTGCAACACTGCAAATCCCGGTGGACTTATGGACGGCTTGTCGTGCACCGCGATGTACGTGCCGGGGTTCCTTTGCTGCAACACCTTAAGCATACGAGGAAGGTTGTCGTACGCCGCTTCGAAAGTGCCAAAACGTTTTTCCAACGCCTTTTGCTTCGCACGCCACGCCTTCGCGTAGCTAATCTTATACTTGAATTTATTCTCAATAGCTAGCATAATATGTGTGGCCGCAACATCTTTCTTCTCCACTATCTCCCCATACATCAAATTGGCGATAAATCCGGACGTCAGGTTACGATGCCTCGCCAAGACTGTGTTTACAATGCAGGAGTGCGGCTCCACCTTGGACACAATCCAATGAGTCTCATACTTGGGTCTACGTGCGTGCACCCTAAAAGGACAACCAGTCTGCTCGCACTTCACAGTGTACTGCTCCTGGCTTGATTTGACGACGCGAAATGTCCGTTGCATTGAAAGGGCCCAAAGTTTGATGGCATCCTGCAGCGCTTCCTTGTCAGCAAACATAGCATGCACCCGAACCTCTGTTTGATGATACTCCCATGGCGATTCATGCTCATCATGTGCGGAAACACCCTCCGCATTATACTGGTTCCATTCTTCGGGGATAGGAACTTCTTCATCATCGGAACTGTCCTCCTCGTCGTCCTCTACAGCTTGCTCTTCATCCCATGCCCTCTGGTCATCAGATTCCATCTGATGCACGATATACTCATTATGCTCTCCTTCATCAGCTTGCCCAGTTCCCTCTCTATAGCTTGACAGCTGTAACTCTCCTCCATGTACCGCATCGGCTTGCCCAGTTCCCTCTGTATAGCTTGACGGCCTTAACTCTCCTCCGTGTACCGCATCGCCTTCATCACGAGCAACTTCATCAGCTCCACCGACGTGCGGCCCGCCCGAGGTGCTAGCACCCCCCGAAGCATAGGCGGACGCACGAGCTTGCGCAGCTGCTTGTAGTGAGCACGGTTGCACAAGCAGGACACACTCGTATCCACGGCGCCGGCACCCTTGCACAAAGCCCTTCCACGAACCAGAGCGCACCAATGTCTTCAACTCCCATCTGATGTCAGTGGAAGACCGGCTCCAAAGCCCTTGCACAACGACGCTGCACACCTCGGGGTCCAATGAAAAACTCTGGGTCAGCCAATGCTGCACATCTGTCATTTGAGCATTCTCGTCATCCGGAAGTACGAGAGTGACTTGCGGAAAATCGCTCAAATCCACACCAGTCGGACCATCACGAATGATTCCAACACCATAATACACTCTCAATGTAGTACTGGCCATTAATGATGTATGCCTACATGTATGATTGAAATTTACGACATGTCAAATAACATGGGAGTTGAAGACTGTAAATACAACATAATTAAAAAAAAATACCTGGATCCAAATCGATTGAATAGCTTCGACTTCTCTTCTCTCCTCACCTCCTTTTCTTCCCCTCCTCCCTCTCTTCTCCTCTTCTTTTCTTCCTCTTCCTCCTCTCTTCTCTCTGGGCAGAATGAATGAGTAGAATGGCAGAACGAGGGGAATGTGCTCGGGGTTAGTGGGCGGCATAATTGCAGTCGCCCTACGGTTGGGCGACTGCAATTGAAGTCGCTCAACGGTTGGGCGACTTCAATCGAAGTCGCTCAACCGTACAGCGATTTCAGTAGTCGCCCAACGGTACACAGATTCCCTAAATGTCGCCTCCCGGTTGGGCGAAAGGTAGCAGTCGCCCAATGGGGTGGCGACTGGAGATTATTTTTGTAAAAAATTTTGTCGCGGGTATATTTATGTATTTTCGAATAAAAAACGGATTATCCGTACAAAAAATTCCTTTGAATTCCGTTGTAAAATACTCCCCTCTCCTCAAATAGGCCGCCATGATATCTAGCGGTTTTAAAACGTTGAGCGATTACATGAAAACAATGTAATTAGATTTATCTTGCAAAATACTTTTAACACGCCCTAATTCTATCTGTGTAGTTGAAAATAATATATAGTTTTTTTATTTTTTTCTAGTATATTACGATACATAATCATAATCAAACTTTGATTATATTATATTATATTAGAGGCTGCGAAAAAGTCAACAGCCACGTCCACCCATCGTCTCATCTCAATAGACTGGCAAAGCTGATGAGCGCATTGGAATACGGACCATGGAGACGCAAGCTCCAGACGAAAACAAAATTATAAAAAAAAGGGAAAACAATGGCCGAGATACAAAATCCTTCCGGCCTACCGTGGCAGCACTGCCACGCAGGAATGCCCACGAAAAAAAAAGCTGAAAAAAAAAACAGCAGACATGCACGCACGTTACGTGACGAAATTTAGCTACGCGCTCTGCGCCTCCAGGAAGGCGTTGAACTCCGCCCTGGCCCTCATCAGGCGTGGCGTGACGCACGGCGACGACGGGCACGACACCGCCGTCGCCGTCGAGAACCTCACGTGCCGCTGCGACGCCGACGACGCCCTGGGGGCCGAGTCCTGCCGCGACGACGCCGACTTCTTCAGGATCCCCTTCGGCTCGCCGTCGAACACGAACGCCATCTTCACCGGCGCCTCCGCGTCGTCCGCGCAGCTGCTCTTGGCCACCTCCAGCGCGCAGTCCGCCTCGTGCTCCGTGACTGCTGCCACCGGCGGCGGCGGTGGCGGGCTCCACGACCCGCACTCGAACCGCTCCAGCGACGCCACCCGCGACAGGCTGCTGCGCCGCCTCATGCCCGACTGCTGCCTCTGCATGCTCGATACGACGGCCACTGCGGCTGCGGCTGCCCGCTTCTTCTTGGAGAATCCCGGGATGTACATGCAAAGCGCGCCGCACGTGAAGCCGTCCTCCGCGGCGAGCGGCTCCGTGTCGACGGGCTCGTCGTGCGGCACCATGGACCTCCCCTCAGCCCGGGACGCGCTCCGCGAGAGCGCAGGCGCCGCGGCCGGCGCGGCGACGTAGTGGGGGAGCGCTACGGAGTGCTGCCTGGAGAGGGAGCGCAGGGCGGCGGGGGCAGCGGAGGTAGGGCTGGGCGTGGCGGACTCGTCCCGCTTCGCGGCGGCGCCTTGGACGGGGGAGGAGGCCGCGGAGCACGGGAGGCTGGCTCCGACGAACGTGGGCCGGCGGAGCGGCGGCAGGAGCGGGGACTGCACCACGAGCTCCGTGAGCACGGACGGCGCCGAGAGTGGCGCGTCATCGTCGGCCACCATGCCCAGGTGGCGCAGCGAGACCGGGTCCACGGGTATCTGCCGCTCCTTGTCCATGGACGGCGACGCCGGGCTCTTGCCGCCGTCCTCCGTAGCGGCGACTTCTCGCGAAGCCTTGGCTGCCGCGGCGTCGCTCACGGCGGCGGGCTCGGGCGCTTCCTCCCGGGAATGCTTGGTGCGCGTACGACGTCTGGACCAAGTATGGCGGTGCGCGTGCTGCTACTGCATGAGCTGAACTGACGGGGGTTACGCTAAGCGCGGGCGCGCGGGGCGCTTAAAAGAAACGGAGGTTTGACTTGCGGTGGTGCGAAGTGCGTAGTGGAGAGCATGAAGAGGCATCAGGCCATCAGGGGGGAAGGGCGGCATGGTGATCTGCATGTACTCGGTACTCCATATTGGTGGTGGCTTAGTGGTTCACCATACATTACCTTTTTTACGTGCACAGAACCATAAAGTTGAGGTATCAATCAACGTATGCAAAAAAACTAAAACGCTCACATGTTAGTTTCAAAGAAAGAGAGAGAAAGAGAGAATCGATTAAATTTCCTTAAAAACAGTACCGCCTGATCAAAATCCAGGCTCCGTTAGATCGCGACAAGTGTTCTCCCCAACCCCAACCCTAACCCTTGCCTCTCCTTCACTTCCCACAAGGTGGCCACATGCGTGAGCGCAATCGCACGGTACTGCACTACCTTGACAAAGCCAGCGCCAGCGCCAGCAAGGCTCGCCGACCCTTCTTTCTCTTCGTTGCTCTACCCCCACTTCATTACCGTGTAATCCATCGACGGTTTGGCCGTGGGTTCATTTGACTATGGCAAGGGTTAATCTGACCGTGAACAAGGCTCGCAACATGACAATAGGCCTGCCCCCAAGTGTTCGAGTCCCCCGGCGACCGTCCGAGCGGTTTCAGCGAGCCCTAGAGTTTGTCATTCTGGGAATTCATCATCAACTGTTGGTCGTAGCTTCCTGGTGGAATTTGCAAAGAGAGTGTATGGGAGTATAGATCCAACAGGAGACAGTTATAATCCATAATTCCCCTACCTAGCGGTGTTTATTACAGACCACGATGCAATCTTGTTTGGGGCCCTCCGCCGGAAGTGGAGATTCTAGATAGAAGGCCTTTGCCCTCCTTGCAGATTCTAATCACTCTTTTGGAAGAAGGCCTGAGGATGCTCCCTGCCGCCTCTTGCAAGGATGGCGAGGAGACCTCCAGTGATGAGCCAGGTCAGTTCTCCAATTAGCATGTAAGAAATTCTAGAAATAATCGCTCTCCTTGAAGGCGGCCTCAACCAGCCTCAAAAATTAAGGATCCAGAGACTGCACGGAGGAGGCGATTGACTGCCCAGAGGTCTTTGCCTGGGCGTGCTCAGTACTATTCCGAAGAGGCTCATGAACTCGAACGCATCAACAACCTGCCCAAGAACCCGACTCAAGAGCTCATTGGAGTGCTAGGCTACCACCAATTCGCCGAAGGGATCATGCAAAGACTCCGTGATGTCATAGCTAGATTCGAGTAGCCTCTTGGCATAACTCCAGGAGCCGGACATGTATGACCGCATCTAGTAGCTCGCAGAATTCACCTCGTGGGGGTCGACATGATGACAGGTCGCAACTATCTTCCAATCACAACTCCAGCTGAAGGAGAGTTCCTCGAACGACTCTAGACCGGCAAGTCTACCGAGGAGGTTATCAATTGCCCCTTCGAGCAAGGAATCTGTAGCAGTAAATGGAGTACGAGTACTACCCTTGTATGGACCAGGCCTAATATAGGTTGGGTCCATCCACATCCAGGCATCATCGAGTACGATCACTTGGCGATGCTAGCTACCCTTTCCCGCAAAGGAGGCGTTAGGAACTCGTTATCGGATGTCGGGCGTTCAACCTTGAACTCCGAGTGGTATGCTGGCCACCGTTGTTTCGACTGGTAAACATGGAGAAATTTGATGGGTCCTAAAATCTCATTGAGTTCCTCTAGATTTACACGATCGTGGTTCAGACGATAAGAGGAGATGAGCACGTCATGGTAAACTATCTTCCGACAGTGCTTGAAGGATCTACTCAATCATGGTTGCTTAACCAACCATTCGAGTTGATCTACTCGTGGAAACACCTCTGTAATCTTCTATTGTCAAACTTCCAGGGCACTTACACTGGATGCGGTAGAACAACAATGAGACCCTACGGCAATTCATCAGGCATTTTAACTAGGTTCATAATTCAATTCTGGAGGTCTTTGGCGCTTCTGTCATCAAGACATTCAAGCAGGGTGTCCACAATAGGAGGTTCACAGAGGACATCGCCTTGCATCCACCGACTACCGTTGCTGAACTCTTTGAGATGGCTGACCATTACGCGGCTGCTGCTAAAGTGGTTGAATGGACTAGATCCATTGATCAGGTCAATCGAAGTCCCAATAGGGAAGGTGAAGGCAGCAAGAGAAAGGAGAAAGCCAAGAAATCCAAGAACAAGGCAAAAATTCAAAAGCCTCGGGCTGACAATTCGAAGGAGGTCTTGGCCGCAAGCGATAAAGAGCCATGTAACCCCAAGCAGTACTCCAATCGTGGCAAAGGCAAAGCACCCGCACGGAAGGACAATAAGCCTAGGTGGTTACTTCACAAGGAGGGACACGACCTTCGCAACTGCCGAGTTTTCCAACGAAAACTTGAGGATCACTACTCTAGTAAGGGACCGTTTCCCATACTCAAGGAGGTAGGGTAGTCAAGTGGTCGAAAGCACTTGGACGAGGACGAGGACATGCCTTTCTAGGATCCAAACCACACCATCGAGTACATTTATGGAGGGTCGTCTGTGTATGAGTCAAAGCGATAGTATAAGGCTATCGAACGAGAGGTAAACTCTATCGACCATCCCCTTATCAGTAATGTTCCTAAGTGGTCGAAAGTCACCATCTCTTTCGAGAAGAGTGACTGTCCGATCCCTTCGACTCAATCCAGTCGGTTTTTTATTGTGGTCGAGCCCACCATCAACAATTGTCGAGTGAATCGCGTGTTGATTGATAGTGGCAATTCTTTAAATATTTTATCTATTAGTGCTTTGGATGAGATGTGAGTCCTTCGTACTAGGATAAAGCTGGTACGATATTTATTTCATGGAATCGTACCAGGATCAACGGCCAAGCCCATTGGCCAAGTTTCTTTGCCTGTTATGTTTGATTCTCCAAGCAACTTTAGGACAAAGAAAGTCTCCTTTGACATGGTCAACTTCGATATGGCGTATAACGCCATACTCGGCCGACCATCTCTGGCACATTTTTTGGTAGTCGCTCACTATGCACATCAATGTCTTAAATTGCTAGGTCCCAAGGGAGTCATCATAGTTCGCTGTGATAAGAAAATAGCATTAACGTGCGACCGCAAGTCCCTTGAGATGGTCGGCCAACTACCTACTCAAGAAGCTACGAAGGCGTAGCCTTCGAGCAAGCACTTGAAGCCAAAAATCACACCGAAACCGAACGAAGAGGTCAAGGAGGTTCCTCTAGACCCAATGGAGCCTTCGAAGATTGTTCACATCGGGGTTACTTTCGACCCAGTATAGGAAGACGCCCTCATCACTTTCCTCTGGGCAAACGTAGATGTGTTTGCATGGCAGCCATCCGACATGCCCGAGGTCCCCCAGGGAGGTGGTCGAGCACAGGCTAGCTCTACATCTTGATAAAACGCTTGTAAAACAGAAATTATGGAGATTTGCACCAGATCGACGAGAAGCTATCAGATCAGAATTGGATAAGTTACTAAAGGCAGACTTTATAAGAGAAGTTGATCACTCAGAGTGGTTGGCTAACACTGTAATGGTTAACAAATCTATTGGTAAGTGGTGCATGTGTATAGATTATACTGATTTAAATAAAGATTGTCCAAAAGATGATTTTTCGCTTCCTCGTATTGATCAATTGGTTGATTCTACTGCTGGTTGTGAGATGTTAGGTTTTCGAGATGCATACTCTAGTTATCACCAGATCAGTATATCTTAAGAAGATGAAGAGAAGACCACATTTATTATGCCATTTGGAGTATTTTGCTATATAAAAATATCATTTGGCTTGAAAATACTGGTCCAACTTTTCAAAGTTTGATGCAATTGACCTTTATACATCAAATGGACCAAAAATTGGAAGCTTATGTTGATAATCTAGTCGTCAAGAACATCAAATGATTTAATTACGTTTCAGACCTGCAGGAGACTTTCGAAAACCTTAGAAAGCATCGCTTAAAACTCAATCCCAAGAAGTGTGCGTTCGTAGTTTTTTCAAGAAAGTTGTTCAAATTCCTTATTTTGGCAAGATGTATCGAAGCAAATCCTGAAAAGATCAAAGCCATCGAGCAGATGCACCCTCTGACCATGAAGAAAGAGGTTCAAAAACTCATCAGGTGCATGGCGGCTCTAAGTCGTTTCATTGCACGTCTAGGAGAGAAAGGACTTCCTTTCTTCAAACTTCTAAGGAAACACGAGGGTTTCGAGTGTTCGAAAGAGGCTAACGGTGCCTTCCAGGATGTCAAGAGATATCTTACGAGTGCTCCTGTTCTGGTTTCTTCGAGATCAGGTGAGACACTCTTAGTATACCTGTTCGCCACGGCATAGGCAATAAGTGTTGTACTTGTTGCAGAATACGAAGGCGTCCAATAACCAGTATAGTATGTAAACAAAGTCTTACATGGGCCTAAGGAGCGCTACCCTTAGGTCCAAAAACTCTTATATGCCCTCCTCATGTCTTCGAGGAAGTTAAGGCATTATTTTTAGGCGCACAAAATTATTGTGCCATCTGAGTTTCCCTTAGGAGAGGTCCTCCAGAACAGGAAAACAATGGGGTGCATGCAAAATGATCGGTTGAACTTGGGGAGTTTGACCTCCATTTTGTCTTAAACGGCCACTAACTCCCAGATCTTAGCAGACTTTGTCACCGAATGGACAAATCTTGAACCTGTTTAGGATCCCCAGTATGATTGCCATGACATGTTGATGATGTACTTTGATGGGTCGCTTACGCTAAGTGGCTGGGGGCTGGGGTGGTCCTGGAATCTCCTGCGGGAGAAACCTTAAAGTATGTCATTCAACTACACTATCCGGCCACTAATAACATGGTTGAATATGAAGGTTTGTTGGCTGGCATACGAGCCGTGAAAGCACTCAAAATTAATCAACTACTTGTGAGAGGAGACTCTTTAACTAGTCGTGAATCAGGTCAGCAAAGAGTATCAATGCTCGAGTTCGACCATGTCTTAGTACTTGTTAGAAGTTCAAAATCTAGAGAAGCACTTTTTGGTTTTGAGTTATAGTATATCCCTCGGAAGGATAACTTTCTCGCAGACCAGTTAACTCGACCAACTTCTTCTTGATCACAAGTACCGCTAGGAGTCTTCTTGAAGCAACTCCAAAAGCCATCTTTGGTCGAAGGACCGGAGACAACTCCTCATGAGACAGCCTCTCTAGAGTACAAGGATACTTGGATGGCTCCCATTGCGAGTATCTTTAGAAGGGTTCCATACCTGAGGATGATCTCAAAGCAGATCGTTTATCCAGCAAGGCCAAGACGTATACCTTGGTCGATGGGGTACTCTATAAATGGGGTACTCAAGGGGTTCTCATGCGATGCATATCGCTGAAAAAAGGATTACAACTCCTTAATGAAATACACGGGGGCATTTGTGGAGAACACACCTCTTAGAGAACACTGGTTGGAAAAGGCCTTTCGACAAGACTTCTACTAGCCAATAGCCCTCAATGATGCCAAAGAGCTGGTTAAGAAGTGTGTACAATGCCAGTTTCATAGCAGGCGGATACACCAACCGGTTCAAGCTCTTCAAACAATTTCTCTATAGTGGCCTTTTGTGACCTGGGGTCTAGACATCCTAGGACCGTTCCCAAGAGCACCCAGGGGCTTCGAATTCCTTTTCATGGCTATTAACACGTTCACAAAATAGATCGAGGCCGAACCTATGACTGGGATAACAACGGAAGCCACAAAAAGGTTCATGATGAGAAGTGTGATTACTCGATTTGGAGTTCCAAGTCAAATAATTACAGACAATGGCAAACAATTTTTGAGTGCAAAATTCTAAGAATTATGTAACGAATTGGGTACCAAATTTTGCTATGCCTTGGTCACCCATCCCCAAAAGTAATGGAGCAATGGAGCGCACGAATAGCCAAATAATGCAAGGGATTAAGAATCGAGTCTTCGACCAACTTGTAAAGTGCTCGGGGGTTTAGGTTCAAGAACTTTCAGTAATATTATGGGCAATTCGCATGACTCCTTGTCGGGTGACAGGAGAGACTCCATTTTTCCTTGTTTTTCAGGCTGAAGCCATGCTTCCCTCGGAACTAAAGATCCGGTCAACAAAAGTTAAAAACTTCAACGACTCCAACCAAGAGCAACCTCGAGCGGATGACATCAACTTGCTTGAAGAGAAGAGGAATCAAGCCTTAATCCGATCAACAGTCTATCAGCAAGCCATGCGTAAGTACTATGATCTTAAGGTCCAACCTCGTAACCTTGCTGTAGGTGATTTGGTATTGAAGAAAATCTAACCCCAGTCTAATCGAAACAAACTTTCCCCAAGTAGGATGGTCCTTACACCGTGGTTGAAGTCACATGACTAGGTTTTGTGCGATTTGCTATGGAGGATGGCTAGATTCTCTTAAACTCATGGAACATCGACCAACTACGTAAATTTTACATGTAACATTTCTACTCTTTCAATAAAGCTTTTAGTTTTTTTTCAAATCTTTGTTGCCGTATGTTCAGTAGGGCTTCATTATGTTTGTTCGACCACTTCTACTACATCCAATTTGTTTAACTGGTTAGAGAAGGGAACACCACTAGTCGAAATTTTTCCTCTCTGCACGTGGTCCTACCCACTAGAAGGAGCCTCCTAGTGTCAATCCATTCCTGACTCTTGCTATCAGCACAAAACGATTGAGCTGTCTACGAAAATGTTGAACAAGTATACAAGAAGGTAATCTGAGTATTTATCCTTTTGTCATTTCTGTCTTCGATTATTATTTACCTGGTCGATGGGGGTAACATCACCTAGTCGAAGTCTCTCCTCTCTGCATGTGGTCCTACCCTCTAGAAGGAGCTTTTTAGTGTCGATTCGTTCCTCACTTTTACTGCTAGAACGTGACAGTCAAATTCAACAACGATAGTCAGATGAATTACTCTGCTCTCTGCATACTTTACTTTGTACTATTTACTTAGTTTATTCATATAAACTAATTAAATACTCGGGGGGTTAGGGTAGAGATATCCATATAACTTTATTTCTTAGTCGTAAATTCTATCTCTTTTTTCTTTTTTGTTTTACGAGTACTACTTACTCAACAAGATGAACTACAGGAAAAGGAGAAGTCTTTTATTATCCAAAGGTAAGTCTTTACAAAGTTATTATTTACAAACTACTCTAAAGAGGAAGGAGAGCCAAGTTGCATCTCTTCTGCAATCTTTCTATTAGTTGGCCCTAGTACTTCGGTTAGGTGGGCTGCCTCTTCCATAAAGCAGCTAAAGTTGTGGTCAATTGGGTGTAGGTTGAAGTTCTGGTCACATACCTTGAGTTTTGCCAAGGCATAGCTTACCATGCATTCGAACGCATCCTGAATCGACTTTGCCTCATCAGTCTTCAGGGTAGATAAATGCTTCTCTAAACCTTTGACTTGTAGTCCAATCATTCTCGCATGAGTGGTTATGGTGTTTTTGAAAGGACTCATCTTCTTCGAACCAAACCTAACGAGTAGATCATTGAGAAGCACAACATTGTCTGAAGGATTGCCTTCATTGACTTCGTTTCCTCTTGACTACGAGTCAAGACTTCTGAAAGACACTTTATTTCGACCACAATTCCTGCAAATAGAGTAAGAATGGTTAGAAAAATACTTATCACCAGACTAGTTATCAGAACTAGTCGAAGGTAAAGTTTTCTTACCTGCCAGTCGAGCATCAAGCTTATCGACTTTGACCTTATGTTGTTCTTCTAGGAACTGTGTCCTCTGGTTGCACTCTTTATTGATACGAGTAAGCTCTCGGATCACCTTTGTTTTTTCTTCGACCTCATTGCGAAGCTTACTCGTTTCAACTTTTTCGTCTATCGAAAGAAAGGGGTTAGAGAAACACCAGAAAGATATCCAAATGAACGGTCTTAAGTTCAGTACTTACTGTTCACTTTCTCCTACATTGCTTTAGGTGCAGAGTTGGCCTTTGCAAGGCTTATCGACAAATTAGCATTCTTTTCCTTTAGCCTCTGCATGCTGACTTTTTCATTGTCGAGTGCAGCAGTCAAGAATTCTGCGTTGAGCTTAGACCTACAAAGGTTATAAGCAGACATGAAAAATTGGACAAAGTTGTCAATACGGAATTCGACTACATGGGACAGTAACTTACAATGCCTCTGCCTTCTTAGAGAGTTCAATATTTTGTTGTCGTAGGAGTGTGAGTTGTCTGTGGTATTCAGCTATAGTTACCATGTCTTCTAACGCTCTCTAAACAAAGAAGGATGCTAAGAAGCTAGAAAAGGTGAAGTACGAATGCTAAGTACTCAATACTTACATTCATGCTCCCACGAGCAAACTTGGCAAGTACCCATCTGGAATCTCTGAGTTGATCGAGCTCGTCGACCTTGTTCCACCACACCTTCTCGAGATGCTCGTCATCGAAGATGTTTCCCTTATCAGGAAGGTCTTTTGAGTGTGGAACTCAGCTTAGAGATCGATCGATAGAAGATCCCACTACAAGTGCGGGGTCAAAAAATGCAGAGAAGAAGTTAGGTTCTTCTTCCTCCCTGGTTATACCTTCTCCGGAACAAGGGAGAGCATCCCCGATGTCTTCCTCCTCAGCGTGGCGGTCAAATAAATCTCCAACCCCCTGACTAGGTATTTCTACTCTCTTTCACCATTTGCATTTCTTTTGTTATGACCATTTCTATTGTCGTAGTCTTCACGGCCTTGGCCACGGTCTCTTTTGTTGCACTGGTTATTTTCTTGACCACCTTCTCCACCACTTCTTCGACTACGGACAAAGCTGCAGGGAGCTTCTCGACGGAAGTATCCTTGAGGAGTTGAGAAGTCAGGCTGAAATCGCGGAAAAGTAAGTCAGCATTCAAGGGGACTTAGAGGTAAATGAAATATTCATACTTATATTTTCATACCTTGATGTCATAGCCTTGAGCTTGAATTTAAAAGAAATTTTTCCAGAGATAAGTTTCTTCGATTTCTTCTCCTTGACCATTTCTGGTCGCGAAGGAATGAGAGCCATTTCGACCATGATTGGTCGAGAATCTCGTGCACCTTCGACCATGCTTGATCGAAGGTTTTGAGCAGGAGTTACCGCTCTTTCTCCTTATCCCTCTTGGTGATCAAGACCAGTTTCGACCATCTGAAGGGTTGTCTCCTTTTCGATCACAGGTCCTGCTGTCACAGCAATCTCCTTCACAAAAGATACAAAACTTTTTCAGTTTTCCTTTCCGAGTTGCTTGATAAAGCCTAGAGAAGCTCCTACTGAGCGAGTTTCAGTATCATAGTAGAAGGGTACCTTGATCTTAGGAGCAAATTAAACAACTGTCGGTTCTCAGAAGCTGAATTAAACAACTCTAGAAACGAGCTCACCTGATAATTCAATTGTCGTGCACGTGCCCTCGTTATAGTTTCTTGCCTAGCATATTATGGATGAGTGTTGTGTGTATCTAAGGAAGTGATGTCCTCATCACTTGCTTAGATACATGTAGACATTAAGTTACCTCAACATCATTTCAAATATGAAAACTTAGTTTGAACAACCATTAAATGGAAATGGCTGGTATGTTGAAATAGAAAAGATATTTTGGAATAAAAAACTCAACTTGCCTTATATATAGGCGGATGATAAGTTGGGCTGGTGCAGATAAGAGCACGAGAGTTTGGTATGTGGCAGAACTATCCAGGTAACCCTAAAAACTGAATCTTGTGATGATCTCTCAAGGTAAAACAGCGCAACCACAAACTATAATAGGTGTCGCTTGGCCAATTAATTTGCATCGACCCAGCACTGGTTGCGCCATTTGGTGGAACACAAGCAAGAGAGCCAAGAAGAGACCTTGACATGCCATGCAAGAGGGGGGGGGGGGCTTTCGGAGCAGGCGGATAGAAACCCATAACGGTAGAAATCTTAGTGGGTGTAGAAACGTTGGGAAGGTGCATTGTAAATATCTTATGATGGTCTTCTTGATCTGCATGACTACAGAAGTATATGAAATATAACAAGTTAAATGTCTTTGTGGGTAAAGTGTGCGACCTCTACAAAGTGAAAACTGCTCGAATAGCTATGCCCACGGTTATGGGTGAGCATGGAAATTTACTCGAGTTAGTATCTATTTTATAAAAACCATTTGTGGGTGGGAAGAAAAGAAAAATGATGGGTGAATAGAACCCTAGCTTTGATTTCTCCTAAGTAGATAGAACCCAGTGAATACAATGGGTGGATAACCTAAGTATCAAAAATAACATATGGTGGATGGAACTATACTCTGTAATAGGTGGATAGAAACATGCACTACTATTATTATATACCCTTATACTCTTTATAAACATGGTTTAATTAAAACGTTAAGTTTTAGGCTTTCTACATATTCTATTTTAAATGTGGCCTTTTGCAAATAAAAGAACCACAAGCCTCTCTTTGTTCAGCTTTGCATCTATTATAATTGCACTGTGTAGTGGCTTACTTGAGTATCTTCATACTTATTGTTACTCAATTACTATCAATTAGCAAGAAGGAAAAAGAAAAGCCCTATGGTTGTTTTGAAGTGTTGATAAGACTAGAAGATGAAGAGGCTAAGAGCTAGATCACAAGTCCTAGTTAATTGTCTGTGAGCATACCCTGAAGGTCGCACCTATGTGTTATTTTTGTTTCTACTACTACTCTTTAAAGGTTTTGACCTGATCAGTCTATGTGTAAATTTACTATTGTATTAGTTTTGCTTTTACGAGATATATGTTTGATGTTCGATAATGTATTTGTATGCGTTATCTACTGTTTCAAGAAATAGTGCGATGAAAGTACAAAAGGCTCTAGATGAAAAATCCGGGGCCTGACATTGTGCCAAGAGCTAAAACATCAGCTATTTTAGAACGGAGGGACTAATTAAATTTAGGAATGATTACAGTACATCTGCTTGTATTTCATGTACTTTGCGTATATTTTTTCCACAATCCATTAATCATCCTACAAGTAGGAGAGGAGGTGGGGAAAAATGTAGGGATAACTTTTTATAGCTAAACATTGTTTATTCCATAGCCATATCCAATAAATTTTAGAGGAAGAAAGACACCCAATTTCGGCAACCTAAGGCATGCCCTGAGGCCTGATTAGGTGAGGACTAAACAGTAACACTACTACAGAAAGGCTAATAGTAGACGCCAAATCACAGACGGTTTTGTGAAACCGTCTGTGATGTACACTATTACAGACGGTTTTAATTTGAAGGCCGTCTGTGGTATTTGTGGCGGGAAAAAGGAGTATCACAGACGGTTCTTACCTCTGAACCGTCTGTGATACTGGAATATCACAGACGGTTTTATAATAAAAACCGTCTGTGATATTCCGGATTATCACAGACGGATTTTATTATAAAACCGTCTGTGATACTGGAATATCACAGACGGTTTTTAAAAACCGTCTGTGATATGTTTCCCGCCTTGCAATTTCCCAAAATTTCATAATTTCCCGCCTGAGTCCGAGTAGGATTCAGTTTTGACACACCTTCAGTAAAACGGGCATAACTTTTGCATAAGGTGTCCGTTTTCGACGTTCTTGTACTCGTTGGAAAGTTAACGACGAGCCCGATTCAAAAATAATGACCCGCTTGCGCCAGTCGCCCTCCAAGACCCCAAAAATCGGCCATCTTTAGACCTAAACTTGCGTCGCAAGTTTTTGGTGTCTGTTTTTGCCCATTTTCTTGGTCTTCCTTTCGGAATTTGGATTTTGCTTCAACTGCAAAGTTGTAGATCTCGTCGAAACCTTTTAAATGAGTATATATAAGCTATATAAAACTTTGCTATTTTATCTTTTCATACTAATTGTTTATATTGTATCGGTATATAAAATTATGTGCTCTAATTCACAGACGGTTCTATATATAGAACCGTCTGTGATATTCATTCATCACAGACGGTTCTAGCCAATAGAACCGTCTGTGATAATCTGACCACTGGGCCCGTCAATCCTCCTCACCCCACGGATCGTAGCTCCGCCTCTCTTTTCCCGCGCCCAAAATTTCAAACTCCCGCCTCTCCCTCCCTCTCCCTCCCCTATAAATATTACCAAAACCCAGCCTCCTTGCTAGTTTCCTCCTTGTTAGTTTCATCCTCCTTGCTGCCCTTGTTCTCCTCCTCTTGTTGTTCTTCTCCTCCTTGCTGTTCCCTCCTCCTTGCTGTCCTCCTCCTTGCAGACGACGCACACGTCAACGGGAGGCAAGGCACCGCAGAAGCAACTAGCTCGTGCCAAGGCAGCGCTCAATCAACACCGACGATGGTGGGCGTCAAAGACATCCAGCTCGCGCGCTGCATCAGGGGCGAGAAGGCTTAGGCATAGAGGATCTTTGCTTTTCTCTGTTCTTGTTGTGTTAGCTAGATGAGCAACCTGTTTGTTATTCTCCTCCTCTTTATTGTTTGTTGTTTGTCTGTCTATTCTTGTAATGGTAGACTCTAATCTTAAAATGTGTACTGTGTTTCATACTGTATTTGCTTGTTCTCATTTCAATTAATTGATTTGCGAAATGGATGTTTTATGTTTATGAAATGAATTGAGATGTGAGGATGTATACATGTACATGTTGATCTGCTTGTTTCAGAGAGCATGGCTAGCATTTCCTGAGGCTAGCCAATAAACAGAAATAGATTTAGGGGTAGAAGAGAATAGCACAGACGGTTTTTAGTTAAAAACCGTCTGTGATTATAGCTATCACAGACGGTTTTTAGTCAAAAACCGTCTGTGATTATAGCTATCACAGACGGTTTTTACTCAAAAACCGTCTGTGATGATCAGTATCACAGACGGTTTTTAACTAAAAACCGTCTGTGATTATCAGCTATCACAGACGGTTTTTACTCAAAAACTGTCTGTGATAGCTGATAATCACAGACGGTTCGAAAACCGTCTGTGATGACCTTCGATTATCACTGACCCATAAATACAGACGGTTCACAGAACCGTCTGTGATGACGTTTTCGAACCGTCTGTGATGACCTTTTCTGTAGTAGTGTAAACAGCCACTAGTCTTACCAGAAGTAGCTTATGAGGCTAATCCTGCAACAATAATGCAAATAATAAGTGATCAAGGAACTATCTACTCAGTAACAGTAACATTGCGTAAAGACGAATCAATCTACAAGAATATTGTTCGGCAACAAATTAACAATTGTGGTTTAAAAAATTGCAAACATGATCTAGCAACTCCCTGAGAAAATCTAGGCTTGCATATACACAAGAAATGCATCGAATTATTCATTTGTTTGTGACTGGCTGCATACAGGCCTTCACGCATTGAATCACAATGTCAAACTAATTGCCATGATTAGTCTGACCTGAGATATCTCAAAACTGAGGTATTACTCCTCCCAATCTGTGCCGCGGTAACATCATCACCATGATTCTGGGCGGCAGAACTGATCCAAAGAGAGTGAATCTTACAGGCAACTGGTTATCTCAAATAGATGACTGCCACTATAATTCATTTTTACATGGAAGTAAAACAGGATAAACAAATAGCAATCGTGTAACCTTATAAGTCAGCCATCGTGATGATGATGAGTTTTGAAGGATACTACAGAAGTTATCTTAGCTAAATAACATGGGAATAGTGAAATGTACTTGGACATGATTTTGCAAATGCCTCCTAAGAAAGCAAGGTTTCCTTAATATTCAAACCACGCCATGTTTTGAAATCTGGAAAAATATATTTCCCAATATTCCTATCTGGGGCATTGTAAATACCTAGCTTGCTCTAGTTGTAGCAGATCAGCTCGAGAAGAGTAACACATTTGGTTAAACTTCTATACTCCAGTGTTTCAGGAACTGGAAATTTCAGTGATAAAAAGATGGATGAGCTGCGTGGTGAGGAGAGGTCAGAGACACTTTCACTTCTCCATGATGCCTGTGCACAATGAGGTTTCTTTTGGGTAAGTAACAAGATACAAAATTGTTATCTTGATAAAAGAAAATTCATTTCTAGTTTCTCACTATTGTCTTGTATGAATAACTGTATGTCAGCTTGAGAACAATGGGATCAACAAGGACCTCATGCACAAAATCAAGGAACAGGTGAACAAATACTACAAGCAACATATGGAGAAGAACTTCTACAATTCCAAGATGGCAAAAACCCTAGGTCCTGAAAAAGTCACCTCAAATGTTGACTGGGAGTGCTGTTTCATGTATCATCATCAGCCAGAATCAAACACTCATGATATTCCTGAGCTGCTTCGGTGAGTTTGCACTGTAAATTACAGTAAAACTTATTACAATAAATTGCAGCAGTCATGTCCAATATATTGGCAAAATTTACAAATCAGAAGTTTGCAGGCTATTAATAAAAAGCAATGAACTATACAGTACCACAGTTACTGAATATGCTGAAGAAGTAATCAAGTTGGCTGAGCAGCTAGAAGAAGTCATGAGCGAAAATCTTGGGCTGGACAAAGAGTACTTGAAAAAAAAGCATTCTCTAAGACTTCTGTAGGCATCAAGGTGGCAAAGTACCCCAGGTGTAGTCATCCAGAACTTGTGAAGGGACTCCGGGGACACACTGATGCCGGGGGGATCATACTTCTATTTCAAGACGACTTGGTCCCAGGTTTGGAGTTCATGAAAGATGGTAGATGGATCCCAATACCACCAACTCAAGGCAATAGAATTTTCATAAACCTTGGGGATCAGATTGAAGTGATGAGCAATGGAAAATACAAAAGCATTTGCCATCAGGTACTCCCCAATAAGAATGGGAGCCACCTATCTATTGCGACATTCTACAACCCAGGTCCCGATGCTATAATCTGCCCAGTTCCAAAGCTTACATATCCTAGCCAATACCGTTTCCAAGACTACCTTAAGTTCTATGCCACTACCAAGTTAACCGACAAGGTATCATGGTTCCAAAATACAAAGATGGTATTCAAGTGACTCACGTCAGAAGCCACCATATGTACTGCCCTAAGAAAAAGTCAAGTGGTCCTCATCAAAACCATGTATTGTGTTGTCACTTGTCAGTCTTTATTTTTCATTAGAGGAATAAACTTGTTGATTTACCTCCATAAGTTACTATCGAATGTATGAATTTTACTTTTCTGCAATTGAAATAATAACACAAGATAGCTGACGAAGAACAACTGTTGGTGATAAAAATGATGCACTCATGCTATATTGCTAAGTTCATATGCCACAACCACTGAAGACTTAATTTATCCCAAGTTTAGTAAATCTCTGTTCACTTTAGTGTATAATTGGCAGTCATGCCGCCTATGACTTATGATACACCGTATGAACTATGACTTGAAACAGTTATATGGCAAAAAAGGACAATGAAGCATCTATATACTAGAAAACATTCCATCCTCGACTGATTAGTTCAAGAACAAAAACTACTTTGTACTTCTCATTGGTTCTCTAGGAACAATAGTATATGTCCTGTCCAAGACAACCACCAGAGTTGATTGAATCTGAAGTGCATGATCTGGGCATTAGGAACAGGTGCATGCCTATGACAGAGAATCATGGTTAACAGAGATCTAACCACAAATCCTCCACTGATAATAACTAATAAGGCCATGTATATGATTTGAGCATAACGATTTGATCATCTAACAATTAAGATGTCTCGTACACACACACACACTTCAAATTGAAAACCATAATTCTTGGATAGTAACGACTGGTGAAAATGACCACTGGATTATTTAGAGTGGTTACACTTTAACTCAAGTTAAGTTTCAACAGGGCCTATTTATTCCCTTTAACTGGGTACACTAAATTTCATGACAATCTTGTTGCATTTGAGTCATATATAACAAAAATCCATTTTTTGTGTCTGGGTCTAGTAAATAACATTTTCACGGTACATTAATTGCTATTTTTTACATCCAAATCATTCTTCCATGGTTTCTAGAAGAATAGAACTACAAAAGCTGTCCATTATAAAAGTCAAACAAAACAGTCCTTTCACGAAATTACATACTGCAGCCAATCTGAAATTCTGAATGGACGTGTAGGCTCACCGCTCACCAGCAGCTCACCTTTAAACACTTCAAGACATATTTCAACTCACAGGCTGCAGTTTTGCCAATATAGCTTTAGTCAGAAAAGTGTTGGTTCTGTCAGCAGCTCTCTCAAGCAAAACCCTGTGAATCTTAGATTCATGACAACACTTCGAGACAAAGCACAGCAGAAAGTTGCCAAATTTTAGCGACCTTGGGAACTTTGATGCCATCTCATCGATCACGGACACTAGCTTTCCAGTGGTGCTTGGTGTCAAGCAAATGTCTTGATTGAGTGTTAGTTTTTGACAGTGGAGACTGGTTTTGGGAAGGATTTGCAGTACTTCATTACTGCTGCCCCTTGATTCATTATAAAGGCTTAAAAGCCGAGAGGATCATAACAACCAGGGAAAAAGAGAAAGAAGATCTCAACAACTAAAGCAAAAGTAAACTAGCAACAAACTAAAGTATGGAAGCTAACTAATCCTAATTCAGACTCCAGATCACACAAACTTACTCTATTATTTCTCCCCCTAAGTCTTGTGTGCGGTCCCTGACCTGATGTGAACCAGTCCAACTCGATCGCGCAATTCATGAAACTTCGTGCGCCCAAGAGATTTGGTAAGGATGTCAGCGAGTTGGTCCTTGGTGTTGATGTAGCTGGCCTTCACACTTCCCTCTTCCAGACAACTTCTGATGAAGTGATACTTGGTCCGGATGTGCTTGCTTCTCTCGTGGAAGACGGGATTCTTGGCCAGTGCTAGCGCAGATTTGCTATCTACCTTAAGCTCGACTGCTTCTGTTTTCTTGCCGAGGAGTTCGCCCAGCAGTCGAGCCAACCAGAGTGCTTGTGTCGCGGCAGAGGTGGCAGCAATGTACTCAGCTTCGCAACATGACAGTGCCACCACCCGTTGCTTGAGAGATTGCCAGCTCACGAGACTGTTGCCGAGGAAGAACAGCGTGCCGCTCGTGCTCTTGCTCGTGTCGACGTCGCCGGCGAGGTCGCTGTCGCAGTAGCCGACGAGTTGTGTAGCACCGGGATTCCTCACATAATGCAGACCGCAGTCGGTGGTGCCCGCCACATAGCGTAGAATTCGCTTGATGGCCTGCTGGTGCTCCATCGTCGGCCGCTCCATAAACCGGCTCACATACCCGACTGCGAACGCCAAGTCCGGCCGGGTATGCAGTATGCACCAGGTAGCGCAAGCTGCCGACAATGCGCCGGTACTGTGTCGCGTCGACCTCCTCCGCCTCACTGTAGCGGCTCAGCTTTAGCCGCTCCTCCATCGGAGTATGGGCGGGGTTGCATCCGTCCAAGCCGCTCATCTTAACGACGTGCTTGGCGTAGTGAGCTTGCCGAAGAGAGATGCCGGAGCTGTCCTGGCGCACCTCGATGCCGAGGTAGAAGCTGAGGAGGCCAAGGTCACTCATCTGGAAGGTGGTCTTCATTTGAGCCTTGAACGCCTCCACCTCTGCTTCTTCCGTGCCGGTGATCACGAGGTCGTCGACGTAGACGCCCACCAGCAAGATGGAACGACCGCTGCCTCGCCGATACATTGCCGCCTCGTGAGCGCTTTGCTGGAAGCCCATCTTCTTGAGCGTGCTGTCCAGCTTGGCGTTCCAAGCTCGGGGTGCTTGTCGCAGGCCGTAGAGTGCCTTCCGCAGTCGCAGCACCTTCCCCTCCTTGCCGGCAATGGCGAAGCCGGGGGGCTGCCGGACGTACACATCCTCCTTCAAGTCGCCGTTTAGGAACGCCGACTTGACGTCCATATGATGGACGCGCCACCCCTCCTGGGCAGCCAGAGCGAGGAGGATGCGGATGGACTCAATACAGGCCACCGGTGCGAATGCATCATCGTAGTCAATCCCTTCCTGCTGGACGAAGCCTCGGGCGACAAGCCTTGCCTTGTGCTTGACTACTTATCCCGCCTCATTCTTCTTAAGCTTGAATACCCACTTCAAGGTGATTGGGCGGTGGCCGGCCGGCAGGTCGACGAGCTCCCAAGTGTGGTTGTGCTCGACGGAATCCAACTCCTACTACATTGCGGCACGCCAAGCCGCATCGCCTTCGGCCTCCACAAACGAGCAGGGCTCCCCGGTGTGAGTTAGGTGTAGCTCGGCGTCGATGTTGCGCTATACATACCCAGGTACCACTTGATCACCGAGTATGTCGTCGATGGTGCGGTAGCGCAGTGGGGTATCCTCATGTGCAGCGTCGATGCGATCCTCATCGTTCTCCAGAGGTGTGGCGAGAATGGGAGCTGGAGTGGTTGTCGGCGCAGCGGCCGGTGTAGTGATGGCCGACGGCGTGCCCGGCGTGCCTCCCTGGTCCGGAGTTGGCGAGGTCGACGGAGTCGATGGCGTCCAGAGTGTGGGAGCAGGTGAGCCGGGTGTTGGCACAGTGCCACCCGCTCCCCCGGCTCCTCCAAGATGCACATCCTCGATGACAAAGTCATCGAGTGCTGTCGTTGCGTCGCCGCTGATCTCCTTGGTCCAGTTCCAGCCACGTCCTTCATCGAAGATGACGTCGCGCGCCGTGTGCACGCGCCAAGTTGTTGGGTCGAGGATGCGATATCCCTTGACACCTTCAGCATAGCCGATGAAGACTCCCGGCGTGCTCCGGTCATCCAGCTTGCCGACGTGATTCAGCTCCTTGACGTATGCCAGGCAGCCGAACGTGCGAAGATGTCTGACCACCGGCGTACGCCCGTGCCAGGCCTCGTACGGGGTCTTCCCTGCTAGACTCTTGGTCGGCGATCGGTTGAGAAGATGTACAGCAGTCATCACTGCCTCCCCCTAGAGCGTCGCCAGCATGCCCCTCTGTTTGAGCAGGGCGCGCGCGGTCGCCACCACGGTCTGGTTCCGGCGTTCGACCACACCATTCTGTTGAGGCATGTAGGGAGCGGAGTAGTGCCGCTGGATCCCTTCATCAGCACAGTAGGCGGCAAACTCAACTGCGGTGAACTCCTTTCCATTGTCAGTGCGTAGCACTCGGAGTTTGTGGCCGCACTCCTTCTCTGCAGCGGCCTGGACATGCTTGATGGCGTCCGCAGCTCCAGCCTTCGTCGCGAGAAGAACGGCCCACATGAACCGCGACGCGTCATCCACCAGAAGCAAGAAGTAGCGCCGGCCTCCCGGAGTCGCCGGTGTGACGGGGCCGCACAGATCGCCATGGACTAGCTCGAGCTGCTTCTGCGCGCGGTACGTGGCCTGACGAGGGAAGGGACGCCGCTTCTGCTTGGTCACCACGCAGGTGTCACACAGCTGCTCAACGTGGTCGATCCGAGGCATCCCGCGCACCATCTCTTCACGCCCCAGCTTCCGCAGAGCCTCGAAGTGGAGATGTCCGAACCGCTCGTGCCAGCGCCAGGCCTCGTCGTCACAACGAGCGGCGAGGCAGAGGGGCCGGGCCACCTCCATGTGCAACACGTACAGGCGAGTGCGTCCACGGCTGACTTTGGCGAGGAGGCGCCCGCGTCGATCCCAGATTCGGAGTACACCTCGGTCGATCTCCACCCGTGAGCCGCCCTCGTCGAGCTGGCCGAGGCTTATGATGGAGTTGCGGAGCGCCGGGACGTAGTAGACGCCACGGAGCAGCTTGTGCTCTCCGGTCTTGGCCACGAAGATGACGGATCCAACACCGCGGATCTCTACCGCAGATGCATCGCCGAACTTGACGGTGCCCCGGATGCTTCGATCCAAGTCGGTGAAGTGCTCCACACACCCGGTCATGTGGTGCGTGGCGTCGCTGTCGAGGTACCATCCTTCGAGCCTGTCGCCGCCGGAGCCGTCGCCGAGAAAGACACACGCCTGCGGCTGGTCGATGTGAAGGTGGACGTGATCTGAGGGGAAACATTGGGTGTCGGCGCTGAGTGTGGGTGAGGGGATATTAGGGTTATCCCCTCCCCACTGTCTCCGGTGAACCCCAGGGATGGGCTCGCATGGGCCAGAAACAAAGCGGGCTCCTCATCCTCCTCAGCTTGGGCCATGTGGGCCAGTCCACCACGCTTCCGCTGCCTGCACTCCCTGGCCCAATGTCCACGGCGGCCGCAGTTCCGACAGACGTCATCGCGGGCCGCCTTGTGTTCTCCGCCGCCACCTTGTTCTTTTCCACCGCAGCCGCCGCCAGTCTTTTCCTTCTTGCGCGGTCGCCGACGGCGATCCTTGGCTGAGGACGAGCTTTCTCCCTTCTTCCTCTCCTTCTGGCGGGCAAGCCATTGCTCCTCGGTGAAGAGCAGCTTCCCCCCCAAGACGACTGGCTCGGTCGAAGACTCCTCCTCGCGGTCGTCGATGGCCTTGAGCCTGCCCGTCACTTCCTCGATGGACAAGGTGGAGAGATCCAGAAGGGTCTCAATCGAGAGGGCGATCTGGGTGTACTTCTTGGGAACGATGCGCAAGAACTTCTCCACCGCTTTCTGCTCGTCGATGTGGCCGTCGCCGTGCCGGACCAGCTACTGCACCAGGCCAGCGAGACGAAGCGCAAAGTCGTCTACGTCCTCTCCAGGCCGGAAAGCAAGCCGATCCCAGTCTTGCCGCAGCTTCTGCAGCGTGGACTTGCGGACACGGTCGGCTCCGATTCGTGCCGCCGCGATGGAGTCCCAAGCTTCCTTCACGGTCGGCTTGTCCGCGATCGACGGCACCATCTCCGGCGGGACGGAAGCAAGAAGAGCGTCGAGCGCCAGCCGGTCATCATGGAAATCGGCGTCTCCGTACTCAACGGCATCCCAGAGCCGCCGGGCCTGCAACTTCACTTTCATCAGCAGACTCCACTCGTTGTAGTTCGTCTTGGTGAGCAGCGGCCATGGGGTGCCTCCGCCGGACTCCTTGAACACGCGCTGGACGATGGGCGAAGCCGGTCTCCCGGAACGACCTCGACGACGGTGCGGAGACGGCGAGGCTCGACGGTCGTGGTCCCTGTGAGGGGTCCGCGACACAGGGCGACGCTCCCGGTCTTCCTCGTCGATACGGAGTGCAGCAGCGGCAGCAGCAGCAGCTTCTGCCGCCGCCATGGCAGCTCTGGCCGCCTCTGCTGCCAGCGCCGCTCTTGCCTCGGCGGCAGTGATGCGCGCCTGGCGCGCCTCCTCTCCGGCAGCTACCACCGCCTGAGCTGCAGCCGCTGTAGCAGCCCTCCGACTCGATGAGGAAGACATCTCCCAAAGAAGGTAAGAGAAGCTCTGATACCAACTGTTAGTGTCGTAGGGGTGGCCCCCACCTAAACCCAGCAGGCCTGGTAGGAGGTCATAAGGCCCAGAATAGGCCATGTGTAATGACATAAGTGCCCCTAGAGGAGATAACCAGATGTAAGGGTATAACTGTAAAAGCACTCATGTGTATATATATATATATGAATACAGGTCATGGGGAGGGGGCAGGCCATTACGCTCATCTCCATCACTCTCTACTACCATCTCTCTCTCTGTTTGGCCTGTAGCCACAACAGTTGGCGCCGTCCGTGGGAAGGACAAGGACAAGCCTGAAGACCGAAGAAGAAGGATGGCACCGAAAAAAGCTTCGTCAGCGGTGGCGAAGGGAAAGAAGGCGGCCGGGCCGGAGCGTCGTATGAGTACTAGGGCTTCGGCATCGGCAGCGGCGAGCGCGGGTGGCGACGCAGGCGCGGTGGCCGAGGACGTCGACGTTCGCGCGGCGACGACCAACCTCGTCACCGGCACCGCGACGACCAACCCCGTCACCGGCACCGCGACGACCAACCCCGTCACCGGCACCGCGACGACCAACCCCGTCACCGGCACCGCGACGACCCACCCCGTCACCGGCGTTGCGGTGACGAACCCGGCGGTCGGAGACGTCGACGCTGGTGCGGCGACAACCGACCCCGCCGACGCAACGACAGTCGACCTCGCCGCCCCCGCCGCGACCCTCGCCGGCAGCGCGGACCGGGCGGTTCGAGGTAGCCACAACGGAGCGACCGGCAGCTCGGGAGCTCGCGACGCGGTCGTGCCCGCGCCGATCCGCCCGTTGGGAGTACCGGCGACCCCGCCCGCACAGGCGGTGGAAAGCGCCCTGCTGGCGGCCCTCAACGCGTTCCAGCGGGAGCTAGGGGACCTTCGCGGAGCCGTCCGAGATATGCAAGAGGCTCGGAGCCAGCAGGCCGCGCCAGTAATCGCGCCCGAGCCCACGCCGGAGAGGGCGGACAGTCGCGAAGCCCCCACGTCTAGCCGCGTGCCGCTGCGGCGCGTAGATCCGGAGTCCCCGCTTTCGGCGGGGCTGCAGCAGGCGGCATGGCCCGAAGACTTCAAGTTTCCCAGCGCCATCGACCCGTACAAAGGCGACACGGACCCCCGTGAGTTCGTGCGCGTGTACGAAACCGCGATCGAAGCCGCGGGCGGAGACGACACCACGAAGGCGAAGGGACTCCCCCTCGCGCTGCAAGGAGTGGCGCTCTCTTGGTTCTTTACCGTAGAGCCGAGCTCCATCTACGCGTGGGAGCAGCTTCACGACCGCCTTCACAACAACTTCCAAGGAAACTACGTCGACCGAGTCGACGCGGACCAACTCTTTGCTGTGAAGCAAAAACCCTCGGAGAAGCTCCGGGACTACTTCAAACGCTTCGCCAAGATTCGATGCCAAGTGAAAGACGTTAATGAAACCACCATCGTTAATGCAGCCATACAGGGCCTTCGTCCGGGCCCGATGGCCGAGTACAATGCGCGAAAGCCCATCAAGACGGTGGCGAAGCTCTTCGACAAAATGGAGGAATATGCCAGGGCGGAATAAGACGCGCGGCGAAGGCAAGGTGACGACTCCGACACCAACCAGGCCGGAGCCTCGGCAAAAGCCGAAGATCCGCCGAAGGACGGTTCTTCGAAGGGAAAACGTAAGCAGGTGTCGTCCAGGGATGCGCCCGACCGCAGGGACGCCTCGCATAAGGAGTCGTCCGATCGGCCCAAGCGCGGCCAGCAGAGGTCGAAGCGAAACCGTACGTCCTCGACATTGAAGGCGGTTCCGACGAGGGCGCTCCCGCGGGCCGAGGCGGTCGGGGGCGCCGGGGCCGGGGCCGCGACGATAAAGGTCGTTGAGATTACGACGACCAGCACCAGGGACTGTGGTGCGTAGTCCACGGCCGTGGCAATCATGATACCCGCACCTGCACCTCCATCGTGGCGCTCCGCGATAGCGTCGCTAGGGACAGGAACCTGGAGACGCGTCCGCCTGCGGTGACCCACGTCCAATTCCCGTACGAGGCCCCCGTGCTGGTACAGGCGCAAGAGATGCAACCCCAGGAAGGCACCTTACGGATCCAAGCTCACGTACAGCAGCCTCGGGAGGGCTTCCTGTCGCTGCAGGCTCCGAAGGCAACCACCGCAGGATCATTAACGTCATATCCGGAGGCTCTGCGTTGGAATTCGCCTCAGCACGGCAGCAGAAGGCCTATGCGCTAAGACTACATCACGTGGCGGCATACCCAGCGCAAGCGCCGCCGGACTGGGCGCAGCACCAAGTTACATTCACACCCGACGACGCCCAAGGCGTGGACTTCCCTCATCAGGACCCCCTGGTCATCCGGGTCACTATCGCGGGATGCGACGTGGGGCGTGCCTTGGTGGACGGCGGTAGTTCCGCGAACGTATTGTTTGCGGCGGCCTTCGACCAGATGGGGATCCCTCGAAGCCGCCTAGGGCCCTCGGGAATCCCACTGCAGGGCTTCGGGGGACAGCCCCTGCGGGCGCTGGGCCAAATAGGTCTTCAAGTCTCCTTCGGCCAAGATGACAATGTGCGGGCCAAAGATGCCACCTTCGACGTGGTCGACCTTACGTACCCCTACAATGCCATATTAGGGCGCCCAATCCTCAACTCCATCGGCGCGGTATCACATCACGGCTATCTATGCATGAAGATCCCGGGTCCCCGGACCATCATCACCGTCCGAGGCGAACAGGATATGGCCCGGCGCATCGAGCCAGGTACCAGGTGCCCGCGTCACGAAGCCCAACGGCGCTCCTAGAGCTGCCGTCACAGCGCGGAGGTCCGCGGGGGCATTCAGAGGCGCCTTGGCGGGCCCTGCAGATGTCTAGCTACTAGAGGCTTCGGCCGCACCAAGGGCAAACGGTTAGTATATCCACCCCTTGTAATTGCTTACCCGCGCAAACGGGGAGGTAATGAAGATCGCCGTTTGTCACTAATCTTCCTTCATCACGCGCAAGTATGCGGCGAAGGCGCGCGCAGGCTTAGCCAACGCGCGCGTTCCCGCAGTATAAATCGAAGTCGCACGTTCGCGTGTGCACTCGCCGTAGCCAGGGTACGGGACTGAGTATAAATCGAAGTCGCACGTTCGCGTGTGCACTCGCCGTAGCCAAAGGTGACGGGCCTGAGTATAAACAAAGACGCACGTTCGCGTGTGCACTCGCCGTAGCCAGGGGTACGGGACTGAGTATAAATCGAAGTCGCACGTTCGCGTGTGCACTCGCCGTAGCCAAAGGTGACGGGCCTGAGTATAAACAAAGACGCACGTTCGCGTGTGCACTCGCCGTAGCCAGGGGTACGGAACTGAGTATAAATCGAAGTCGCACGTTCGCGTGTGCACTCGCCGTAGCCAAAGGTGACGGGCCTGAGTATAAACAAAGACGCACGTTTGCGCGTGCACTCGCCGTAGCCAGGGGTACGGGACTGAGTATAAATCGAAGTCGCACGTTCGTGTGTGCACTCGCCGTAGCCAAAGGTGACGGGCCTGAGTATAAACAAAGACGCACGTTCGCGTGTGCACTCGCCGTAGCCAGGGGTACGGGACTGAGTATAAATCGAAGTCGCACGTTCGCGTGTGCACTCGCCGTAGCCAAAGGTGACGGGCTACGGGGGGACGCCCTCGCGCGCACCAGTCTCCGGACTATAAAGGAAGTCGTAGCGTCGAGGTCCGCCTCCGCACGCACTAGTCCACGTACTCTAAATAAGACGTAGCGTCGAGGTCTGCCTCCGCACGCGCGAGCCTCCGGACTATAAAGGAAGTCGTAGCGTCGAGGTCCGCCTCCGCACGCACTAGTCCACGGACTCTAAATAAGACGTAGCGTCGAGGTCTGCCTCCGCACGTGCGAGTCTCCGGACTATAAAGGAAGTCGTAGCGTCGAGGTCCGCCTCCGCACGCACTAGTCCACGGACTCTAAATAAGACGTAGCGTCGAGGTCTGCCTCCGCACGCGCGAGTCTCCGGACTATAAAGGAAGTCGTAGCGTCGAGGTCCGCCTCCGCATGTACTAGTCCACGGACTCTAAATAAGACGTAGCGTCGAGGTCTGCCTCCGCACGCGCGAGTCTCCGGAGTATAAAGGAAGTCGTAGCGTCGAGGTCCGCCTCCGCACGCACTAGTCCATGGACTCTAAATAAAAAGGCGAAGCGTTGAGGTCTGCCTCCGCCCACGCCAGTCTACGGACTGTAAAAAGGCGAAGCGTTGAGGTCCGCTTCCGCACATGCCAGTCTACGGACTATAAAAAGGCAGCGTGCCGAGGTCCGCCTCCGCCCACGCCAGTCTACGGACTATAAAAAGGCAAAGTGCCGAGGTCTGCCTCCGCACACGCCAGTCTATGGACTGTAAAAAGGTGAGGCGTCAAGGACTACGCCCGCAAGCGCCGTTTTAGGGAACCCTTGCGCAACTACGTCGCTAACGGTGCGCGTCGAGCGTGGAGATCCCGTCCCCGCGCAGCATGTGGCGTACCGGTGAACCCGCAGTGGCATCAACAGACAGCGCATATCCCAAAAGGCCAGAAAATCTACATACCGGAAAAATCACACAAGTACAAAGGTCCGGCAACGTCCTTGCCGCTCTAAGCCGCTATCCCGCGGGTTCGTCCTTAACACGCGCTAAAGTTGGGGCCTCGCTCGAAGAAGGTCGGCCCGCCCAAAAGTCCAGCGACTCTTCGGCCCTTCGCCAGCGTCGAAGGCGTCGCCGGGTTGAAAGGTCGGCCGCAAGAAGCCAGCCCCAGCAAGGAAGCTGCCCGGGATATAGGCGAAAGTCAGAATGCATGCAGCAAGTGTGTACTCCATTCGCAAAAAGAGGGAGCAGTACAACACACGCCTACATCTAGGCACCACGGCGTCAGACCTGCGGGTTCCCGGCGCCTTCGGAGGACCCAGCGCCGCCCTCGTCGCGTCGAGGGACCCCGTCCAGAAATTGGCTGAGGCTCCCCGTCCCGTAGAGCGACTTCCGGAGCTCGATCCGTGCAGCATCCGGCCCGACGTAAGCCCAGATCCGGTCGAAGAAGGGCCCGAGGGCAAGGCGAGCATCCCGGACGGCGCCGGACATTACTCCGGCCCCGCCAGGCATCTCCAGCTGGGGGTCATCCAGCCCGGCGACGTGCGTACAACCGCGGTGCTGCAGGAGCGCGCACACCAAGCATGCCGACGTGTACGCGCAGTGGTTGCCAAAGGTCGTCGCGGCGCCGCACGCGACGTTAGCGGCATCCCCGACCTAGCGGAGGGTCCGAGACAACTCCTCCGGGCCAAAGGCGCGGTCCGGCACCTCAGTTACCAGCCCTTGAAGATGGCTCTCCAGCGCTTGCATGGCGTCCCACGCAACCACCGAGGCGTCGCCAAGCGTCTGGTTACGCTCCGCTAGAGTCAAGGCAAGCTCGCCTTTTTCCTTCTCTAGCGAGGCGACCTGTTCCAGGAGCCCGTCCCGCTCCGCCGCAAACTTCTGTTCAGCAGCTGCCGCGGCCGACTCCCGCGCCGACGCAACAAGTCCCTCGGCGTGTGCCCTCGCTTCGGCGCATTCCGCTTCCAGCTGGCGGATGCGGGCGTCCTGGGCAGAGCGGGCTCCAGAGGCTTCGCGCAGCTCCTCCTCGGCGGCCCGCAGCCTATCCTCGAGCGCCTTTCGGCCACGAGTATAGGCCGTTTGCAGAGCCTGCCCCAGCACAAGTGTCTGCAGAAGGGAAAGACTTAGCAAGCTCAGCTAGCCCAGGCGTTGTCGCATGAGTACTTACCCTCACCCCAGACACCTCGAAGGCGTCCTCGAGGCGCCCCGCCCCGTAGGCCTGCAACACTTGCGGGTCGACGCTGGTGGCCGCGTCATTCACAATCCCGCGCCACGCCCTCAGCGTCTCCGGAGGCGGCACGAAGTCCGCGGGGCTTACGCGCGCGGAGGCCCCGTGTTCCACCAAGTGCTCCCCCTCCGGAATGAGCAACGCTGCAAACAGGGATACAGGTGAGCACCCCAAGGCATAAAAGCATACACCAGAGTAAGCTAAGCCACCTTACCCTCGGTAGCAGAAGGAATGGTCCCGCCGCGGGCAGAAGCCTCCGCGTTCGGGGAGGGCGACGGCTGTCCCTGCGCGGCGGGCGGCGTGGCCAGGGGGCAGAAGGCGCGTATGCCGCAGGGGCTTGCGCTGGAGTCCCACAAGCTTCTGATGCCCGTGGCCACGACGAATCCCCGCGGTGTCCGGTGGAGCTCCGGCCGCACACACGGCCGTTTAGCCGGGGCAGCCAGCAGCGACACCGCCCCCACGGCTGCCGCGCCCGGGGGCGAAGGTTCCGTGGTGGCAGTTGTCGCAGGGGGCACCTCGGTTTCTGCTGCTGTCGGTAAAGGCAGCACGGCTCCGTGCGCCCCCGCGGAGGGCGCCTCCGGCACCACAGCGGCCGCGGTCGAAAGCTCCACCTCGGCATCGCCGGCCCGCACGGGTTCCGCCTCGGTGACTTCGGCGGGCGGTGAGACTTCCCCCCTCCGGCTGCCCGCGGCAAACCCGCCGTCCGGGACGCTCGCCGAAGATACCTCGCCTTCGGCGTCTGCGCCACCCAAGCCTGAATCGGCACACCTCGCCGAGTCCGACTCCGCGTCCGCCGCACCCTCGGGAGCACTAGCAGCTGCCGCGCCAAGCGCGGCAGGCGCCCCGCTGCGGCCCCTCTTCCGAGACGGTGCCTTCTTCTTCTTCGCTGCACCGTCGTCTGGAGCGACACGGTCCGGCACGGCAAGGCCCAGGACCTCGCACACGCGGTTTATTCGCCCCAGCCCCGCCTCGGCGATAGCAGACGCGCGCTGCTCGTGCTCCCTGCCGGTGTACGGCCCCAGGAATACGCGCGCGGCTTGCTCCGCCTCCTCCAAGGAAATCCCTGAAGCAAAGGAGAATAGCATCAGCATATAACGCATTTCGCGTGAACAAAGGAGGGACGCGATCGAGGCTTACAAAGACCGGAAGGCGCCGGCAGCAAGCAGACCGATGGCGAAACATTGTCGTCTCGACGCTTCTCGGCGGCAAGACGCCAGTCGCGGGCAAGCGGTGCCACGCCGTACATCACGTACTCTTCGGCGAGGTCGCGCATGTTGAAGCGGGCGGCCACGCCTACGAGCCGCTGGACTCTCTGCTTGTCCTCATCATCGAGGGCTTGAACGCGATCGGTCGGCCTGTGCACTCAAGGCCGCTCCCGCTCGCCACACGGTGGTAGAACCACCGCTTCATCCAGTAAGACTCCCACTTCCCGCGAGTTGAGTTCGCAGGGAAGAGCTTCTTGCACGACGGACGAAGAATAAAGGTGACGCTACCAAAGCTCGACAGCGTCCCGTCCTTCCGGTCCTTGGGCTGGCATCGTGCCTCGTGAAGGTAGGCGAACAACGAGGCGCTGGGCCAACACGCCCCCGAGCGCAAGGCCCAGCTGTACACCGCGAGCCGGGCCACGGCGTTCGGAGTCAGTTGCGCCAGCTCCAGCCCGAAGGTCCGCAGCACGTCGCCCACGATAGCCGCCACTGGGATGCGGAGCCACGCGTCGAAAAAGGCAGCGAACACGACCGCCTCCGACCTCTCGGGATGCGGTTCCGTCTCGTCGGCGGCGGGCAATCGTACCTCCTGGCGCCCTTGGATCGTCTTCTCGGTCACGAGCGAGGGGCCTAGCTCGCCGGAGAACGTGCCTTCCTCCTCTGCCACCAGCCACTCCTTGTCCGCCGCCGCTGGGTCGCGCTCTTGGAGCGCGTATTTCACCTTCAACAGCGAGGACCGCCGGCGAATGTCAGAGCCACCAACCGCCTGGCCGCGCTTGCCACCGGAGGCCATCGCTTCCCACGGAGAGATTGAAGCGGTGAAGATATCGCGAAAGTGTAGAGGGCGGAGCAGACAGGAAAGAGGGCGTAAAGGTGCGGGGACGCTGTTACGAGGGGGCTATTTCAAGCCACCTCGCCCATACCGCCGCTACCGAAGCGTCGCAACGATCCGCGTGCTGGATGCAACCGCGGCGGTGTAAAAGTCCGCCCCGCACGATTCCCCGTAACTGAAAGCAAAGTGTCGCGACGGTCCGCGTACGGGACGCGACCGCACTCGTACAAGCGCCCGCCCAGCGCAATGCCCCATACCCAAAGCTGGAAGGCCACGACCACAAGCGCCAAGGGCCGTCACAGCACGACGCTACCTAGCCGCTATTAAAGGCGCACTAATGGGCCAGGGGATCACAACAGCTTCGGCGCTGCGCCATTCATCGCCCGCCCCGTGTCCCCCTTGCCTAGGGAAGAGGCGAGCGGCCGCGAGCACGCAACCGTCCACATCCCGCCGCGCACCAGTCATAGGCCACCGCGTGCCCTGTGCGCATCGAGGCGGGTCGCACAGTACGGGAACCTACCCTGGCAGACCGGGGGCCGGCGTGATTCCAGGAACCTTTACAGCGCAGGGCCGCATCGCGAGATCCCAAGTCACCGCACGCGTGGCGGTGTTCGCGAGGCGAGGGCGCGCGCGCCTACTTCGGCTGGGCGCCAGCTCCGCTGCCACCCGTTCGAAGGGTAGGGGACGGAGCGCGCGCGCCTACTTCGCCTAGGCGCCAGCTCCGCTGCCACCCGTTCGAAGGGTAGGGGACGGAGCGCGCGCGCCTACTTCGGCTTGGCGCCAGCTCCGCTGCCACCCGTTCGAAGGGTAGGGGACGGAGCGCGCGCGTCTACTTCGGCTTGGCGCCAGATCCGCTGCCACCCGTTCGCAGGGTAGGGGACGGAGCGCGCGCGTCTACTTCGACTAGGCGTCAGCTCCGCTGCCACCCTCCGCTGCCACCCGTTCGAAGGGAAAGGGACGGAGCGTGCGCGTCTACCCCGACTTGGCACCATTCCCGCTGCGTCGATGTCAGCACCTTGATACCGGCGGGTCCTCGCTCTAGCTAAGGCACTTGGCCGCCCGCCTCGGCCCCGCGCCGGGGAATAACGGTAAGCCGCAAAGTCTGCCTCGTTCTCCTTAACAGGCCACCTACAGTGCATCAGCGTTTTTTCAAAGCGATGCGGGCGGGCTCCATAAGGCACACCGGCTGTAGGTAGGTCTGCTAAGGAGAACAGGGCAAACCTTGCCATCTTCATACGAGAGCGCGGCGCGCGCGTAGAAAGCCATCTTCTCGATCGCCACAACAGCCTGGCCACGGCTTCGGCCTGGACCCTGCCTTCGAGAAACAGACCCGCGCGCGTGAGCGGCAAAAGCGAGGGTCATGACCCGCAAAGTCTGCCTCGTTCTCCTTAATAGGCCACCTACAGTGCATCACCATCTTTTCAGAGTGATGCGGGCGGGCTCCATAAGGAACACCGGCTGTAGGTAGGTCTGCTAAGGAGAACAGGGCAAACCTTGCCATCGTGTGCGGAAAATGCAGCGCAAAGGCAGCACACGCGGCTGGCCACCGATCACTGACGCTGACCAAGCTCCCAAGAAAAATGGACCACCATCTGTACATCAACATTCCCCAAGCCGCTTAGCGGCGCTAGGGAATGCTAATGCACGGAAGGGGCCCATTTTAGGGGAGCAGTTCCTACCAAAATGCATGCAGGAACAACGCCGCACCAGCGCCATATATATTACCCAACAGCAGGGAAGCCAACCGGCGGAAGTCCAATCGGCAGAAGTCCAAATGCCGGGAGTCCGCCGTCACATTAATGATCACGACGCCTCAAGGCCCGCACCGCGCCAAGCACGCTTCGCCACGTGGACGGCCGGAAGAGCGAGCGTCGCAGCACGTCCCTTATCGCTTAAGGCTCACGCGGCGGCTCAGGGGCCCGCCACGCTTACCTATGCCGGTGCAACGCCCCTGGCGCGCGTCTACTTCAGCTGGGGCCACCTCCGCCGCCGCCCGTTCGAAGGGTGAGGGCCGGAGCATACGCGTCTGCTTCGGCCACAGCGCAGCCCCGGGTCAAGTTTGCAAAAGTTCACAGGCCGCGGGGACGGAGGGGGCCAAAGGACTCGGCGGCATGGCTTCGGCCCCGTGAAGCCCTTCACCATGAGAGGCTCCTGTCGTAGGGGTGGCCCCCACCTAAACCCAGCAGGCCTGGTAGGAGGTCATAAGGCCCAGAATAGGCAGGGCCGGCCCTGGAGGGGGGCGAGAGGGGCGGCCGCCCCGGGCCCCCAAAATCCAGGGGCCCCCCATATACTATGTAAAGTATATACATGCTTTGAAGATTTATCTTGGACCTTTTAGCCACCGTAGTTGGTCCACATACGAATTATTATTTTTGTTATGGTTGATATGGCAATCAATTGATTGAAAAGTAGATTTCAAGAGCTCCAAACATTTGGAAGTATATTTGAATTTTTAATGAGTTCAACAACATTAAAGTCATTGGATCGAACTGAATTAAAAGAATATTGTATAAAATTCGCAGAAACTTTCTCTCTAGATGGTTCGTCTGATGTTGAGTTAAATGATCTAATTTTTGAGTTAAGTGTTATGCATTTGACTTTATCAGATAAACCAATGTCTGCTATGGAGATCTTTGAGATTGTCAGAGAAGCGGATTGTTATCCTAATATTTCTATTGCTTATCGGATTTTATTTACTATGCATGTGACTATGGCATCAGCTGAAAGAAGCTTTTCAAAGTTGAAATTGTTGAAGAATTATTTAAGGTCAACAATGTCTCAAGAGAGGTTAAACGGTTTGGCAACTTTATGTATTGAGAAGAAATTATTGGATGAAATTGATATCAATACCATCATCAATGACTTCGCATCTAGAAATGTTAAAAGAAAATTTTAAGGTAATATCTATAAACTCTTTGATATGAATTTTTTTAATACATAATGCATTTTAAGTGTTTGTTGGTAAAATTATACACACACACACACACACACATATATATATATATGTGTGTGTGTGTGTGCGCGCGCGCGCGCACGCGCGTATATGTATGTAGATTTATATTTAGATATTTATGCTAGGGCCTCTATTTCTAGTTTCGCCCCGGGCCCCTAAAATCCTAGGACCGGCCCTGAGAATAGGCCATGTGTAATGACATAAGTGCCCCCAGAGGAGATAACCAGATGTAAGGGTATAACTGTAAAAGCACTCATGTGTATATATATATGAATACAGGTCATGGGGAGGGGGCAGGCCATTACGCTCATCTCCATCACTCTCCACTACCTAGGGCTGAAAACGAAAACGGTAATTCTCGGTTACCGAAAATCGTTTTCGAAAAATTACCGATTTTTTCCCCTAAACGGAAACGGTGACGGTAACCGATCAAACGGAAACGAGAACGGTAAAAATATCCGATAACGAAAACGAAAACGATTTAGCTCTCTTCCGATCGTTTTCGAAAAATACCGTATTTAGTCGGTAATTACCGATCTCGAGCGTACGTACACAGTTGCATGCCTGTTGGCTCTAGTGCATTTCTGGATGTGAGCGATTGGTTCGGGATTTAGTTCAGATTTCCGTTTCTGAGTTAGCATGTGTTCGTATGCGAGGGATTTGGTTGAGATTTAGCTGGAAGTTCTCCATTCCTGAGCTTGCAATCTTGCATTCTTGATAAATTTTAATGGAAACGCAATTTTCCGTAGATATGCCAGATCGTGTTCCCTGCCGCTCACGAGTGGAAATTCAAGGGGCAATGACTTGAGGATTTGCCACCATCGCAAGGTTCAACTTTGACATCGTTCTGGCGTCGTGCTAGTTGCCGCCGGTCGCCGGCCGTTGGCAATTCGAACCACGATGTACCTTCGGTAGCGTCAGCTGTTGAGCATGCCGGTTGGTCTCTCCACTACTCCGCCCAGTATGTTCAAGGAAACTAGTACTCTAAGAGCATGTATAATGCAGGTGCTTAGAGAGATGCTTAGTAAGGAAAAACTGTTTTTTCTTGTCACATAGAATAGATAATGTGCTTATTTTGAAGCATCGATGCTTAAATAAACATCGGTACTTAGCAGGTGCTTATGTGTATAACTATATCTATTAATAGATAATATAACATCTAAGCACCCACGGAAGAGATGTTTGCATTGGAGAAAAAAACTTTTGCATGGGTGCTTGATGATGTGGCTATATTCTCTCTCTTTAAGTATTCATTTAGTTGAAAATAACTTTTGTGATATTCTCTCTCTTTAAGTATTCTCTCTCTCTTTAAGTATTCATGGCTTAGAATTGATTATGGTTGCATGTTTTGGCTTCCTTAGATGTGGAGAATATCGTATTTTAGCTATCGCTTTCATGATTTTCGATCGTTATCGATGCACTTTTGATCGAATAGTTTCGTTTCCGAATTTACCGGAATATCGATGTCGTTCTCGTTTCCGACAATATCGTATCGATTTCGTTTTCGAAAAAATAATGTGAAACTGAAAGTGATTTGACCTCCTACCGATCGTTTCCGACCGTTTTCAGCCCTACCACTACCATCTCTCTCTCTGTTTGGCCTGTAGCCACAACAGTTAGTTTTTGACTGTGGAGACTGGTTTTGGGAAGGATTTGCAATACTTTATTACTGCTGCCCCTTGATTCATTATAAAGGCTTAAAAGCCGAGAGGATCATAACAACCAGGGAAAAGAGAAAGAAGATCTCAACAACTAAAGCAAAAGTAAACTAGCAACAAACTAAAGTATGGAAACTAACTAATCCTAATTCAGACTCCAGATCACACAAACTTACTCTATTATTGAGAATGTTGTACAACAGTGCGAAGAGAGATTCTGCCCAGACCAAATCACTACCACTATTCTCCCGATGCTGACGCATACAAACTGGTCTCCGCTCTCTCTCCTCCCCTGAAAACAGCCTATGGCAGAAGGCAGTGACATGCAACGGATGCATGCAGTCCTTGACAATCAATGTGAGCACATCACATTGAGGAACATTTAGCCCTTCCCTTCTAAGAACCAGAGGAAAGAGGACAGCCTCCAGTGCAGCAGCTGGGTGGCATTTGCAGACATCCAATGCAGCAGAAAGAAGAACCGATGAAACTGGTCTTTGAAGGTCTAGTAACTTCGGTAAGACTAGAGAACACAGCACAAGCGCTGGCCCTTTTACAGGCATTCTGTCTTCCTCAAGTACTAAATTGGAAAGCACAACCCTCACAGTGTCAACATCGGCCTCCCATGGCTGTACTAAGCCAAGCACCGCCTCAGCATTCCCAGATTCAATGCACAGCTCCTGCAAATCCTTCGCCATCCGCTGGGCTCCCAAAACCGACTCCACCGTCGCAATCTCCTTCTGCAGAGCCAACGCCCTATGCACAACCGAATCCCCGAGAGGAGGAGCCGGAGGAGGCGAAACGCACTCAATCTCCTGCATCCCTGAATCCTCGTCTTGTCCCAACACCAGAGACTCCAACGCAATTCAACTCCATCCAAACCATCCCCACCACGGATCCTGCTCGCCACCACGCTCCGGCAATCAAGAGGCAGCCACGGCAGGACAGGACGTGCCCGAGCGGCCGCTTCCTTAAGCCACGGCGGCGGCTCGTGGAGCTCCTCGATAAACTCCTCGGAGACACCAAGAACTCCTTCCTCGGGCAATCCGTCGAGCAGGTGGCGGGCGCCACGGCGGACCCCAAAGTCGTACCGGCCGGACGGGGCGGAGAGGACGCGGGCCGCAAGGGAGCGGAGCTGGAGCGGGTCGAGGAGGTGGGCGGAGGAGGAGAGGAAGGAGAGCGCCTGGGACTGGAGCAAGGGCGGGAGGGTCTAGAAGAGGACAGCGTCGTGGGGTTCGGAGGCGGGAGGGAGCGTGGGCGCCGGGGAGAGGAGGAGCCGGAGGAGGGTCGCGGCGGCCAGAGGAGGCGAGCTGGGGCAGTGGTCTGGCAGTGGCGGACGCAGGAATTTTAAAATGGGTGTTCGAAGTTGTGTCCAGATTGGTCATGACTGAGGGGGACAATTTGTGCCCAAATTATCAATTGGACGGCGGACAATCGACAATGTGTGATCATTTGTGCCCAAAATAGATTGTATGTATTCATGCTGTCCTTATGTGCTTCGATCAATTTCATGTCATGCCTGAGCATTTGTGCCCAAATTGGTCTGAGCTTCATACATGCTGTCATGCCTGTACTAGACATTCATGCTGATATAACCTATCAGAAGTATGCCCCCAGCCCCCCACCCATTTTCACTTTGTACCAGACTACCAGGAAAACAACTATGGTTGTAGACCTGTAGTACTTATTCAAATATCATGAGGGTGATCAATAATCCCATTACATTTATGCTGGTGATGGTTTAGCATATCAAAATCTACGGCGTCTGTCATTTAGTGAACTTCTATAGTTATACCTGCCAAAAGTGTGCAGTTCTGTTCGCTTCTTTCTGTTGAAAGCTGGCAAAACTTTTGACTTGTTTTTTAGCTTAGAGAGATTCCCCTTATTGTTTCCAGAAAATGTGATCAGGAAGGCTACTAATCTAAACAAATATGAATTTCAAGGGATACTACAATGAGTTGCGGCTAGTTAGCTTTGTGTTGAGGAAGGCTACTAATCTCAACAAATTGCTACTAGTTACTCCCCAGGGTGATTACTGAGAAGAGCTAAAAAGGGTTGGCAGGATTACCGACAGTGGCCGTGGTGCCGCGGTGTCGAGCTGCCGGCGGAGCGGATGGCCGAAGGCGCCGTCGCGGGTCACCGGTCGTGCGGCGGAGCGGAGAGCCCGGAGGTGACGGCGTGACGCGGTCTGCGGTGGCAGCCGTCGGCGGAGCGGAGGGCCGAAGGGCGGAGGCGCTGCCGCCGGTCGTGCGGCCCAGATCTAGCTGGACTGCCGGAGGGCGGAGGCGCGGTCGCCGGTCGCGGTCGCCGGCGGAGGCGCTGCCGCCGGTCGTGCAGCCCAGATCTAGCCGGAGTGCCGAACTGCTCGAGGGCGGAGGCGCGGTCGCCGGTCGCGGTGCCGGCGGAGCGGAGGGCGGAAGCGGCGAGGCGCGGTCGCCGGTCGCGCCGTCACGGTGCCCGGGTGCCGGCGGAGCGGAGCCGAGTCGCCGACTACTAGGCTAGGGTTAGGGATTCCGTTCGCCGCGTCGGGCTCGGGCAGGCAAATGCCGAATGCAGATGGGGTAATGGGGATCGGGGGGGCGAATCGGGGGAGCTGGGCCTGGGGATCGACAGGCCGCTCAATGGGCTGGGCCCGGCTTCACGCGGGACGCGGGGCGCAGGATGCAGCGCTGCTGCCTTTTCTCTCGGGCCGGCCGGCCGAGATACAAACAGAAACAGTTAATTTGGCAAAACTATGTACATATATATGTATTATACCTTATATATACTAGATTTTTTATCAAAAAATTTGGGTGTTCAGCTGAACACCCATGAACCACTGTAGATCCGCCCCTGTGGTCTGGGGAGGAGGAGGAGAAGGCGGCGGCGTTGGGAGCCGGGGAGGCGAGGTAGTGGCGGAACAACGGCAGCCACTGCTCCATCGGTAGCGGCGGGTTCTCGGGGATCGGGCGGGAGGTGGCGATTCCCGCGTTTTTATTCCGAGATCTCAAAAATTAGGAATAAGTCCATCCCGTTAATTCCGGCTTCCGCTTCAGCATTCTAAATTCTAGAAATCAGAGGGACATATTTTCTTCTTAATTTTGGTTTTTTTGTTTTTTATTTTTCCATTTTCTCTTTACATTATCTGTGGAGATATAACGTTATTTTTTCTTTTTTTATTTTTCTTTAATTAAATGACTCAATAAAAACTAACAGCCGCTGCAGTGCAATTTCAGCTAAAAGCCAACAGACAGAAGGCTTTAGCTGAAACAAAAATGAACAGGGCCTAAGTTTTAGCCTCTAAATACCAAACTAGATGTTTTATCCCTTCAAGTATCAATATTGTTTATTTTACCTACCTAAAGCCATCCGAAACCAATTTTGCTCTAACATAACGCCAAAGTGGCAATTGTTTTAACATGTGCCCTAGTTTTGGGATGACATAACACACAATCAACGTTATCGGAGGAAAAATATATGGTAGGCCCCACATGTCGTCTTCTATGATCAATTTTACTCTATTTTCTTCTCTCCCCTCTCTCCACATCTTCATCGATGTCGCCCCCATCCCCTGATAGCCCTATGCAGGGGCGGTTCTGCAATGATTCGAGTGTATTCAGTTGAATACCCAATTTTTTTAATAAAAAACTAGTATATACAAGGTATAATACATATATATATAGTTGGACCAAATTTATTATTTTTAGACCCAGTTAGCCCAAATATATTTAGAAACTGAATGGGTATTCAACTGAAACTGAATTTAGAAGCTCTCTCTAAGTCTCCAAGCTGAAACTGAAACTGAATGGGTATTTAGAAGCTCTCACTAAGTCTCCAAGCTGGCAAGCCCGAGGTGAGCTCTCGTCTCTCGACTTGGTTCAATTTGGTGTCGATTGCATTGGATATTTGGATGGTCAAATTGCCTGTAGCTACAGAGACTTAGAGCAACAATTATTAATATTATGAAGCCTGGATTGGGAGATCTAGATTCGTAATTACCACATCCTTAGGAGTTAGAAAAGATTTTTAGATTGGGCATCTTCGGATCTTCCTAATCTCATGCTATATAATTGGCAATCCACAGAAATTATATGTTTTCTCCTTGTAGAAACTTATGATATCATTTTTACTCAGCATGTATCTTCATAATTTAAATTCAGCATTGCTTGTTTAGGCTTCTATTTTCAACCAAGTTAGGTTATGCTTGTGGTTGTATGCTCTTCAATATTTGGTCATGTACTAATTACCCAACAATGGTTACCCGTTAACCACGAATTCTCTAGGTTTTGTTTTATGCAACTATAGCTTTTGAGTTTGTTGTACTGGCCCTTTCTTTGCAACCAACCCTTAAACATTAGTGTATGCTCCGACAAGTATGGATAATATACTGATGCATCATGCATACAATATTTTTGTTTGGCCTTTCTAAATCATTATTGACATTTGATAGGTAATCTTTGAGCTTTGAAAAATGAAGAAGTCTGCAGCTTTGAAATATTTATGGGAGAGAGTTGGAAAGAGCAAAAAAGAGTAGCATCAACAAGGTATGCAATTGTCATTAATTTCTATAATTTGCTATTTAATTTATGTCATTATGCTAGCTTTATGTCGTCCATTTTCTCGTAAGAAATCATTCATTTATATATTTTTGTATTTTTACTGTATCTATATATACGTATCATTGTATCAGTGTTTTGGGGAAATGGTGAATCGCGGTATCGACGTATTCGAGCAACCTAGCTTTGAAGTCCGAATACCCATCCTAAAAATTCTGGATCCGCCACTGGCCCTATGCGAAATGCGCGTCTCCTTTGAATCATGCCGCATACCATCGTCATGTCGCCCACGCCGCCCCATCCCCTGATAGCCTTGCGCGGAGTGCGCCTCCCTTCGAATCACGCCACATGCCATCGTCGTGTTGCCCATGCCGCGCACTGCTGCTGCATAGCGTCCCATCGCCTCGCCTTCTATTTAAGCCATTTGAGTCCCGCCTGTATGGCCTCCCACTCCCCTCATTGATTCTCCTACGCCAAGTAGAGTCGAAGCATGAGATCCTCTGCTCCGACCGTCGTCTCTGACTGCACCGCCCAAACTGCTCGAGGAAGTTCCCGCCACCTTTGACCACACCGCCCCAACCGCTCGAGTAAGCTCCTGCCACCTGCGACCAATGGAAAGTGTGTTCCTAAGCTCCACCTCTTCCTCTCCTCAAGCAATTTCATTTTCGACCACATGAATCCGTTACCGATATTGTCTTCTCCAACTCTGGCCAAAACCATCGCCGCCGCCACCATCATTCCTCACATGGTGGGGTTTCACTTTAATTTTCTTGCTTCTAGACCATCTCCTCACCTTCCTCAATCTTTTACTAAGAGAGGTGTGCTACAAAGTACAAATATTCCTAAATGAATTCTAATAGGATTAGAACTATTATTTCTCTTTTGAGTAGGATTTTTACTTCACTTTATAGGAGGACTAGGAACTACATAAAACCATGATGTGTGGTTATAGAGAACCAAGACAAGAAGCAAGCCACAAGCCAAGCAAGAGGACCTAATCTAAAATAGAGATGTATAAAAGAATTAGAGGTCAGGTTGTTTTTTAGCACTAAATTCTTGTATAGGGCTAGGATCTAAGAGTTCTAAAAAGTTCGAGAGGGCTGTGAGGGAGCGATAATCCATTGTAGTCTTTTGAGGTTATGTTTAAGGAATTTGCAATGAGCTTCACCATTTTTTATCTCACCGTGGTTGCTTCATCGCCATTATTTTGGTTCTCTCTACAAAATTATCTACTTCATTTTTTTATATCGTGCATGCTCGCGTTGTATCTCATAAACTCTTATCTTATACAAGGGTTGTTGCACATAAAAATGGGTATCAGAGTATAACATTACCTTGTTTCTATGTTTTCATTTTTGCTTTAAAATAAGCTATTCAGTTTTAAGTATAGCATTGGAAGCTACAAAGTTTTTTCCCTGATAATACAGAATTGGAGGGCCCAAAGTTAATTTAGCCTATCTTTTGGTTTTGGGTCATTAGCACGTGATATTCATAAGACTTCATACCAATTAATTTCAAATCTTGCATGGAACACAAGTTTCTTCATTCTAGCGGAGTAACCGGATGGAACTTTCATACCATGCAAGCACTAACACAGTTCAGCTCTCGGACTTTGACAGAGTGTAACAAGCTGGGGGAAGGTATGCTGGGCCTTTATCAGTCTCTATCAGTGCTAACTCGGTCATGATGTTTATAGTGACCAAGTCACGCCATGAGCTGACACCATCCTTTGTTTTGTCATGAATATTCAGTAAGAGACCAATCAAGCTATCACATACATTTGTCTCTATGTGCATGATATTGATGCAATTGCGAACTTCTGAGTGCTCCCAGTAAGGCAAGTCCCAAAATACTAACCTCTTCTTCCATATGTTCTTCTGATGGATCCTCAACTTACGTCCCTTTCTAAGCACAACATCAATATCCTTGACCATATCATAAACCTCTTTCTTGCTAAAAGGTCTTGGTACCAAATCATCCTCTTTTTTTCGTCAAATTGTTTCTTCATCTTACGGTATGGGTGATACTGTGGAAGGAACCTACGGTGATGCATGTACATAGGTTTGCACGAGTTGTTCAACCACATGCTCTCAGTATAATTTAAGTAGTGTGGACAGGTGTTGGCTCCTTTCGTACTCAATCCTGACAGGTTACCAAGGGTAGGAAAATCATTAATGATGTAGAACAATATGACACACAGAGTGAAGTTCTCTCATTTATCCGTATCCTATACATGTATCTCTTCGTTCCACAGTGTCACAAGATCTTTTACTAATGGTGCTAGATACACATCAATATCATTCCCAGATTGCTCCGGCCCTTGGATAAGTAGTGACATCAAACTGTACTTCCGCTTCATACACAGCCGAGGAAGGTTGTACATATATATATATTCATGGGTCAGGTGCTATGTTGGCTGCTCATGTTACCGAAAGAATATATTCCTCAGTTTTGCAGCGAAGTCTACAAACATCCTATCAATGTTCTTCCATTGGGTAGAATCAACAACGTGTCTTATCATTCCATCTTTCTTACGCTCCTCCGAGTGCCAACGTAGCAATCTTGCATCCTTTCGGTTCACAAATAAATCCTTTTGGCAAGTCGGCCGCTCGAAGCCATGCTGCTGCCGCCGCCGATGCGCCCAGACCTGGAGTAGCCACCGTCGTCGCAGGCACGTCTGAAGCCGTGCTGTTGCCGCCACCGATGCGCCTAGACCCGGAGTATCCACCGCCACCGCAGACACACCCGCAGCCGTGCTGCCGCTACCGCCCGATGGCCCGGCCTCGCCGCTCGTAAGAACTATGTCACACAGCCACTTGGGAGCTCCGCTGGCCGTGAAGCCAACGCAAGGAGCTACAAGGTGTGAAAGCCCCTGATGAAGAAAAGGGGAAGGAAGGGTAAGGCCGCAGACTAGAAAGGCAAGTCAGACGCTTCACGTGAGAACAAGGCAAACAAGTCAAAACGGGATGACAAGACCTATGGTCAGCAAGACCAAGCCTGCTACAAGTGTGGCAAGTGGGGGCATTGGTCGCGGATCTGTAAAGAGCTGCAGCATGTCATCGATGCCTTCCAAGGTCAGAAGAAGAAGGATGGCAAAAGACAGCATGAAACACACTTTGCATCTATTGAGGGGGAGAGTTCTGAGCAGCTGCTTGCGGTGATGGAGGTTGAAACTATTCCGGCAACAGCATCCCCTTTTAACCTTGCAGTTGCCACCGCCATGATTTCTCTCGAAGAGCATATCACCCTCGAGAAAATAGCAGACAAAATCTCTGACTTTTTAGTAGATTCATCTAATGCACATAATGAATTTAGACTTTAATTGTCATTTATTTTGTGTGGAAGAATAAATTAGAATTTGCTTGGATGGTACTTAAGCAATTTTATTTTCTCGTGATGGTTGGATGATATTGAATAATTCATTCATTTATACAGTTTATAATGGCATGATATGTTCTGATATTAAAGTATCTTATTTATGTGTTGATTGCTTCTAATGCATATTAATAAAATACTTTATATTAAGAACGCATGTGGCGCCCTATGAAGGAAGTGTGCTTAGCCGACAGCAGCACAACGAATACCATCTTAAGAGAGACAAAGTATTTTCAGTTGATTAGTAAGAATGCTGGCAGTCTTACAACAATCGCCGGTAGCGATGCTTGTATAATAGGTTCAGAAAGAGCCATAATTATACTTGCAATGGGCACAACTTTGGTCATTCAAGAAGCCTTATTGTACCCATAATCGACTACAACTCTCCTAAGTTTCAAGGATATTCACACCAATGGATTCCATGTTGAGACTGAAGAAGAGTACGGTAAATAATACCTGCTCATTACGAAGCGTGAAGCAAATGGAAAAAGGGTATTAGAAAAACTTCTTTCATTAGAAACTAGGCTATACTACACCAACATCAAGGTACCTGCAGTCTATACTGCCCTGAAAACAGTATTTAGAAGGTCTGAACTTATCTGTCTCTGGCATGACAGATTAGGCCACCCATGTCTTAGAATGATGAGAAATATAATTAATAATTCACAAGGGCATAATATCAATGTAAAGAATTTTTTGAATTATGAAGATTTTGTGTGCCTTGCATGTGCCACCGGTAAATTAATTACTAGACCTTCTACTCTGAAAGTGAAGGATGAAATCCCTACATTCCTGGAACGCATATAAGGAGACATTTGTGGTCCCATACAGCCACTTTCAGAGCTATTTAAATATTTTATGATACTCATCAATGCTTGCTCGAAATGGTTGCATGTATGTTTATTGTCTACGAGAAATCATGCTTTCGCAAAACTGATCTCGCAGATAATTCGTATTAAAAATATTTTCCCTGATCATCATATAAATTCCATTAGAATGGACAACGCTGGAGAATTTACTTCAAAGGCATTTGATGATTATTATATGGCAATGGGAATTACATTGAGCATTCTGTACCATATATCCACACTCAGAATAGACTAGCAGAGGCATTAATCAAGAGAATCAAATTTATTGCCCAACCACTTTTGCAGAATTGTAATTTACCAGCTACATGTTGGGGACATGCAGTCCTACATACAGCAACTCTCATCAACTTTAGACCATCGATATACAACATCCATTCACTTATGCAACTAGCGCAAGGGTCAGCACCAAAAATTTCTCATCTCAGGAGGTTTGGATGCTAGGTTTATGTACCTATACCCCCTCTACAGTGTACTGCAATGGGTCCTCTCCGAAAGACTAGGATATACGTTGGTTATGAGACAGCATCCATAATCAAGTATTTATAACCCATGACAGGAGATTTGCATACTGCCCATTTCGCTGATTGCATATTTGATGAGGATAATTTCCCAATATTAGGGGGAGGAAATCAACCCTTTGATGCAAAATTTCAGGAAATTACGTGGTAAGCTACGGGAATCCATGCACATGAAAGAAATAAAGTTGTAAGATATAAAGCAAGTCTGATTGCACAAGGTTTCACTCAATGTCCAGGAGTTGATTATGAAGAAACCTACTCCCCAGTCGTGAGTGGAATTATCTTTAGATATTTAATTTCAATGACAGTAAACCTGAATTTAGAAATAAAATTGATGAATGTGGTAACTGCATACCTTTATGGAAACTTAGATTCGAAAATTTATATGAAGGTACCTGAAGGCATCTCTATCCCGAACTAAGATAGAGAAAATAGAAATCTATGCAGTGTGAAACTCAGGAAATCACTGTACGAACTCAAGCAATCAGGCAAGATATGGTATAATCGCTTAAGCGACTTTCTATGCAAGAAAGACTACACGAACAATGAAGATTGTCTCTGTGTATTTATATGACGATCCCAAAATGGATTTTGTATAATCTCAGTATATGTAGATGATCTGAATGTCATCGAGACCATGGAAGACATAAAAGAAGTAAGTTCTTACCTGGAGTCAGAATTTGAAATAAAAGATTTGGGTAAAACCAAATACTGCTTAGGCCTGTAGCTCGAGCATGTCCCTGAAGGAATATTAGTACATCAGTCAGCCTACGCCCAAAAGATGTTAGAAAGGTTCGGCTTTGAGAAGGCTTACCCATCGAAAGTACCGATGATCGGGAGGTCTTTACAGCAAGAACAAGATCCATACCGACCTAGAGAAGAGGGGGAGGAAGTCATGTGACCGGAATTCCCATACTTAAGTGCAGTAGGAGCACTTATGTAGTTAGCAAACTGCACTAGACCGGACATTGCATTTGCTGTAAACCTATTAGCAAGGCATAGTGCAGAACCTACCACAAGGCATTGGCAGGGAATAAAGGACATCTACCGATACCTCCAAATAAGCAAGGACCTTGGATTATTCTACAGAAAGAATCAATATTTGAATATGACTGGTTATGTAGATGCTAAGTACCTGTCAGACCATCATACCACAAGGTCACAGACATGCTATGTATTCTTGTGTTGTGGAACTGCAATTTCATAGAAATCGTCTAAGCAAAATCTTCTAACTATTTCGATGAACCATTCAGAAATCATAGCACTGTACGAAGCCGCACGAGAATGTGCTTGGCTCCGACGAATGATTCACCACATCCAGTAGTTATGTGGGATGAATATCGTGTAAGTTCCCACAATAATCTATGAAGATAATGCAGCTTGTGTTGCACAAGTGCAGACGGGCAACGTAAAGAGTCATCTCACAAAGCATATCAACTCTAAGTTCTTCTATGCTCATGAATTGCAAAAGATGAACGAAATTAAGATATTGCATACTAAGTCATGTGAAAATCTTGCAGATTTATTTACTAAGTCAGTCCTAGCATCTAGTTTCGAAAGATGCGTATGAGGAATTGGAATGATGAGACTTAAAAAAAATGCAGAATTCAGGGGGAGAATTTTCTCAAGCTCGTTATTAAAACTTGATCATGAAGATCAAGTACCCAAAGAATAAATCCTAAAGATTAAATGAAATTGAGTGGATTGTACTCTTTTTTCCTTGACGAGTTTTCCTGAAGTTTCTCGACTAAGGTTTTTAATGAGACAATTTGTGCAACACAGTATAACATGCATCATGTACTTTTTCTCTAAATCTTTTTCACTGGGTTTTTATGGAGTTTTGATGATGCATGAACATGTCGGATGAGTGCCCAAAGAGGAGTGTTAAGAAACTTAGGTCTGGGTTTGAAACCTTGGCCCATGGTGGACACCTCACTACTAGGCTATAAATAGGGAGTACTATTGGCTATTTTGTATATGGAATCATAAAAGAAAGCAATAAAAAAGACCAGGAGTTCTCTCTATCTCCGTGTGTTTTTAATCTACTATTTCTGTCTTTTGTGATTGATCTGATTTTGCATAGTAGAGAAATTAATTGGACTGATCGCTAGCGACGGTTCCTTAACAGGAAGCCTGCATGTGCCCTCACGTGCAAAAACAGGGAAGTGATGAGATGCTTCATCGAACCTCCTAATTGCAAGGCCATGCAATGCAAATGGATGCATGCATGCAAGCTGCACAAGGATATCGGATCGTGTTTTTTTAGATTACCACCGATAATTTTTATCTATATTTTTTTGAATGGATGTTAAGATTTAGGTGGTGTTCAGTTGGGCTGAATTTTGGTGGCTTATAGCTGAATTTTCACTGTAGCTGGCTAAAATTACATTATAGTTGATAGTGACTTATTTGGCATAATTAAATTTTAAAAAAAATTTAAAATAGAAAAAACGGATTAGCCCATCAGGTATGATGTAAACAAATACGGGAAAAAAGAATCAGCAAAAAAAGCTCAAAATAAGTCAAAAAGTCAGAAAAAGATGAAATTTAAAAATAATAATAAAATAAACTAAAAACCAGAAACCTAAACCCAAATGAGCATGCCTTAAACATCCTGATCTAACGAATCATGGTTGTCAATTGTCATTGACAACTGTTTATCATGCATGATTGAAAAGGAGGCCATGTGCAATAATAAAAGAACACGACAATCACCAACCAAAGCCCTTTTCCTGTACGCAACAACCGCCAGGATTATTGTGATGGATGGACCTGCATGTGCCATTGCGTGCAAAAATGGGGGAGTGATGAGATGCTTCGTTGAACCTCCTAATTGCAAGGTCATGCAATTGCAGGACATGCAAGCTGCACAAAAATATCGTGTTTTTTTAGATTACGGTAGATAGTTTTTGTCTTTGTTTTTTGATACTGCAGTGGTGGCGGAGACACCAACACAAATGATATAGACGGTTTTAGATTAAAAAAACCGTTTGAAGAATTCGCTTTAAAAGACAGTCCTCATTTAAATGTTTGGCTTTTTGACTTTTAAAGTAACTAAAAACCAATGTCAGAAGCCAAAAGCCAAAATGATATCATGCAGGCCATGGTTGGTGGATGAAAATAGGAACTGGTCACCAACTCCCAACCTAACCTAGCTAGATCACACAACTTGTTAATTAATTCCAGCCTTTCCTGATAGTTGCAGACTTGCAGTCAAGAAAGCTCAGTGACACTGTGAGTGATGAGCAGTGCCAGTGGTTACCTCTTTGCCCTTGATTTCTGCTGGGTCATCCTGGTTTGCTCTTTGCTGACTAGCTAGCTAACAGAAAAAAACACAAGTTTTTTCCCCCAATGACTGTATGGCATATCATTTGATAGTTGAAGCTAGGGCTAAATTTCGTAGCATTATTATGATTTGGAACTCGGCTAAATTTGACCTTAAGAACATTTTTTCCTAAATAATCTAGAGTCTAATGAACAGTATCAAAATGTGGGCTCAGGAGGATATTTTTATTTACCTTTGGTCCAAATCCTGTGAGCTGTATCCAAACTTGAGTCTCAGAGGATATTTGGTACTGCATATAGTCCAAGACCAGATGAATTGAATTGAAAGTGGTACTTTACCCTCTTCATGTGTGGACCAAACTTTTATTCCTCTTCTATTGACATTTCTGGAGATAAACTTTTTCGCAAAGAAAGATGAATGAAGGTTGAAGAAATATCATAGCATCTGTTCAGACCAATTTTTTGCACAGCACTAGTGTGCAAACCTTTGCAGCTTCTCATGCAATGTGTGTTCCAGACCTGCATCTGTTCAGATCAAACACTAGCCACAGAGAGTACAACAACAAACTTATTGTCGGACTTCTCTGTGTTTATTATTCTGAGTGTTAAATCTCATCAGTCATCATCAATGCACAAGTCGGAAAAACAAAGAAGGATTGAAACAAAATTAATAACAAAGATGAGAGAAAAGAATAATGATTTCCTCTTATACCATTCACACTATAACTTATCATACATGTCGATAGAAATAAGTAAACGACTAGAATTGTTCACATTTGCAGCTCAACTTTGCAAATTTCTCATATATAAAAGAGTGACACGAGCCAAGAGGAATTCTGCATTTGTGAACTCGGGATGCGCTCAGGCTGCAGAGCAAAACCATCAACGGCTCAAAATAATTGTAGTCGACAGCGACGGTGCACCGGCCGGCCGGCCGCCGTACCGGAGCCGCAGTTCCTGCAACAGCGCCGGCGGCTAACTCCAACACAGCCCCTCCAATAAATAATACTGTACTAATTTGTGTACGTACGCACGTATCTACGCCGTATGTATGGATATGACGAAGAAATAATTGGTACGTGTGCCCTTTGATCTCCTCCAACTTCCTGCGGATTATTCACAAATTTTTCTCCTTTTTTATCTCTCTTTTTCATTTCTCATGTTGTCCTTGTCATCAATGTGACGCCCGACAAGTCGCCGCCGAATTCTTCTAGCACTACCAGCAAGTTCCCGCTCGGGTTCAGCCATGACCGTGGGACGTGGTACCTGAATTTGGCAAAAGAAATTTAAGGTTCAGTTTGCTGTTGCTAACGTACTGCAAACAGTTTGTTAGTCCGGCCTTTTCTGGTAGCAAATGCTTAGTATTAAGCCTACAAGTGTGGTAAGAATTGCCCAAATTAGACAAGTGAATGGCGTACCATCTCTGAGAGATGCCGCCGCAGTTGCTCTGGCACTTGGTCTCGCTGTACGTGCCGGTGTAGCTGCAGCCGCCGCAGTTGCCGGAGGCCTTGTACGACCAGTAGCGGCCGATGTGGTGCCCGTTGACCCAGATCTGTCCCTTGCCCATGCTGCCCATGTCCAGGGCCACCGGAGCGTTGCCGGCCGGCGCGTTGAAGTAGGCCTAGAGATCACAATCACAAGAGTTCAGATTCAGAAACAGATATGCAGGAGATCAGAGCTGCAAAATGGCGATAGAACAGTAGCATGGTACTAGAATCGTAAATCGGTAGATGATACTGCAATACTGACCTTGTGCCATGTCAGTGGCTGCTTGCCACTGGCGCTGCCCCACTCAACGGACGAGCTCCCGCTGACGGAGTGCACGCCTAGCGACTCGCCTTTCAGGCCGATCTGCGAGGCCGGGAAATCGAGATCAGTATATTCTCCTACCTGCATGGTAAGAACAAATGGGGAAGATACAAGCAGTCTGAGCAAATGTGGTGTACCTGATATGTCCATTTCTGTTTGCTGAGGTCTCTCTTGCCCTCATTCAGGCCGGACAGCGTCACCGGGCCGAGAACGCCGACGTTCCAGGTCTCGAAATGGGTCCCGACATTCTGTAGCGCAGCAACAAGAGGTTGTAAATGTTATAGATTGTATAAACTGCGTAGAACTCCGAATTTCTGATCAACTTACAGGGAGACCAACTGCTGCACTCAGGATGGAGATCTTGTTGCTCCCCTGCCACATCTTCACATAACCACTGTATGTCAACTTCGGGCCGTTGTAACCGCCATAGACCGCGCCTGCGACACGAGCACGAAGAATTCATCAGTAAAACCTGCAAGCTGCAACCTTGATTTGATAGATAACAAGATGTAGTTCTGAAAACAAAAGGATTCAGTCACTACCGTAAGATTGCCCGTTGACGAACACCTGCATGGAGTGCCCAGCAGAGTAGATGGTGAGCTGCGGCCACTGGCCGGACTTCAAGAACTGCTCGTTCGAGTTAATGTTGACGCTACAAGATCATGCAACCATCAGAGATTAGCAGAGATCAAGCGGTTTCAGAAAGATTCGGAGCAAGTGAAGGGTCAGCGAATCACTCACTAGGTGGTGTACCACAGGTAGTCCGACTTGTCCCACGTCATGCTCAGCTGCTCCACCAGGCCGTCCTTGGTGAAGGCGCTCTCGTCCAGCGAGTTCGTCGCCTCGCTGTACGACTTCCAGGCGAAGCCTCCCACCGGGTTCATCTTCGCCGGCAGCGACGGCTCCTTCACCTGCGCAATCGTCAGATAAGCTCATCAGGACACACGTGCTTCCATAGAAGGTTCAGGCAAGTTTCAGAGTTTTCGCACCGTCGCGGTGTTGTAGACGGCCGTCTTGCAGTCCGGCAGGATGCTGATGGACCAGGCCGGGAGGTCGTAGCGCTGGCCATTGAACACGACTCTTGCAGAAGAGCTCGTGTGGTAGTTCGACAAGAACGCGGCGCAAGCTCCGGTGCTCGACTTGAACACGTACGCCTGAAACAAAATTTGATCACTCTGTCAGCAACTTTGAATCTGCCACTCCTGCTGGGTACTTCTGCGTAGGGATGTAACAAGATTGACCGACCTTCTCGTAGTTCCCAATGTTCTGGATCGTCGGACCGCCGGAGACCAGTGCAGGCTCCGCCTGCTTGATGGCCTTGTGCAGGTCCCTCAGGTGACCCCATTTTGGCTGCCTAAGCAGACCTGAAAATGCATACCATGGTATCAGATGACCAGAGCACGTCCGCAGAATGTCTTAATGCAACAATCACCACTGTTTTTCATCTCTGAAAGCAAAATACGAGCTAAATTTGTCACAGAGTCGTAACAGTTGCATACCGTATTCATCGATAGGCGCGTCGTAATCGTAGCTCGTCGCGATGAAGGGGCCACCGGCGGTCCGGTCAAAATTTGTACCTCCATGGTACTGAAGAACAAGCACATGTAAATAACTAAATGTCATCATCCTTTGAAAGCTCAAGCACTACTGACGCAACAACTCATGTGACCAAGTGACTGCCCATGTGGTAGCCTCAGTGCCTCACCATGTAGTAGTTCACGAAGGAGCCGCCCTTCTGGATGAACCTCGCCACGGCGAAGGCCAGGTCCTCCACCGGCCGGTGCGGCACCGCGCCCCCGAAAGCCGTAAACCTTGAGACACCACACAGTAACATCGGTCGGATCGATGTAATCTTCCCAATGTTGCAACATATACTAACAATTTCAGTGTTGGTGATTTGCAGGAGTTTGATGCATCAAACTTACCAGCCGCTCCAGGCCTCGGTCCACATGGAAGGCTTGCTGTTCGAATTCGGGGTGAAGTCGTCGCAGTAGAACCCATTGCAGGTGTTTATCTGCCACCACCGATCGCGAAGACAAGAATCAAAACAAAAACAAAATATTTTTTTTGTAAAAAAAGAGGGGAAAAGTATTACTCTCTCCGTACTTTTTTACTAAACGTTTTTGACTTTTTACAGTCTCGATGATGCAACTTTAACCGTTACTATTTAGAACTTTACAGTAAGACATTAATCAAATTATAATATTATAAAGGTCTAATTCTTTTTGACTTTTAACTTTAGTTTCTCCAAAAATCAAAATAAATGAAGCGACTTCTCAAAGCCGTTTCTCCAAACAGTTTCTCAAACCCACCGGCGCATACACCGTCTATCACCGTATCGAAAAGCACATACAAAATCTATCAGCCGTAGCCCAAAAGAACATGACTGAAAGTTTTTAAAGATAAATATAATGATACAATTGTCCTGTAGCCAATCTAAATTGTAACCAATCTAGATAGATTTAAATCTATTCACATACAAACTTCAAAATATTTGACGGAACTTATTCTAGGATAACAACAATTATGTCATTATATTTGTTGGGCACTTCGCTGGAAACGAGGGGTGCTGTGCTGGTAGTGATGTCCTAACGGAAACATGGGGCTACGAGAAAGTGAAGTGGTTAGATCAGTGTGTTTTTTTTATTTATGTATGTCTCAAGCTTGAACACAGCCGATTCGCTCATCGTCGTGGGCAGAGCGATTACGGCAAGGAACGAGGAAAAGTGGTGGTGGTTACCACGGGGTCGGGGGCGTCGTCCTGCTTGCACATGACCCACGGCACGCCGGCGTTGGTGGCGACGGCCATCTTGGCGGCCCAGTTCGCGTACGGCTTCGCGCCGCTGCCCATCACCGACTCCATCGGCCCGTACTCGTTCTCCACCTGAATTTGGATGCATCGTTCACAAACATCACGTTACAGAACCAAGATGACCGACTGATCAATGTGCTCATGGAGTGAAAAAGAAAGAAAGAAAAAGAAGAAAAAAGGAAAATCGGGCTCTTACCTGAGCGAGGATGACCGGACCGCCCTGCCACTCGAAGAGGCCCTCGGACTTCATCATCGACACGATCTTCTGGACGAACGTCTGCATCGCGGCCTGCGTCCAAAACACGGTGAAATCAGATCCGAAAATCCTAATCGCGCAACAATCAAAGCCGTGCTGTTTCTTTTCGCCTTTTGCCAGTACCTTGAATGGACCGTTGTCCGTCCTGAAGCTAATGCCGGGGACATACTTGAGCCAAACAGGGAATCCACTGCAGCATCCAAGCCAAAGGCAACAAACAGGGGATTGCAACGGTGTAAGCTGAGAAACTAACACCAAGAAGCAACAAGAATGCAGGGCAAGAACGAAAAGCTGGCAAGATTGCTGGTGTTGCGTTGTTACCCGAAGTTCCACTCGGCGCAGACGTAGGGGCCGATGCGGAGGTGGACGTAGAGGCCGGCCTGCTTCGCCAGCTTCACGAACCGGACCAGGTCGTAGCGGTCGCCGAAGTAGTACTGCCCCTGCACCGGCTCGTGGCCGTTCCAGAAGATGTAGGTCTGTATCACGTCCAGGCCGCCGTCCTTGGCCTTCTGGATCAGGTCCGGCCACATCTGGAGCCGGGAAAACGCATAGGATTATCAGCCGAGCATGAACTCTCTGAGCTGCTGCGCCTGCTTGTTGTTGCAGGTGGATACACTACCTCGGGGGTGCTGCGGGGGTAGTGGATGGAGCCGGAGATGAGGATGCGGCGCCGGCCATTGATGACGAGGGACCTGTGGTCGTAGGAGACGGTGGCATTGGCCGGGGAGGAGACGGCGGCGGCCGCGACGAGTAGCAGCAGGAGGAGGGCGCCGCCGGACATGGTGGCGCAGCCTAGCTAGGCCGGCCTGGGGCCCAGCTCTCTCTTTCTACTCGGAGTGTGTGAACCAGTACAGCTTCTTGGCTTATTGGAGAGGCAATGGGCAAGAGGAGGAAGAAGAAGAGTGGGAGGCGAGGGCAGCGATGGTGGTGGGCTTATATGTGCTGCTGCTGATGAGCCTACCAATTGGCAGTGGGAATGCGTTGTTGATTTCGGATTCTCTTTTCGGTTGTTTAACTGCTGCGTTTGATCTTTTCCCTCCCTTCAGGATTACTCAGTTTTGTTTAGCATTGGAGGGGAGGCTGAAGCAGGGCAGGCAGGGAAGAGTTTTTTACTATTATGGTACCCTCTAAGTTGGGCTTCGACGAAACGGTATCTACATCGTGGGCTTCTCTAAAATAGTACTCTTGTACTTAAGACTTCTCTCAAATAGTATTCTCAGGGATTTTAACTCAAATAATTTGATTTTTGAATTTGTACTCCCCCAATTGACTGAACTGCCCCTGCTCATTTTGTAAAATTGATCCTGCCGCGTACGTGGATCAAACATGACAAAGATTGATTTTGTAAAATAGTATTCTCTAAAATAATTTGATTTTAACTCAAACATGACATGAAAAAACATGACAAAGATTGATCCTGCCGCGTACGTGGATCATCCTTAATGCTCAATACCTGCCGCGTACAAAGATGCCGATCACACCTGCCGCGTACGTGGTCCGGTTGCCCCTGCCGACGTGCGACCGTCCCTGGCTGGCTTGCGATCGTCCGTGGCCTGGGGTGCGCGCACTCCCGTGCGATCCTTGCCGTGCTCTCGCCTGGCGTTGACGGCGCCGCGCCGAGTATTCCGATCGGCCAGTCGGCGTGCCGCCGTCGCCAATTAAACCCAAACGATGTGAAAAGAAGAAAATAAAAGTGATTAGGGTTAAACAAAATGAGCAGGGGCAGTTCAGTCAATTGTGGGAGTACAAATTCGAAAATCAAATTATTTGAGTTAAAATCCCTGAAAAATACTATTTGAGAGAAGTCTTAAGTACAAGAGTACTATTTTAGAGAAGCCCACGACGTAGATACCGTTTCGTCGAAACCCAACTTAGAGGGTACCATAATAGCAAAAAACTCGGCAGGGAAAGTGAGCCCTGGGATTGGACGGGAGAGAGGTGGGGCCCATGGCATACTATCTTCTTTTTCTTGGGTTTTCTAAACTTGAGCCTTCTAGTGCCTAATATTATTCTGTAACATCAAAAGTTTGCTTTCTTTAAAAATTTAGAAAAACCTACGTATGCCAGTAGTTTGCCACAGTTCAAAATTTTTCCGCCTTAAGAGCAAGAGTTATCTATGGTATTCAACCATAGTGGCCATATCTTCCAGAGCTATCTGAATAAAGGAAGATAATGCGAAGCAAGAAAAGCTAATTATAAATAACTAAGCATTAGATTATACGTTCATACTCGTATGGGCAAATGTGGTGAGTACTCATTGGGAATCCTTTAGTCGATTGAGCTCTTTGACCTTATTTCACCACACCTTCTCGAGGTGCTCGTTATCAAAGACATTCCCCTTGTTCGAAATATCATTAGGGTGAGGAACTTGGTCATAAGATCGACACGAGGAAGACCCCACTACGAAAGCAGGATTGAAATACTCATAGAAGAAGTTAGGTTATTCTTCCTCTTCTTTGATACACCACTTGAAGACGAGGAGCCTCCTCAGTATTTCCTTCCTCGGTGCAGCGGTCAGATGTATTTTCTCCTTCATGACCAGGTACTTCTGCTCCATCTTCAGCTCTACTTTTGCTTCTGTTTCTTTGACCACCTCGGTGGTCGTAGTTGTGTCAGCTTCGGCAGTAGTTCCCATCACTGTAGTGGTTATTTCTTTGACCACCTTCTCTACCATCTCTTTGACTACGAACAGAGTTGCAAGAGGCTTCTCAATAGAAGTATCCTCAGATGATAGAGGAGCCGAGCTAAAATTGCAAAAAGAGAAGTAAGTTGACATTTAAAAAGACGAAGGGTATGATGCTATCTTTCTGACTTTCATACCTTACTGTTGTAGCTTTAATCTTGAATTTAGAGGAAACATTTCCTAAGGAAAGTTTCTTCGATTTCTTCTCCACGGCCACGTTTAGTTATTGAGAAACGGGGTCATCTCTAACCACATCTAGTCATAGATCCTGAGCAAGTGCTGCTGCTCTTTGTTCTTCTTGCCCCTCCTGGTGGTCGAGACCAATTCTGACCACCTAAAGAGTAGCTTCCTTATCGATCATAGGTTTTGCTATTGCAGCAGTCTCCTTCACAAAAGATACAAAACTCTTCTAGTTTTCCTTTCCAAGTTGCTTAACAAAGCCATGAGAAGCGCCAACTGAGGAAGTTTTGTCATCATAATAATAGGATTCCTTGATCTTAGGAGCTTGTTGCTCTAGTACGACTGCCCTATTTCCTCTGCAGTAGGTATATCTGTAATGAACTACTCGATGGGGCTAGTCAGTGCAGTAGGAGGAAGAGTAGTACTTGAGATCCCACTTTGATTGTTGACAGTTTTCATTAGTCGACGTCTCTTGGCCAGAGGAGCTTTGGCTTTCTCCGCCTCTGTTCTAATAATCATCAGTTCTACCTCTTGATCATTCTGACGGTTTTCCATGCCAACTTTCGGCAATAGGGAAGAATGCTAGGTAATCATTGCTTACGACTACGGAGTCCTAAAGATGAGATTGAACTTCGATTAGCTTTAGGTGTTCTTCTCATTCCTTGGTGGATACATCCACCAAGATGCGAGGAGTCTCCACATCAAGTGTTGGAGCCTTCTCACATATAGTTTTGACCCGACGTCAATCTCCCCCAGTGGAAGATCTACATAGACAGATAAAAGTGGTCGATAAACAGAACTCAAAATTCAGAATCTAACTAAGAAAATGAGTCCGATTGTTACTTACCGTCCTCGTAGTCTCTGGTCATGTCCTTGTCCCCTGAGTACATCCACATAGGATGTGCTTGTTTCTTCAAGGGCTGATACGACAAGTGATGAAATCCTTCACCACATGCCAATCGGTAAGCCCCTTTTCCTTAGTTCCTTGATGGTTTGGATGTAGGGGGCTATCCAAGTAAGGTATTTGGGGACCGAGTTCCAAGAAGAATTTCTCTCTATGACCTTTCCCAGAAAAGAAAGACTATCTTTGCTAGTTATCTCCTAGTAAAACCATTTCTTTTTCTAGTTCGGCCGTGAGAGCCGAGTGAACATCTAGATGTAATCTTCTATCTTGCCATCATGGAGCTTCAGACCAATCTCCTGACAACCCCGACTTGTCTGCTCATTTCGTAGTAATACCGAAAGAGCTCCAGATCTAGAGGAATCCCCAGATAGCCTTCACATAGGTATATGAACACACTTAATATGGTGATCAAATTGGGAACTAGGTTCACTAATTCCACCCCAAAGTGCTCAAGTACGGCTGTAAGGAAGAGGTGAGTAGGAAGTCGAAGTCCGTACTCACAGTAGGCTTGGAAAACTGGGATTTGCCCAATCTCCCCCGATGGCCAATTGTCTGACGGCTTCAATCCACTTCACATATTGCCTTGAAGGGATCTTCTAAGCTTTGACCAAAGATTTCATCTTTACGACATCCATCTACGACATCGGCCAATTAGAAGAAGACTTCATCATTTTTCTTAAGCGATCGGTTTGGATTTGGAAGAAATTGGGGGAGGCTTAGTCGATGGTAGAAAACTCGAAGGAGATTGGATCATAAGGGGAAAGTACGAAGTCCAAAAGATTATCTCATGGTAAGTTTTTTATAATCGTTTGGGTCAGTTACCAATCTCGAGAACCTAATGGTTGCTACCTCTTCATGAATTGCACTAAATAGACAGATCGGTGAGAGTCGATTGGAGTTTTAAAATTCCTCTATTCGAAACCAGCATCTCTTTACAACTCAAGCGAAATTACCTTTTCACCAAGTTCACTTCTGGTCAAATTAGATCGAAAAGACTCAAAAACATTCCGCTTTCGATCTTCGTTCATCTACGACCACTCTTTCTCAAGTAAGTTATTTTTATTTGAAGTTGGGGGGGTTAGATGATGAGGATGTAACTAATCCTCAAATTATTATTTATCTATAAATAATATGGTTACGTCCTTATATTCCTCGAGTATACTCATTATCTATAAGGGAGAGATTTCACATGGTAGTCGTAAGCTCTTCTACGACTACGCTTTAGTTGTAGGCTCTTCTACAATAATTCTTTAGTCGTAAGCTCTTCTACGATAAGTCCTTAGTCGTAAGCTCTTATACGACAACCCTTTAGTCGTAAGCTCTTCTATGATAACTCCTTAGTCATAAGCTCTTCTACGACAACTCATTAGTCGTAAGTTTTTTTACGACAACCACTCCTTGGTCGTAAGCCTTTCCTGTGGTCACCTTATAGAGGTATGTTCTCCTACGACCATAACATAGTCGTAAGTTATCCTGCGACCACCTTTGTGGTCGTAGATCCCCTACAACTAAGCCAAACTCTGACTGACCTGTCTACGACAACCCATTGCATCGTGGGCCTGTCTAACATGGCGGTTAGCATGAGTATTTATTCTCTAAAATAAGTGCACATAACTTCACCCTGGTAGAAACCGTTGCACGATGAGTGAGATACCATGTCTCTAATAACTCCCATCGGACGGTTATCATTCAAAACGTTAAGGCATCTCTTAGCAAAAAGAAACTGCCTCTGCCATGCAAATTATATAAAGGTTGATATCAGAGAGAAGAGGGGGAGGACCGGGATAGACCCAAGGGAGAATAGAAGTAGTGCAAGGCTTCCCGTGTTACTTTCTCCATTGTAATTAGTTCATTGAGTAATATGCACATAGGAGTAGGGTTATTATTCTCTTAGTAGAAGGCCTGACCTATATAAAAATAGTTGTCTTTTCTCTGCGTGATCATATCCAGGTCTTCAAGAGTTTCCCAACATCTAAATAAATCATACATAAGATCAATACTAAAACATCGACAAGGAAACACAAAAGAATTGAATATCATGCTTTTTTTGAAATAATTGAAAACATAGGAATTCTTCAAAGAGGTGTTTGGATGCTCCATGGTGAAAATGCTGGAATTTTACAGAAAATGTCTCTTAGAAGGGAGATAAGGGGAGAGAGAAAGACAAGCTGTGCATTGGACTTTTTAAAGGAATTCTTAACATGAGGTTTGAGCAAATGTTTTGAATCCTCCAAAAAAATGGAGGAAAGGAAAGAATCCTATCAGAATTCTCCAGGCCAATCTTATATTCCAAAGGGGTACATAAGAGAATTTTCCATAAGAATGCAATGCTATGAAATTCCTCCAAAAATCCTACATGCCAAACGGGCACTGTTGCCAAGTGATTGAAAGGGAGCCTCATAATCCTATAAGACCATGTATCAATGCATATGATGTTTGACCTAACTCAGAACATAACACGTGGCATGAATATGCATCTGACATGCATTGAGACAGGGTCTCATAGGATTATTTTCCGCCCTGGGTTTGGAGAGAATTAAGATAGAGAGGTGGGCCCACCTATCATGGCCTTCATCTTTTCTTTTCTCGGTCTTCTAAATTTTTCTTCAGTTGCTTTATTGTATTGTATTGTATTGTATTTTATTTTCACAGAGTCATGCATTTTTCTCGTCCGATTTGCTTTGAGATTTGCGCACACGCATGGACTGAAAACAGAAAAAAAAGATAATCATTTGATCGGCTGCACGCTAACTTAGAGATAATTAAGATTTGGGCTTGCAGTTTGATCGGAGCACGAGCTGCAGAACGCCGTGGCCGAGTCCAAGAAAATGCAAGAGATAGTATCTCCCACAACGTGGTGGCAAATAGTAGATGCCAAACAAAAGAGAGTCATACACAGGGTCCAGTTCAAGACGTGCATGGATGCATACATCAATAGCGTGTTTGGTTCCATGTATAGGATAAGCCAGGCTCGTTTCCGCCAGCCAGGCTCGCTCCCGCTAGCCAGGCCAGGGAGAAACGAAAATGAGATTCGTTTCCGCGCGGCCAGGCGCATGCATGTGCAAAGCATCGCTACAGCCAGGCCAGGGAGCAACCAAACGTTGGTGCTTGCATGCATAGAGCCAGGCCGCGGCCTGGTGCAGGATACCAAACACGCTGTAATTACAATCCAGATCTTTCAAAAAAACTACAACCCAAATTAACTTACTCTGTGTGTGTGTATATATAATGCCACCGTAGCCCTTCTTTTCAAATTTGACCACCGATGCCCATTTTTGTAAATCTAGCCTCCCGATGGACCTACTGCTTGGTTGCATACTAGAACACTGTGCAGCCGTAATTAGCGCAAAGTGTATTTAATTAGTACTAATTGTAATTAATTAGTGTTTTCATTGGTGCTAATTAAACTAATCATATTTTATTTAGTGCTAATCACATTTAAATTAGTACTAATTATAATTAATTAGCGCTAAGTATGTCATTGCTAATAAGCATGCACATCATTTTATTGGACTTGCAATTAATTAATATTAATCATATTTAATTAATACTAATCACATTTAATTAGTATTAATTAATGCACTAAATTAATCACATTTTATTTAGTGTTTTAATTACTGCTAATCATATTTAATTAGTACTAATCACAATTAATTAGCACTAATCATGTCGATGCTAATTAAATGTGCATAGTATTTTATTGTACTTGCAAGGTGGTGCCCAATCTTATAAACCTCTCACATCACAATACGCACAATAATTTTTTTAATTAGATTTGAAAGTATTTTATAGTGATTGAACAAATGAGCCCTACTTTAAGAAAATCACAATTCATATCTGTACTTCCAATATTTCTTTTAAGAATTCACTTTTTATATTGGTGATTTACTATTGTGGTTTTTGAAAGTACATATGGGCACTGATATTTTATTCACATAAAGTTAAAGTTTTTCATGAGATAAAATTTAGGGTTTACTTATCTTACTACTATCTTACTCATGAGATGAGACAGGGGATCCTGGATGCATTATGCACCCCACTCCTCTCGCTCCTGTCATGCGCATGTATATCTCCCTCATTTTTTCCCACGGCTCGCCCCTCCTTCTAAAAGTCACTAATTTCATCTATTACTATTTGTTTTCAAACAAAACCCACAACCAAATAAATAGTAGTAGCTTAAATTAGTGGCTTTTAGGAGGAGGGGACGAGTGATGAAAAAAGTGATCGCTATACAGTATACCGTGTGGCTGTGCATGGATAGTGTACCGTGTGGCTATGAAAATACTGTGCACGCTTAATTAGCACTAACATAATTAGCGCTAATTAATTGTGATTAATATTAATTAAATGCGATAGCAGTAATTAAATCAATAAATAAAATATGATTCATTTAGTTCTCTAATTAGCACTAATTAAATATGATTAGTACTAATTAATTGCGAGTGCAATAAAATACTATGCACGCTTAATTAGCACTAACATGATTAGAGCTAATTAATTATAATTAGCACTAATTAAATATGATTAGCACTAAATAAATGTTATTAGTTTAGTTCTTTAATTAGCACTAATTAAATCACTAATTAATTATGATTTGTACTAATTAAATGCACTTATGTGCCTGGCGAGCTCGATAGGTTCACGTAGGGGCTAGATTTTTAAAAATAGACATTCAGATGCTAAATTTGAAAAAAAAATGATAGCTTGGCAGGAGACCTGCCGAGCATCCCTAGCTCGGTATGTGCTTGCTAAACTCAGTTGGTTCACAAAGGGGCTAGATTTGTAAAAAATAGATGTTTGGAGGCTAAATTAAAAAAATATTTACAGTGATATTTCTGTAAACAGTTCCACTCTTAGTAGGACGGGAGAGGCCTCTATAGATCACTGTTTGCGAGGAATAATCTTCTATGGATACTCTTAGCTAATTTTAATTTTTTTAGTTGAACCTATTTCTAGTGTAGAACATCTATAGTTAATTTCATTAACTATGCATTTTTTAAATCTAAAATCTAGGTGCAAAAAAAGATATTCAGTCCTTATTCCGGGGGGCCTAATTAAAATTATAATATAAGAACCATTGGATGTTTATTAAGAAAAGAGAGAAATATGCTATGATTTCTAGAAAACAGCTGCAAATGAGTCGAAAAGTTATCTCATATTTACGTTGCATTAAAAATCTAAGTAATAAAAAGGTAAGATATTTAATAAAGATTAATATGTAACAATTGTTAAACACTTTTTGGAGTAAGATAAGGTTTGTCTGCATAGTCAAAATGTCAGATTAACTAAGGCACAAGTTTAACCTATTAGTTTTTACCACAATATATTTATTAAAAATATGGAATTGTTAGTTATTACTAAATATGCATATTATTTTTTATAGGACTAACATAAATAATAAAGAAAATATTATTTGCCAAAAAATAAAATAAAAATATCGAATGTACTCTTTCCACATTAAGATAAATTTGTGACCGAAAGGATTAGTAATATTCCTCAAACAATATTCGTATACATTATACACTGTCATGTAAAAAAAAATCTCAATTGAAGCATGTATATCCTAATTCTAAATAAGTTGAATGGACATAGAAATATAAATAAAAGCACAGTAGGATTGGCCTGGCAATTCCGCAGGCTACTCACCTAGTTTCTGTTAAATTCACGTATTTCAAACATGCCTTGAGTGGGGGACTACAGAGGTGCGCCTAGTGTTCTCATCGCCGGTGATGATGCGGCTCTTTAGCAGATTATTCGTCCAAAAATCGCATGACCATTGGACAGAAATCAAGCCCCTAGCTAGACTTTCCCCCAATCAGCTAAAGTGCATGGCATATCTCATCCCAACTTTGTTTCCCTCATCCCAATTACATGCCCAGATCGACACTATTCATGAGCGGTTGATGAATTCATTGGTGGTTGAAGCAGTTGTGCTCGCTTTCCTGCTGTAGTCGTTGTTCCAGTAAAGCATGGTTGGAAGGCGTTAATGAAGATTGGGGCCAACAAAATCTATAAATCACGTTGGAACAGCATTCATTTGAGGGCACCTATGCTATGTAAGTTTGTGGTGACCGTTAACGTGATTAATTGGTGCCACCCAATCAGTTGTTACGACTATCCTTTCGGCCTTTCCATTGCGAGTGCTTCAGTGCATGACAGGGTGTGCCACCGACTGTCTTGAATCGACTATCATTACTGGTTCAAAAGCTTTAGATTCTATTGTTGTAATGGCCTGAACAAGATCTGTCACCAACCAAAAGCTTTTGATAGATCTTTAACAAAAACTGCACCGAGTACCGACAATGCTACGCGGAGGTTAGAGAAAGGGAGAGGTGCGATGGATCCCATTGCAAGACATCTCATCAAATTAAATCCTCAACAACCGGAGCAGCATTGCATTAGCTAGCTCATTAGCATTCAGGCTCCTAAAGAAATTAAAGTTGATACTTGATAGGCAGTTTATATGTGGGTGGCAGCAAATACATAAAGTATGTTCTTGTGAAGCCATTGGAATGATAAGCTATGGATATGTAAAACTGAACATTTTAATGCTGAGCCAATCAGCCAACCATCAGATAATGAGACGAGAATTTATCAGGCGAAAAAAGAAGGATAATTAGACAAGGTGGCAACTGCATTAGTTAGAAGAAAATCGAGACAAAATGACAGCTGTACTAGGGACAATGGATCGGATCATGACCACTGTCCTCGACTTGGTTTAGTTATACACATCAAAAACGAAAGATCAACCATGCAATACGGTGTACCCATCATCCCAAAATCTAGAAATGAAAATGGGACCAGATTAGGGAGATGAAGACAGGTAACACAAGAGATCAAAAAGACTCCCATCACAAACCATAACAAAACTTAGTTTCTTTCTTAATGGAAAGACGCAATTCTTTTGTGTGTTCTTGAAAAAAATAAAACCACAACAAAAATTGCGAAGGAATTTAGAATTTTCAGGGACACACAAACCAGGATGAGTCCATGACTCTTTAAGAGGAGTCGAGCCCAAATGCAGGCAAGCAGGGCTCTCAGTCTGCGCACCACATTAGGTGCTAGTCCAATGTGAGAATAACAGGAAGGATAGAAATGTAAAATGTTATCTGCAGAAATGGTAGGTACGGAAGAGATACGACATGTGCCGTGTCAAAGATTGGAGCAAAACCGTGCGCATGAGCCTTATTTTTTCTCCTTGCCATTTTCCTCATCTCTGAAACACTACTTTCATGTGCATCTGGTCCCATGCATGTGGGGCTCCGGCTGCCTTGTTTGGGAATTGGTTAGGACCCAACGACAGCCAATACCAGCACACTCCCCCCCCCCCCCCCCCCCCCCCCCCCCAAAAGATTTGCAGCAAACCGACGGGCAATGTGCATGCTTGTGTTAGCGTTTTAATTAGTATCAATCGTAAATAGGTAGTGCTAATCATAATTAATTAGTATTAATTGTATTTAATTAGTTCTAATTAAAACACTACATTAATTTTATTTAGTACTTTAATTAGTGCTAACTATATTTAATTAGTATTAGTTGTGATTAATTAGTGCTAATTATGAGCTTAATCAATCACTATCGTGTGCATAATTGCTATACTTAATTACATAGTATTATCCACAAGATTCAGTCATACAAGACATGTTACTTTGGCCATTATGAAAAACCCTTAATTATTTTATTTTATTTTATTTTATCATCTTGAAGTTTCCAAGTGTCAAACCTACAGTTGCCATGCAATAACATATGGGGAATGTCGTTATTGATAATAATAATAATAATAATAATAATGCATTTAAAAATATTAGAATCATAGGCATATTCAACTAGTAACTTTGCAATAAGTAAGTACTAACTAGCATAATGGTTAAACAAATATTTGTACTAGGATAAAATAGCCTGCCTCGTAGACTAGCTGCATGCACTTTGATCCATTAAATTTGTGACAAGTGTTAGAAAAAACCTCATTTACTTACTGATTTATTCCAACAAGTTACAACCTAGATCAATTTAGCTCTTTTTCTTACTCTATTATGGGGGCATTCGTATTGCCCTTTGCCAATAACTTTTGACTATAGCTGATGGCTGAAAATGAATATTAATAGTTGAAAAACATGGTTTTTAGAAAGAAGTGAGTGAGTGAGCAATGGAAAAAGTGAGGGAGAGATGCATTCGTGTGATAGGAGTAAGAGAAGTGGATATGTGATACATCCGTGACCCTTTGCCTTATCCCTGGAGCATGACGGTAGCGTGAGGAATAGAGAAGCCACTTCAAAAAGCCAGATGTTCATATTAGCTTTTGGCTTTTCTAAGCATAAGCCAATACGAAGTGGGCTAGTCCCTAGAGGAGAATATACCTTGTACAGTGTAAGCTTGATCTGGTCTTTTATATTTTCTACTCGATATCTCACTGATATGTGCGTACAAGGTATATTTAAGCAAAGGTATATTTAATAACCTTATGTTTTAATTAATGCTAACAGTTCTCTTAATACTTATGTATTACTTAGCACTAATTAATTAAGCTCATGACTAACAATAATTAATTAGTACTAATCATAATTAACTAGCAATTAAAGCACTAACTAATTATGATTAGTACTAATTAATTGTAACTAGTAATAATTAAATATGCTTAACACTAATTAAGAACGCTAACACAAGCATACACAGTGTCGTCGGTTTGCTGCCACGCAGGGGGTGCCTGGCAGGTCATCTATCGAGCTCCCCTAGCTCGGTATATTCATGAAAGGACTAGATTTGTAAAAATGGACGTTCAGAAGTCAAATTTGAAAAAAAAAGTTAGCTGCAGTGATAGTTGTGTGAACAATTTTCGCCTCGCTCGTCTGAGTTTGACCCCAGAGATAGATCACAACGTGTCTCACCGGAATATTTAGGAACTAAGTGTTAGCTTAGTGATCCCGAGAAAGGAGAGTACACATATAGTTAGTGCGTTCAGTGATTAAAGCGTGTGCCCGAGCTCCGTGATGTGTAGGGCTCCGTTCTAGTTTGATGTGTGCTAGTGAATACATCTACATGTATGTGAATTGGGGCGTACATGTAAAGTGTGTGCAGTCTGCCATTGTACTTAAAAAAAACTATGTACATGGTACTGTGGTTATATCTAATCCACAGTGTTAGTGCCTGTACCGATAATTAATTGATCAGAAGGAAGAATTATACTTTAACTCACATGTGTGTACCTAATGTATATACCTTTCATGATCTAGCACAAATAGAGGGTTACCATCCTGATGTGTGTACCTAATGTATATACCTTCCATGATCTAGCACAAATAGAGGGTTACCATCCTGAAATGAAACAACAATGGGATTAGGATTACCCAAGAGAGAAACTAACCTGAAATTAGGCACAAGGTATCAAGAAATAGATGATGAAGCTGCAGCTAAGGCAGCCCATTCAATCTAGCTTGGGATTCTGGCTTCCGGCTTTCAGAAGTCAGAAATCAGAATGAACACATCGACTTCTTAATTTTGGTTTTTTGTTTTTCTTTTCTTTTTGTATTGTCCATGCAAATATAATGGTGTTTTTATTTTTATTTATTTTTTAATTAAATGATTTAGAAAAAAACTAACAATCACTACAGTGCAATTTTAGCCAAAGCCAACAGCTGGAAGCCGCTGCCAAAGGCGGATGCTTGAAACGCAAGCTTTATGGTCATGGAGTCATGGGACCACATAACAGTAGTGTTTTTTTGCATGATGTGGATATGATGTGTTTAACAAGTAATGACAACAGGGGATGAATGATATCTTCCCAAATTTTTCTCCAAATACTAAAAATCTTTCATTCTAGAACTAGAGAGCTAAGAAGATCAGATTTCATAATCCACAGATTTCATAATTAACAATGAAGCAACAACCCAAAACACCAAAGATACACAAACAATGATAATGGTTTATCACAAACAATCCTGATCTTCTCACATGGCCCCTTAATGTCCTACATAAAAAATAGAAGCCATATCCCTAAGGCAATGACAGATTGGCAGACACTGACTTGATAGTAAGAAATAGGAATATATACATGCAATTGTGCGTGGGGTAAGGAAATTAAGCAGGGACAAAAATGTTTGGAGGATCAAGAAAATTTTATTTCTGGGTTGCCTTCAGCAATAAGAATCCTCTGAAACGCAGAGTGTGTAGGCCGATCAATCGAAAATGAATGCTGAAAATTGAAATTCACATTCTTGCGTAGACACTATCTTAATAGTTCACTATCAATCAGCAGACCTTGTGCAAGGAGAGATGCCCGTGCTTTTTTTTTTTTTGAGCGGCGACGACGATCTGCTTCAATTCCGCATTTGATTGAGATTTAATGTAATGCTGTTCTTTCTGTCGAGGTCTCCATCAAACTGTTAATTCCGTTGGGCAGGTGATTGGATAGGATTGTGAGAGAGATACCAATTTCTTTGGATTGACAACTCAAGTGACAGAACTCATGCTGTTTGACATATGTTAGGCAGCCGAAAGTCCAAGTTTCTTGCTTGATGATGAAGCCTACTGACTGGGGCTCTGAAAATAAGCATCAATTCGTGCCTGTATGATCAGCCTGCTTGAGACCATCATCCATCACGGCTTCACCTACATATCATCAGATTTTTTTTAGAATAATGAAAATGACTGTGATCAAAATGGCTTGAGCTTTTGGCTTCAGCTTATTTTTGCACTATTCATAAATTTCGTCTTTTTCTGAACTTTTGGCTTTTTTTTGAGTTTTTTTACCGGTTCTTTTTTTCCTCGTATTTGTTTACATTATACGTGATGGGCTAATATGTTTTTTCTATTTTTAAATTTTTTTAAATTTAATTATGGTAAATAAGCCTCTGTCAGCTACAGTGCTTTTTTCAGCCAGCTACAGTGTTTTCAGCCATAAGCCACGGGCTTTTCAGCCATTTTGATCACAACCAAGGTTTCTTTGAACATTAAGGACGCAAATCGCAATTGACAAAATAACTGGGCCAAGCCTACGTATAGCGAAAGCACATAGCAGTGATATAATAAATTACATGCACAGGAACCTCTACAGTTGTTTAGTGGCATTAATAGAGTAAGAACGCCGATAGTGCACCTAACAATAGCACTCTACTAGCTCCCAATGTTGTTCCTTTTGTTTATTTGTTAGGGAGCATCTTGTTATCTCTCTTCCAAATACTAACTAACCTTGATGACCATGGTCGAGTCTTGCCATAAATTTGCCATTCAATCATACCACCCTTTTGACCATGTATCTTTGTGACTTTGTCATCCATAGTCGGCCACTGATCTAGATAACTGGGAAATTACTTACAAACTTTTGACCACATACTACATCAGAACATAACTCTTTGAAAAATTATGCAATGACTGTACAATTTTACCTATCTGAGTAGCTTGTAAAGTTGCAGGCCATTCATCAACACCAAAGAGAAATAAAAGGAACAGGAGGATATATTCCCTTCTTTTTCACTTTTCCATCTCTACCAACTGCATGTTGCAAGGTGCCTGATGCAATGTCCATAGGACAATCGAGTAGACTATAGAAAGGCAGAAGGATCCAATAAATATCAACTTCAAGTTGCAAAGAAAATTAACGACCAGTAATAGACTAATAGTAACAAACGAATAAAAACAACGGGGAAGAAAAGAAAAAAAAATGAGATTCCCCAGAATAAAAATCTGATGTTTGTCTGTTCCTATATTTTTCTCACTGAAAGATGCCAAAATACTCAGAAAGTGACGGTGAAAGTAACCAGGATGCAGCCATGAAATGTCACCATCCAATTTTTGATGAACATACTGTTCTATGCTTTCCACTGATGAAACCTACAACGAATCAAACGCCTTATAACCGCGGTGACCCAATCCAAATCTATTCTGTTTGTCATCTCCGGATCTAGGGCCTGGAGGAGTTCAGGATCAGAACGAATTCTTCATGACCCTTATATATCATGTAAAATGCAGGAGCCAAAATAAGAGATGCAAGGTGCAGACCTTATCACAATGAACTCACCTTGTTACTTACACATTTAATAAAAAAATAAAAAAAACTATAGCAGTATGTATTGAGTTTCATGCATCAACCAATTCACCCAAAAGCTTAAGCTGATGAGGAAAGATGGACAATTCACTTATACTTCAACACTCCCCCTCACGTGTAGACTCCTTTAGGCTTAATACGTGGAATAGAAGTGGACTGCAATTAATTTTTTTAATTGTGTCAGTTAGGTCTTGAACTCGAGACCTCTTGGCTCTGATACCATATTGAGTTTCATGCACCAACCAGTTCACCCAAAAGCTTAAGCTTATGAGGAAAGATGAGCAATTCACTTATACTTCAACAGTATGGACCAAGAGAATCCATCGCGATATATTTCTAACAGTTTGAAAGCAAAGGAAGGCATGTTCAACTAATATCTAACCAGCGTAAGGCTTTGGACAATTGAGCTACCACACACTGTTTATGGTTACTGGTTACTGCATTTAGTGAGGTGAAATCGGCTTGCCATTACCCACCTGTAGATCCCATCTGTAATCTCCTCGGTCATCTGAACCCTCCAACAGAGATAGAAGCAGATATGGGGGATAGGCATATAGCGTCCCATCAAAAAGTCCAAAACATTTGACCTGCCAAAGTATTACTTGCAAGCTATATGCTTATCCATCCCCAGAAACCACTGAACCAACCGTCTCTTCCTTCCTTGCATTCCATTACACTCTCGTACACCTTTTGCTTAACTTCCTCTGACAAGGAAAAAGGATGTTCTTTCTTAGGTTCCAAGAGGTGTCGTAGTAGCACTAACCTTGCATCATACCAACTCAATGCAACAACAGAAACCTTGCATCATATGCAGCAAACCAAGTACCATATACTCAATACAATACTGATAATAGATGAAATTTTTAATCAGTAGATTATAGAACTATTTTAGACCGCTCTGACGACAGATTTCAACACCTAAGACCTCTTGTCCCATTCCACAGGTTCCATGCCACAGGAATTCAACAACTGCAACCATTCTTTAATGCAGCAGCACATGCCCAAACACAATGGATAGGGGTAGGCAAAGAATATACACATATGAAAATGTTGGCCTGTTGGCCTTGGATAAGACATACGCTTCATGCAACTGTATCCGGCTAGCTATGTAGCAGCCTGCTTCACGCAATTTCCTTCTCCAAAGTTGAAATCTTCAGTTACTTCCTCACAGCTCCATCCTACTGGGAATTCTTATCATTCTTTGTGCTTATCCGTCGAGCAGCCATTGCACAGTCACAGAAATCCTATCAGCACGACTGTAACAAGGTGACAATAAGCAAAGTTTGCTCACATAAATTTGACCAGGAAATCTAAACCACCACTCTGAACCAATTCCAGGCTTCCAGCACCCCAACTTCCGGACCTGCATTCTAAGCCACATTTTGGACACCAATCATTCTTCCGTGAAACAAAAACCAGAATCTTACCAATATGACGCCAAGAATGCAGGGGGTAGATAGGCCGATGGTTTAAAGAACAAAGCTCCCATCCACACGCTCTAATACAGACATCAAAACAAGTCAATTTTCGACTTCAAACACTGATCCCTGGATTTAGCTGGTGCACCAGTCCTTCGTACCAGTTGCATACAAACGGTTCGGCATCTGAACACAGAGAGAGTGCCACCTATCTGTGCCTCGTTAGTTCGCATGCTTCTGTTGGATTAATTGGGATTGGCCCATTTTAATTTAGCAATTAATCAATTGAAATTCCTAGGCCCACAACTAATGCTAGGTAGAAAATTGTTTAGTCCCATATGGAGAATTGAATGGGAGTTACACCACTTTAAAAGGAGGAACGTGGTAACCCCTTGTGGAATTGGAGAGAGCCAATACACGCGCGCGCTCGCTCGCTCGCTCGCCGCGCCTCACCACGCCGTGCGGTGCGGTGCGGTGCGGTGCGGTGCGTGTGCGTGTGCGTGTACTTTCGAGTAATGGCTGCGGTTACTTTCGAGTAATGGGTGCAGTTACTGGTGACTAATGGCGGCAGTTACTGGTCTCTTCATTTTTGCTGTTACAAGAGAACAGAGCATAAGAAGGCTCTCCTCTCCATACGAAAAAACAGTTTTTCTCTCCTTCTGTTTTTGTTGCTGCTCTCTGCAATCTCCGGTCCAGAACCTTGCGCGCACAAGTTTCTGGGCGAGTAGACCTCCGGAACTTCGTCCGTTTGTGTACCTGCACGGGTAGGCGGGCGATCAAGTTTTTGGGGAGCGCATCGGCGCGACTACTCAATCTGCGACGTCTTCTTCCGGTGGTGAACTGTTCGCGGGACTACACTGCGAACATCTTCCTGCATCAAGCCTCGTCCTGCATCACGCCTCGATCGCCTACACCGAATAGGCCATCATGTCAACTGATGGTAACGGCGCCTCTGGTGCCTCCGGCACTGGCCCCGCCCGAGGGTATAAACTGCAAACTTCTTTGATGTATTTTCTGTGCGCTATGAATTTGTTAATAGATGTTACTGTTAGCTTGTTCATTAGCGAATATGAATACATCATTGTTAGATCACTCATACCTTTCTATGTCATGTTTTATATGCTAAATTTCTGGATTAAAATATGCCGAAAATTGACTAGATATTCAACAATCCAAAAACTTGATAGGTCTTTTTCGGTAGTTGGTTTTGCTGCGTCGCTTAAGCCACATCCTCCGTTTGATGGTTCAAATTTTAAGAGATGACGTGCACGCGTGATCCTGTGGTTTACTGCCATGGAATGTTTTCATGTTGCACAAGGAAAGCCCGCTGAGCCTCTGTCTGATGAGGATGAACGCAAGTTCAATGTAGCGGATAACTTTTTCCGAGGTGCGCTTGTCAACATACTGGCGGATAACATTGTGGATGTGTACATGCATTTGCCTACGGGCAAAGATATGTGGAATGCACTTGAGGCCAAGTTCGGAGTTTCTGATGCTGGCAGTGAGCTGTATGTCATGGAGCAGTTCTCTGACTACAAGATGGTCGATGACCGTTCTGTAGTAGAGCAAGCTCATGAGATTCAGGCGCTGGCAAAGGAGCTTGAGAACAATAAGTGCGAGTTACCGGACAAGTTTGTGGCTGGCGGTATTATCGCCAAGTTACCACCCTCTTGGTCGGATTTTGCTACTTCTCTAAAGCACAAGAGGCAGGAGTTCAGTGTTACTGATCTCATTGGCACTCTTGGTGTTGAAGAGAAGGCGAGGGCAAAAGATACTCGTGGCAAGAAAGTTGCTGCTGAGAGAGGTTCTAGCGCCAATTTGGTGCAGAAGAAGAATCCTCAGGGTTTCCACAACAAAAAGAAAAATAAGCCTTTTGTCAAGCCCAAGGCTACCACTGAGTTTAAGAAGAAAGGCAAAGGAAAGGGCAGCTGCTTTGTGTGCGGTGATTCTGGCCATTGGGCTAAGGATTGTCCAGATCGCAAGGATAAGCAGAAGAAGTCTGCCAACATGGTTATTAGTGACGCTGGAGGAACATCGGGGTACGGTAATTATTTACCTACAGTTCTTTCTGTTTGTCAATCACCTGAGTGGTGGGTTGACACTAGTGCTAATATTCATGTTTGTGCTGATATTTCCTTGTTTTCATCTTATCAGGTCGGTCGAGGTTGCTCCTTGTTGATGGGGAACAGATCGCATGCAGCTGTTCATGGTGTTGGTACGGTCGATCTGAAGTTTACTTCGGGAAAGACTGTGCAGTTGAAGAACGTGCAGCATGTCCCCTCCATAAAGAAGAATCTCGTTAGCGGATCTCTACTATGTAGAGATGGTTTTAGGCTTGCTTTTGAGTCCAATAAATGTGTCGTGTCTAAGTATGGAACATTTGTTGGTAAAGGCTATGAGAGCGGAGGTTTGTTCCGTTTTTCTTTGATGGATTCCTGTAATAAAATTGTGAACCATGTGTGTAATGATGATGATGAGTCTAATGTTTGGCATTCACGATTTTGTCATGTTAATTTTGAGTGTATGACGCGCTTAGCTAATATGAGTTTAATCCCGAAATTCACTTTGGTCAAAGGTTCTAAGTGCCATGCGTGTGTTCAATCGAAACAACCTCGCAAGCCTCACAAGGCAGCAAAAGAGGCGAGGAATTTGGCACCGTTAGAACTCATTCATTCTGATTTATGCGAGATGAATGACGTGTTGACTAAAGGGGGAAAGAAATATTTCATGACGCTTATAGATGATTGCACTAGATTTTGCTATGGGTACTTATTGAAAACAAAAGATGAAGCATTGAATTACTTTAAGATCTATAAAGCTGAGGTAGAAAACCAACTTGAAAGGAAAATCAAGCGGGTAAGGTCTGATCGTGAAGGAGAGTATTTTTCAAATGAGTTTACTGTATTCTGCGAGGAACATGGAATTATTCATGAGAGGACGCCTCCCTATTCTCCTGAATCAAACGGGATTGCCGAAAGAAAGAACCGCACTCTAACTGATTTGGTTAACGCCATGTTAGACACTGCGGGACTTTCTAAGGAATGGTGGGGTGAGGCTATATTGACCGCATGTCATGTCCTGAATAGAGTTCCTACAAAGAACAAAGAAGTAACACCATTCGAGGAATGGGAAAAGAAGAAGTTCACTCTCTCATACTTGCGCACCTGGGGATGTTTGGCCAAAGTTAACGTGCCAATTGTCAAGAAGCGCAAACTTGGACCAAAAACCGTAGATTGTGTATTCCTTGGTTATGCTATACACAGCGTGGGTTATAGGTTCTTAATTATAAAATCTGGAGTACCTGACGTGCGTATTGGTACAATCATAGAGTCCAGAGATGCTACATTTTTTGAGAATGAGTTTCCTATGAAAAGTGATGTATCTAGCTTATCTAGTCAAGAACCTATAATTTCCCTTGATTCTTTTGTGCCGATAGAACATGTTGAGCAAACGCCTGTGGAAAATCCTGAGGAGGATAACAATGAAGTTACTCGAAAGAGTAAGAGACAGAGGACTGCAAAGTCTTTTGGTGATGATTTCATTGTATACCTCGTGGATGACACTCCAAGAACCATTGAAGAGGCATATTCTTCTCCTGACGCTGACTATTGGAAGGAAGCAGTACGGAGTGAGATGGACTCTATTATGTCTAATGGAACTTGGGAGGTCGTTGACCGTCCTTATAGGTGTAAACCTGTAGGATGTAAATGGGTTTTCAAGAAAAAACTTAGGCCTGATGGTACAATTGAAAAGTACAAGGCAAGGCTTGTGGCCAAGGGTTATACCCAAAAAGAAGGCAAGGATTTCTTTGATACTTATTCACCTGTTGCCCGATTGACCACAATTCGAGTACTACTTGCCCTGGCTGCCTCTCATAGTCTTCTCGTTCATCAAATGGACGTTAAGACAGCTTTCCTAAATGGAGAGTTGGAGGAGGAGATTTATATGGATCAGCCAGATGGGTTTGTAGTAGAAGGTCAAGAAGAAAAGGTGTGCAAGTTGTTAAAGTCTTTGTATGGCCTAAAGCAAGCACCTAAGCAATGGCATGAGAAGTTCGACAAAACTTTGACATCTGCTGGCTTTGTTGTGAATGAAGCTGACAAATGTGTGTACTATCGCTATGGTGGGGGAGAAGGAGTGATCTTGTGCTTGTATGTTGATGACATACTGATTTTTGGAACCAACCTCAATGTGATTGAGGAGGTCAAGGACTTTCTGTCCAAGAATTTTGAGATGAAAGATTTGGGAGTGGCTGATGTGATTCTTAACATTAAGCTACTGAGAGAAGGTGATGGTGGGGTTACACTCGTGCAATTCCACTATGTGGATAAGGTCTTGAGTCGCTTTGGTTATAGTGACTGCAAGCCTGCTTCTACTCCTTATGATCCCAGTGTGTTATTGAGGAAAAATCGAAGAATAACAAGGGATCAATTGAGATACTCCCAGATCATTGGCTCATTGATGTGTTTAGCTAGTGCTACGAGGCCTGACATCTCGTTTGCTGTGAGCAAGCTAAGCCGGTTTGTTTCAAATCCGGGAGATGATCATTGGCGTGCTCTTGAGAGAGTAATGCGCTATCTAAAGGCAACTGTGAGCTATGGCATTCACTATGCTGGGTACCCAAAGGTACTGGAGGGCTACAGTGATTCAAACTGGATCTCTGATGCCGATGAGATAAAATCCACGAGTGGATATGTGTTCACACTTGGAGGTGGTGCTGTTTCTTGGAAGTCTTGCAAGCAGACCATCTTAACGAGGTCAACAATGGAAGCAGAACTCACAGCATTAGATACCGTCACTGTTGAGGCTGAGTGGCTTCGTGAACTCCTTATGGATTTGCCGGTGGTTGAAAAACCGATACCGGCTATCCTGATGAACTGTGATAATCAGACTGTAATTATTAAGGTGAACAGTTCTAAGGACAACATGAAGTCATCTAGGCATGTTAAGAGGCGGTTGAAGTCTGTCAGAAAGCTGAAAAACTCCGGAGTTATAGCACTGGACTATGTCCAGACAGCTAAGAATCTGGCCGACCAATTTACAAAGGGTTTATCACGTAATGTGATAGATAGTGCATCGAGTGAGATGGGCCTGAGACCCACATGAGTCGTACCATAGTGGTAACCTGTTCTACGTGATCGGAGATCCCGTGAAGTAGGATGGTGAAACAAGTTGTTGGTTGACTGGGAGGAGAGACCTTTACAAGGCTCATTTCTTCAGTGATGCACTTCTCTCCTATTCTGTATGGCAGGTTGGTTTTTACCTCAATGTGATCCGAGTGGCTTATTTAAAGCAGAGATGTTGGCCTACAGGACATCTTAGAAGGAACACACCTATATGAGTTCGACTGCTGGTCACAGTCTATGAGATTTGGGTGATCTCTAGATACTCATGAATAGGCATGGAGTATGACTTATACGCTCCGACCAGAGGGGATGCTTTAGGCAGCCTAGTACTAGTAAAGGAATTGGGTAAAACTTGTTCGCACAAAACTGTCAATTCAAGGCATAGTCCATTGTTCAGTTGTGGATGAGTGTAACTCCTTTCCTAGGTGGATGTTCAACTTAACAGTCTCCATCGAAACACTGGTATATCAAACAACAGCAGAACTGAGAGCATTTCTCGTGTGCCTTGAAATTTGGTGGGGATTGTTAGATTAATTGGGATTGGCCCATTTTAATTTAGCAATTAATCAATTGAAATTCCTAGGCCCACAACTAATGCTAGGTAGAAAATTGTTTAGTCCCATATGGAGAATTGAATGGGAGTTACACCACTTTAAAAGGTGGAACGTGGTAACCCCCTTGTGGAATTGGAGAGAGCCAATACACGCGCGCGCTCGCTCGCTCGCTCGCCTCGCCACACCGTGCGGTGCGGTGCGGTGCGTGTGCGTACGCGCGCAGGCGTGTCGGGTGCGGACGCGTTTTTCTTTATCTATTCGAAAATCGAAACGCACTGACTCGCTGGCAGCAACTGTGCAGTTACTGGTGACTAATGGCGGCAGTTACTGGTCTCTTCATTTTTGCTGTTACAAGAGAACAGAGCATAAGAAGGCTCTCCTCTCCATACGAAAAAACAGTTTTTCTCTCCTTCTGTTTTTGTTGCTGCTCTCTGCAATCTCCGGTCCAGAACCTTGCGCGCACAAGTTTCTGGGCGAGTAGACCTCCGGAACTTCGTCCGTTTGTGTACCTGCACGGGTAGGCGGGCGATCAAGTTTTTGGGGAGCGCATCGGCGCGACTACTCAATCTGCGACGTCTTCTTCCGGTGGTGAACTGTTCGCGGGACTACACTGCGAACATCTTCCTGCATCAAGCCTCGTCCTGCATCACGCCTCGATCGCCTACACCGAATAGGCCATCATGTCAACTGATGGTAACGGCGCCTCTGGTGCCTCCGGCACTGGCCCCGCCCGAGGGTATAAACTGCAAACTTCTTTGATGTATTTTCTGTGCGCTATGAATTTGTTAATAGATGCTACTGTTAGCTTGTTCATTAGCGAATATGAATACATCATTGTTAGATCACTCATACCTTTCTATGTCATGTTTTATATGCTAAATTTCTGGATTAAAATATGCCGAAAATTGACTAGATATTCAACAGCTTTCCTGATCTGTTCTTACTTCTTCCTGCATTGTGTCGGCGATGCCACGGTGCATCGGTGGCCTACTTCATGAGATCTGTCCTTCGACACACCGTCAACTGCGCCATCAGCAGGAAATAAACCAATTCAGCTCCGATGAGGACAATGTATTAACGTGATACTGCAACAGTGTAGCCACGGCATTCCACTTAGAAGACAGCTCACATGAGATTAGCTTTGTCTGTGCGTAAGGCCCATCTAAGCGTGCAATATTGTTCTTGCTGATCAATGGAGCATCTAACAAAGAAGGCATCTGACATAGAGATATTTGCTGGGTGGATAAAAGTGCAGATCTCAAGGACCACAAGTTGAAGGAATAGCAATGGCGGCAAACGTACCTTTCTTGTGCTGTAATCATGAACTACTGCGTGAAAAATATGCAAATGCAAACAAGCATTGTAGAGATTAATGGCATCAAAGCTGTCCTTAACCCGCAATACCCTGAACAGAGCAATCTTAATGGATTTGGTAAATGGAATTTTTCTTTATGTTTATTTACTCTTATCCAGTTATTCTTTTAGGCACATTGGATGCTGAAATATATTTAGAAAAAGAAAATCATCTTGATGGATGAGATTGACACTTCAGCTACTACATTACAAGCCTACCATAATGGTACCGGTGGTCCATGTCAAAGTTGTCACAACAAACAGTAGGGCCAGTGACTGGGGCTAGTATCAGGTCAATGATAACAAATCCAATTCATTACCTGAGGACCCATGAACGGGGATAAGAGAGGACTGTACAGAAGCATGCTTTTCGTTCTTGAACTCTCAACACTTTTCTTTGATCAAATAGCGCGATACATTGATATAGAAGACAGAATTTGTCACCTTTGCACTTAAGGGCATTTTTCTTCTCCTTATCCCATTCTTGGAGAAGATGTAACCGTACACTCAGCTTTGATTAGTGAGAAGGACATAAAAAGGGTATTGCAATCTTATCCTGGAAAATGTTGTGCAATCTTATCTGTCAAGAGGGCTGCTCAGTGTTCAACACAAACTTCGACATTGTTGCAAGGATGTGAGGGTGAGAATGGCTGCAGATATTTGATGACTTACATGAAAGGGAAAAGCGGCTCTATGATATCCGATAACGGCGTAATTTCAGAACTACTACCAACCCCAGACTTGACCACGGCTATCCGACACCGTGAAACATGGAAAGTGTTGGAAAATGACAATATAATCAGTCAACCCTAGATTTTAGGTTGAAAGGAACAAAATTATAGGAAAATATTATAATTTAATTTTGGAGTGTGATGTCTCTCTTAATGTCAAATTTGCGTTTGATCAAACTCGATCTTCTCACCGAGTCTCTCATTCTCCTATACAACACATTGATCTCATCACTCGGTTCACCCCTCTATCCCTGAGGACATGTACAATTAGATGCGCAACGAGCAACAACATATTTCGAGATCAGTCATCTGTGAGAAGGTCCAAGATTTTGTTGTGATTAACCATTATTTTGGAGGAATGAAAATTGAAATTTACAAACTTGCAGCTTTTTCTGGACAACTTACAGAGGCGGCGATCTGACCGGCCAGCTTGTGTTGCTTTGGTCGAAATGGATGATTTTATAAAACTTTAGTCATAGGATAATTTGATTTGACCTAAGTCTATGTATATGTGTGATATGATGCATGTTTCAGCTAATGTGAGTTAAGTTGTGAGGAACTTGTACTCAGAAATGATTTTAGATGGTGCTTGGAGTCAATCATGGTCAACAATGTGGATTAGGGCTACGCTCATGGAGGAGCCGAGACAAGGATGCAAGGTGAGATGGTTGAGTTCAAGTATGGCTCAAGGAAGGCGGAAGATATTGAAAAGAAGTTCAAGCGACGAGTTACACCATGTGGCTTAGTCGGTCTAAATGAGGCGTGGTCCAGTAAAACCAAAATAGGAGAGACTTATTGACATGTGGCAAACCAATAATGCATCTACACATGGCAAGTATAACGTTGCCTACAGGGAAAGATGAAAACCAGGTCAAGAAAGGATATTTTGTTAAGTTGACCAAAATATCAAAAACTATCTTAGATCAAAATCGCATCGTTTGAGCGGTGTTTGGAAAGATAGTTTAGGTCAAGGAGGAGCTAAGATGATCAAGTGGATTAAAGGCTAAGTACTTAGTGGATTCGAGCTTATATGCTTTGAAAAACGTGCATAAATGTAGTGTGTAAGTAAAACCTATGTTGCATGAGATTAACAGTTTTCTTTATTTATGTTAGGTGGATAATATCTATTATTGTTAGATGAAATTGGTTGCCATGTCTATTTAATGGGTTAGGATGGAGACTTACAAGTTAACCATCCTAGCTTTACTCATTTAAGTCAAGTGTTCTAGAGTTAGGATTTGAGAAGTGTAAGTGTTGTGGTGTACTCTCTTATCCTTCATATAGAGTAGTTGTAAAATCTTTATTCTCAAATAGCAATATATTAAGTTTGTTTATCTTTCATAGATCCCTCTTGTTTTGGTTGATTTGCTTCTGTTTTTATTGGTTTTGATCTTGCCTCTCCCTTCTCTTGATCTTGCTGGATGCCAAAAATGAGTAAGTCATAGAGACATACCTTGAAAATCAATCTCCATTCATATAGACATCAGGTTTGATAAGTTTATAAAGTTGCCCAGTTTTTGCTTGATTTGGTCTCTTCGAGTGATTTCTTGACATAGTTATTTTTGCCTTGACTACTTGAATGTTTTAGCTTGCTGTGATATGTGGGAATACATCTCGACTTATCTTGGTCATCATTCATCCACGAGCAAGTCATATTCACCGTTTTTAATTTTTGTCCGATTTTAGTCCAACCTTCCTTCAAATGAAAAAAAGGCTGAAATTGTTAGACCATGTGGTGGTCGTGCATTTTATTGATGATGAATAATTGATATTTGGTTTTATTAGAATTTGCTTTCATGGAAATTCTGGTCGATGTGCTTCTGTGCTTAGGTTTTTAGGATGGCAAAACGACCATGTGTGGCCTCGATCATGGACTATAGTCCGATCGGCCTTGTGATGGCTGGTCCGATCGGCCATATAATAGATGGTCCGATCGGTAGGTCCTAACGACAAACTTCGATCATGGCAGACTTCAACTACGGCAGCCTTCGGCCACTGCAGTTTTCGACCATATCAACCTTCGACAACGGCAGACTTCGACCACGTTCGACTTTAACCACGTCTAGCTTCGACCATGACAGAACGACATAGATTTTGACCTCGAACAGTGAACCAGTCATAAGTGATAGTGAATCAGTTTTAGCTACAATGAACCGGTCGAAGGTCGTAAGGTCATCAAGCTACAGTAATCGATCATTCGTCAAAGCTATAGTATTTTTTTATGGTCGTAGCTATACTACCTGGTCAATACTCGATAGTCGTAGATTTTACTGGTCGATACTCGATAGTCGTAGACTTTACTGGTCGATACTTGATAGTCATGGACTTTAATGGTCGATACTCGATACTCGTAGACTTTGCGGTCTGCTGCCATTGTCTTAGACTTTTCGATCAGTTGTCGTAGACCTCGCGATCGGTAGTCAAAGGCTTTTGTGATCGGTTGCCGTAGGCTTCACGGTCGATACTTGTAGACTTCATGGTCGGTATGAGTACTTTAATTCTTGCTATCTTCGAGTACTTCGAGTACTCGTGTTGGATCAGTGGTTGACTGATCTGGTTGTAGCGGTTATCGGTGATACTCGGTACTCGGTGATTGATGATGTAGTGATTGGTTGGAGATCGGTAGTCATAAACTTAGTGATCTGATGTTTTAGTCATAGTGATCTGTACTCGGTAATCGGTACTTGATGGTTCTGTGGTCGGTAGCGATGCTTGTTATTCCCGAGTGTTTTGAGCGGAGCGATAGTAATTCCCGAGTACGACTATGTGCAAAGGTGATCGAGAGGTTCTGCTTCTGAATCGACATTTTCTAGTACATTCAATCTGGTTGAAGATTGAAGCTACGTGATCTGGCGAGCAGCTGAGCATCGAGTAGTCAATCGAGCTATCGAAACCTTCATCGACTACTTGAAGATTTCAAAAGGCAGAGGCAATCATTCACCCCCTCTGATTGCGGTATTCGATCTTACAGAAATTTTGGCAATGTTTTTTTTATTGTTGATTGGAATAGATTTATAACATCCTAAATAAGATGTATACCAAATTTTAAGTGATTTGGAGATTTGATTTCAAAGTTTGCTCAATTTGTGGATTGTTGCAACAGAGCTTTCCGAACCAAAAGATCTCAATTCTCTTAAGTTCTTTTAAGATACTTGGTTAAGATAGATTCTTAAAGTCTTGATCTAGTATTGGTTCAAGTTTTAAGTCTTTTGGATCTACGGATCAAAAGTTAAATGGATTTTTAGATTTGAAATAGTGTTATTTTTACTATTTACTGAGCTAATTTTTGGAATTTTGGGTTCTTGATCTTCATAGCTTCTCACAGCTATTAGAGTGTAGAATTGACGAATAGTTACAAGAAAATTTGAAGGCACCATTTACCATTCCTAATCCAATGATTAGTTTAGAAACAAACAATGTGATCAAAGTTACTGAGAAATGTGTGTTTGGATGGTTATAGCATCTTTTCTAAATATAAGGTTGCTGCAAATTACCATCTCAAACTGCTACATCCAAGTCTTGCCTCCATAATGGCACTAGTTAAAACTACAAATATACAGTGTGGCATGACTCACTTGTGAAGTATTGGCTGTCTTTCCTCATCACCTTAAACTTTTAGTGAATTGGTTTGTGTATTCCGCTCAATATAGTATCAGAGTCAAGAAGTCTTAAATTCAAAATCCGGCTGACACAATTTTACAAGATAAATTATGAATTGTTCGCCTTACCTTAACAGTTTAAGCTTTTAGGATGAATTGATTGGTGCATGTCACAATATTTACTATACTGTAGGACCAGATAAGCAACAGAGGGGGTCAATGGTACCTTAAAATTTTTCCCAAGTATTCACTAATCCTATACTCCGATAGTTACAAAGCTAAGAAGATTAGGATAGAAATTCTACTTTAAAACCAGACCTGATCAGAAATCAACGTGATCAAAATTCGACTCTAATAGTCGATGACTAAAGAGCGGTCGAAAACCAACATAGTCGAAAACTAATGTGGTAGAAAACTAGCGTGATCAAAATTCGACTCGAATAGTCAGCGACCAGAGAGTGGTCGAAAACTAACATGGTCGAAGCCAATATAGTCGAAGGCCAATGTGGTCAAAATTTGACTCGAGTGGTGAACGACCAGAGAGTGGTCAAAAACTAATGCGTCGAAAATCAACATGGTCGAAACTAATATGGTCGAAGGCCAATGAGTGGTCTTAAACCGATGTGGTCAAATCAGGTTGAAATATGATCAGTGAGATCGATGACCAGTGAGTGGTTGAAAATACAACGTGTTCAAAAAGAAGCAATGTGGTCATGCTTGTAGCATAATGTAGGTGCACCACTAGCTTGTCACACGTCACCAAGTCTCTCCCGGCCCAGTTCCACTGAACCACGGCTCACTTGGCCCGTGCAAGCTACAAAGCGCCTTCTCGTCATTCGAACCCGTTTTCAACATTTCTCGTCTTTTTCGTGCCATGCTTGAGCTCACCGTCTCACCCGACATCCTCGACCATTCTGGGCCTCAACTCCTCCATGAGCCTAACTCCGATCCTCGCCGTTAACCACGGTTGACTCCAATCAACCCTGCATATCCAAAGACAAAGAAATCGTTTCTAGACACAAATTCTTCACAAACCAACATTAGTCAAGATATGCATCATGCAACCTTAATCTATTGACTTAGGTCATCTCAATTCAATCTATGACTCAATTCATAAAACCCATGTTTTCTGGCAAAATCGGAAGTACCGTGCCTAACGCGCTGGTACTTCCACAATGCGGAACTACCGCCTCCCAAAATGGTATTTCCGCACGTTGAAAACCTCACCTGGGACTCTCTGAAAAAACATACCGCAACTCAACCCGGTACTTCCGCCAAGTGAAACTGCCGCACTTATACCTGCGGTATTTTCGATTTTCCTAACAGTTCTAGAAGACAGCCCAAATCAAATGTAATCTTTGCAAAATCATTTCACCACTCCACAAAATTTGCAATGATTCATCACAACAGTATCCTGGACCTTCTCACATCATCCTTCATGTTGGCTAAAGCATGCAAGTTATGAATAGGATAAGAGAGTGACTATTGCACAGGCGACTGTTTTTTCTCTTTATCTTCAGTCACTTTTTTACACTGCAATTTTTTTAGATAATGGAACTAAGTTCCAGCCTCTACCATCCGAGGATGGTACACAGCAGAGAGTTAAGTACAAACCAAAGCCATAAGGCTCTCACTCTTACATCCAAGAACGAGGAAATAAAAGCAACAAGGTTCAGCCCAACCAGGACGAACAACTACTAAAATGGAAAAGAAGTAGTACTAGGCTTCAATTCGATTCCAAAAGCTCCACCCAAACTTTTTGAAGACCACCATAATCAATGTCTCCAAGTTTCTGCATCCGCGATTGAACGCCGGTCTCTCCTCTTCCTTATGCATTAGAGATCACTGTCGGATCCAGTACGTCGCCCTGAAGATTACCTGAAGATATGTAGGAGACTTAGCCTTGTTAAAAACCATGTCATTTATATTCAACCATAAAGCCCAACATAGCGCGGCCGCGCCTAATAAAGTTTGGTTTCTAAGCTGAAGACACAATGAAAGCATCAAGGCCCCTAAAAATGATTTTGGTAATTAATGGAATCATATGAATATGGGACTAACGTGTTTTATGAGCATGTGAAGGGTTAGTCCACATATGAGTGATAAGATGCAAGCCAAAGAACTCTTATGAAGATCCAAATTTTGGCTCAAGGCAAAGGTATGCTTAGTGCAGGATCTATTCTATTCTTACCGGTCTTGGAGAATGGTGGAAGACCGGATTATAGGATAGATGATCGTACCATCAAGGGGGATCTTGGCTAGTAACTTGAAATCATACTTCTAGTGCCATTTGGATGATCTTTTGAATCTTGCATTCATAAAAATTAAATTTAAAAGTTAAGTTTGTGCTCTGTCTGGATGAGCGGTAGTACCGCGTATTTCAACGTCGGTACTACCGGCGAGCGGTAGTACCGCGCCCAAATGCGGTAGTACCGCAGAGCGGTAGCTCCGCTTCCGGAGCGGAACCTTTTTTCCAGAGAGCACCCCTCGAACTCGGTTGAATCTTCGCGGAACGGAAATACCGGCCGTTTCAACGTCGGCACTACCGCTCGGTAGTACCGCATACTCAAGCGGTACTTCCGGATTCCGGAAGAACCGGAGGTTCGAGCGGTATGTTTTTTCCAGAGAGCACCCCTCGAACTCGGTTGAATCTTCGCGGAACGGAAGTACCGGCCGTTTCAACGTCGGTACTACCACTGAGAGCGGTAGTACCGCATACTCAAGCGGTACTTCCAGATTCCGGAAGAACCGGAGGTTCGAGCAGTATGTAATTTCCAGAGAGCGGCATTTCTGAGGACCCTTCAGAGTTTGGTCAGAGCAGTAGTACCGCGCCGACTTTGCGGAACTACTGGAGAGTGGTAGTACCGCAAATATCAACGGCGGTAGTACCGCGCCGACTTTGCGGAACTACTGGAGAGCGGTAGTACCGCAAATATCAACGGCGGTAGTACCGCGCCGCCAAATCCAACGGTCACTGCTCATGTCTGACAGAGCCGTTCTGACGCAAAGATTTGGGAGCGGTAGTACCGGCCCAGAAGGGCGGTAGTACCGCTCATCCTGATTTTTGCGGGAAATTGAGCCAAACGGCTAGTTTGGTTGGTGGAGGCTATAAATACCCCCACCACTGCACAAGGGCAATAGTTAGAGACTCATTGCACATTTCTTAAACCCTAGAGCATTCATTTCACCTCAATTCTTCCTTTGCACATCAAAGTGAGGTGGTTGAGCATTTAGTGCTAGATTTCAATTGCAAATCCATTTGGCACTAGGTTGCATTCAAGAGAACACCGGGGTCTATTACTCTTAGTGCTTGCCGGCACTTGGACGATCCGGTAGAAGTTGGTTCGGTGATCTTCTCAAGAAGATTGTGAGAAGACCCGGCAATTGTGAAGGTTGAAGCTCGCCTACCCGGAGTGGGTAAGAGCTACATTAGTGATCGAGGTGCTTGGCTCAATTCGTGGAGCCGGTCCGATTCGTCCGGGCTTACCTCAACGTGGACTAGGGGAAACCGGCAAGTTTCCGATTACCACGGTAAAAACATCGGTTGTGTCTCTTGTCTCTTTAGCTCTTGTTTATTTGCTTCATTGTGATCATTTGATTGTTTAGAGCTAAGTTGGCTAAGTTGTTAACTAGAATTGCATAGGATTAATTGATTTACATCATTGTCATTTAAATTGTGAAGAATTAATCAAGTGAACAAGAAAAATTTAAAAACCTCCTATTCACCCCCCTCTAGTCGGTATCCTTGATCCTACAAGTGGTATCAGAGCTTGGTCTCTCATTTATAGACTTAACCGTCTAGAGAGAAAAGGATGGCTAGTGAGGGGATTTCGGTAGGAAAGACACCTTTATTTGATGGCTCAAATTATGCTTATTGGAAGATTAGAATGTCAATTTATTTAAAGGCCATGAGTCCTAACATTTGGAAAATCGTAAATGATGGTTACGTCATGCCTCTTGATCCCGATAACCCAACGGCGCAAGATGGGCGTAACACTCATTTAGATGCCCAAGCCATGAATGCTCTCTTTGGAGCCTTAAACGCGGATGAATTCAATAGAGTGAGCAATCTTGAGACGGCTCACGCTATTTGGAATACCCTTTCGGAAATACACGAAGGGACATCCACGGTTAAGGAGGCAAAATTGCATCGGCTTAGGATTAAATATGGGACATTCATAATGTTGCCCCATGAGGACATCAATGAGATGTACACACGGCTCAACAACATTGTGAATGAGCTCAAAGGCCTTGGAACTAACCTCTCGGATCTTGATATTGTGAGAAATATGCTTAGGGCTCTACCGGAGAAGTATGAGATGTTGGTGACACTCTTCCTCAACTCACCGGAGTTGGCAGGGATGACGCCAACACAACTCTTGGGTAATCTAATTACCAATGAGTTGTACAAGAAGGACAAGGAGGAACTCTTGGAGCAATCTACCTCCAAAGGAAAGAAGATCACCGCCTTCAAGGCAAAGGCGGTGGCAAGTGAGGAGTCCGAAGATGAAGAAGAAGATTCGGAAGAGGAGCTTGCCCTTCTTGTGAGAAGAATAAACAAGTTCATGAGAAGACGCTCAAACCGAGGAGGAAATTATGACAAAGGCAAGAAGTGGCAATCCTCCTCCAACAAGAAGTATAGCAACATCCGTTGCTATGAATGTGATGAAAAGGGGCACATGATCGTGCAAAACTGCACACCCGCAAGTGTACGGGCTACCGCTAAGATAGCAGCGAAAGTTGTGTTCTCCACAGGGACTAGAGTACTGGTGAAAGGACGCTTGACTAATGCTAAGTCTCACGAACGGGGAATAAGAGGGATAAAAGAAGAACTAAACTAACTACTGCCGAGAGTCCTGGATAGAAAGGAAAAGATTGAGGGAGCTGAGAATGTGAAACACTGGATAGGAAGGAGAAAATAAAAGTGACTCCTTAAAAACTGACTCTAATAAGGGAGAGTGAGGCAGAAGAAAGATTAGCTAGAGATAAAAGAGGAAGAGCTAAGGTATAAGTGATTGAGAGAGAGAAGAAAGAATAAGGCTAGAAGTAGACTAGACTCGCTACAGGTAGGGAAGGGTAAAGAAAGAAGACAGAGATAAGAAGAGAGGTAGAGCAGGAGACTAACTGACTGGAGAAGAGATTGACTGCTAGAGAAAGACTTGAGGTGAGAAAGAGACTAGAGAAGAGAACAGAAGCAAGAAAGACCTAAAGAAGGTGAGAAGACTGAGAATTAGAAAGGAAGAGAGGGAAAAGAAGAGAGGGGACAGAGAACTAAATCTAGATGGTTGAGCTAATAGACTAGAAGACCAGCAGAGAACTATAAGAAAAGCGCTTGAGCCTGAGATAAGAAAAGAAGAGAGGAATAACTGGGTAGGAAAGATAATCAGACTAGAAGGGAAGGAAGAAGAGAGGAGAGAAGAATAGAGAACTATCTATACCGAGAGAAAAGAAAAGAACTAAGGAAAAGAGTGAGAGAGATAAGAGGTAAGAATGAGGCGTAGAGGACTAACTGAAGGAAGAGGAACAGACTAGAGAAGAGGCTAACTGACAGAAGAAGATGAGAGGTGAGAAAGAAACTAGATAAGAAAAGAAAAGAAAGATGGCTAGGAGATAAGAAAAGAGAACGGGAGACGAAAAGACTAGAGAAGAGATCACTAAATAGTAGAAGACGTGAGGAGAGAAAGAAACTAGAGAAGAGAAAAGAAGTAAGAAAATTCTACAGAAGGAAAGAAAGCTAAGAATCGGACAGGGAAAGGGGGAAATGAAGAGAGGAGACTAAGGATCCAACTCTAATGAGAGAAAGATAGAAGAGCGCTGAGAAGTTGGGGGAAATGAACTAACGGGAAGAAGGTTAGGAATTGGAGGAAAGAAAAGAGCGCAGAGAACAGACGAGAAGAAGCCAAGCGCTTAAGCAAATATCTCAACCCAACACAGCAAGCTCACAGACAGACCAATACCAGGTATATAACAAGACAAGCAATTAAAATGCAATAACACAAGCTCTACTACTGCAGGAACAAAGATGTAAACCTAACTTAGGAATGACATTAAAATAACAGCATGACATTAATATTTTACTAATCAGTAATTAACAGAAATGCATACTAAATATTAAATCAGGCAAAAGGATCTACTCTAATCACGGAAGATGATCTCAACATCACAATAAGAAATAAAACACCCTACCAGCAGAAGTATCAGGCTTATAAACATCTAATAACTATCAAGCAGGAACCATGAATCTAAACAGGAACATATAATCTGAATAATCATCTCCCATGCACAAGAACAACTAAAAGGCACCTTATAATCCCAGATCCGAAATATTTATATAGCACATGCACATTAACAGATCTATCGCATATGCATCTCAAAAAAGCAAGCACAAGACAAGCACATTCAAGTATCCAGATCCACACAGAAACACATGAACATCACAGATCTACCATGTAAGCATCTCAGGAATAAACATCTCAGTGCTAGATAACAGATCGAAGATGATACAACCCAGAATATATGCAGATCCGTTGTGGAAGACAGTCTGTAGTGGACGCAGGTAGTAGGAAGCCAATCTTGATGAAGAAACCGTAGAGGATGCAGGCAGGGGAAGCAGATTTGATGCAGGAGCCGAAGGGGTAGTGGATCCTGGAGAAGACGCCTTAGAGGAACCAGCTCCGGTCGCGGGATGAGCAGATCTGGCCGTAGAGGTAGCAGATCCGTGAGCTTCAGTCGTAGAAGTAGCAGGGGCTCGCAGGAAGAACAGCAGGAATGCAGCTCAAGAGGGAGCAGCAAGCACAGGGGCTCAGATCCGGTCGTGGGAGGTTGCAGGTGCGCAGATCTGATCGGCAGCAAGGGGATTCAACAGAGGGAGCTAGGATGGTTGCATGGTGGAGATGAGGAAAGATGGTGCTTCGGGTAAGGCGTATGGGAGATGGCAGTAGGGCGGCCGATTGTGGGAAATCGGTTCTGGTAGAGGAAAGGCAGGTGAATGGCTAGGGTTCTTGGAGATGGAAGGAGGATGGGTGGCGGCTGCTCGGTGAGGAGAGGTGCGGCGCGGTGGAGGCTATGGGGAAGATGGAGTGGGGCGGCCTGGGTGTTGGAGATGGGAAGAGCTCGGTTTCTGGTGGAGGCGTGAGGGTGATGGGGGACGATCGCAGGTGAATGGATGTGTTCGGTCTAAGTGGATTGCGGCTAGGGTTGGGAGTGTGGTCACCGGCTCCCCCTGGGAATGAAGCAGCTGGGCTTATATAGTTGCGGCGGCATTAGGGTTTCCAGTGGACTGGCTTGGTTAGGGTTTGCTGCGGTTTGCATTTAGGTCCTTCCCCTTCCGCTAAATTGCAACCCTAGCTCCTCATGGTGATCTTTTGTAGATTTTTGCGCCTAGTTCGCGCCAACCTGCAAGATAATCGCAACCACTGTAAACAGTCCCAAAAGGAGGGCAAAAGTATACATAATTGATGAAAGTATGGCCAAATTGAGCTATTATCCACAAAATAATTATATGAAAATGTACTACAAATATGATGCACATCAGCACATCGCATCACAATGCCCCACAAAGAAGGATGACAATGAGAAGTCATCCAAGAAGAAGAGCTATCAAGGCAAGAAGAAGCTTTTCAAGAAGCTTCACAAGGATGGTAAGAACGAAGCCCACATTGGTGAATGGGATTCCGACGAGGAGTATTCCAACTCCGACTCAAGCGAGGATGAGTCTCCCAAGAAGAAGGGACTTGTCGACATCGCCATAAAGGAAGCTCCATCACTATTCTCCACTCCCACATGCCTTATGGCAAAAGGGGAGAAGGTAAAAACTCTAGATGACGATGAGCCTTCTTATGATGATTTGATGGACATGTTAGTAGAATTAAATGAATTCTTGGAAAAGAGAAGTCAAAGTTTAAGGTTTTGAAGAGAGAGCATATATCTCTTCAAAAATCCTATAAGGAGCTAAAGGAAGCTCATGACTTGCTTCTCCAAGAAAATCAAAAGAAGTCTGGTTCTAGCATTGGTATATCTTGCAATAGTTTAAATGAGATGTCTAGCATAGAAAAATCAACATCAGCATGTCAACCTCTTGTGATGATTTACTTTCTATGCCATGCTCATCTAATGTTGATGCATATAATGCTTCATCGCATGTTCATGATAATATGCTAGTTAATGAAAACAAGAATTTAAAGGAACAAGTGCTAAAATTGAACAAAAGCTTAGAAAGAGCTTACAAGGGAAAGGATACACTTGATAAGTTACTAAGCGGGCAAAGATGTTATTTTAACAATGAAGGACTTGGGTATATTCCCAAGAAAGGTAAGAAGCCGGTATACAAACCTTCAAGGTTTGTGAAAGAAAATGATATGTATTGTACAAAATGTCGGAACATAGGACATATGGGAAATGAATGTTCTAAAAATAACATGCATTCCATTGGATTATATGATTCTTGCTACATGCTTAAAAAGTCCAAGAATGGAAATGTAATTGCTCATTTTATTGGCACCTCGATTTTGGGTGCTAAAAAGAAATCCATTTGGGTGCCCAAAACCTTGGTTACTAACCTCCAAGGACCCAAACAAATTTGGGTACCTAAAAAGGCTTAAATTTCTTTTGTAGGTAAATTACAAAACCGGTGGAAGGCATTGGGTGTTGGATAGTGGATGTACTCAACACATGACCGGAAAGCAGAAAATATTTACAACCTTTGAGAATGGAAGCAATGAAAGAATCACCTTTGGAGACAATAGCAAAGGGAAGGTACATGGTTTGGGTAAAATTGCTATATCCAATGATCTTTCTATTTCTAACGTTTCCCTAGTTGAAACATTGAATTTTAACTTGCTATCCATTGCTCAATTATGTGATTTAGGATTAATATGTTCATTCTCTAAAGAAAATGTAACCATCTCAAAAGAAAATAATAATGAACTTGTTTTCAAAGGTTTTAGATTTGGAAATCTTTATTTAGTAAATTTCACTTCAAATGATGCATGCTTAAAAACTTGTTTAATTGCAAAAACTTCTTTGGGTTGGTTATGGCATAGGAGACTAGGTCATGTGGGTATGGTGCAACTTAAAAAGCTTTTCAAACATGATATAGTGATTGGTTTGAAAGATGTGAAGTTTGAGAAAAATCGACTTTGTAGTGCTTGTCAAGCCGGAAAGCAAGTCGCTAGTTCTCACCCTTCCAAAAGTATCATGTCAACCTCTAGGCCATTGGAGCTCTTACATATGGATTTGTTTGGGCCAACAACCTATAAGAGCATCGGGGGAAATAGCTATTGTTTAGTCATTGTGGATGATCACTCTAGATATACATGGGTCTTCTTCCTAAATGACAAAAGTGAAACCTCCGGAAGTTTCAAAAGTTTTTCAAAAAGGGCCCAAAATGAATTTGATTTTAAAATAAAGAAAATTAGGAGTGATAATGGTTCCGAGTTCAAAAACACAAAAGTTGAAGATTTTTGTGATGAACTTGGAATAAAGCACGAACTTTCCACAACCTACACTCCGGAGCAAAATGGAGTTGTAGAGAGGAAAAATCGCACATTAAGTGAAATGGCTAGGACAATGCTTGATGAATATAATACTTCCGACAAGTTTTGGGCGGAAGCTATTAACACCGCTTGTCATGCCATAAATCGCCTTTATTTACATCGACTTTTGAAGAAGACTTCCTATGAGCTTCTTGTGGGAAGAAAACCGAACATTTCTTACTTTAGAGTATTTGGTTGCAAATGCTATATTTTAAGAAAGGGTGTTCGGCTCTCTAAATTTCAAAGTCGGTGTGATGAAGGTTTCCTATTAGGCTATTCTTCTAATAGCAAAGCATATAGAGTGTTTAATAAAATTTCGGGCTTAGTTGTAGAATCATGTGATGTACAATTTGATGAAACTAATGGCTCTCAAGAAGAGCAAGAAAACTTGGATGATGTAGGTGATGAAGGCTTGCGCAAAGCTATGGAAAACATGCAAATTGGAGACATTAAGCCAAAGGAAGATCCGTATTCACCAAGCTCATCAAGACAAGTAGAGCCACCCACATTGTCTACTCCAAGTGATATTCAAGTTGTTGGAGACGAACAAAAGGATCAACAACAAAACAACATCAAGATTCACAATGCAATAGCCAAGGATCATCCAATAGATCAAATATTGGGTGACGTAAGTAAGGGTGTTCAAACTCGCTCTAGAGTAGCTTCATTTTGTGAACATTACTCTTTTGTTTCTTCTCTTGAGCCTAAACTTGTAGATGAGGCACTAGATGATCCGGATTGGGTAAATGCCATGCACGAAGAATTGAACAATTTCGCACAAAATGAAGTATGGACCTTGCTGAAAAGACCCGAAGAGCATAATGTGATTGGCACTAAATGGGTCTTTCGAAACAAACAAGATGAGAATGGCATTGTGGTAAGAAACAAAGCAATGTTAGTAGCTCAAGGTTATACTCAAGTCGAAGGGTTAGATTATGATGAGACATTTGCACCCGTTGCTAGACTTGAGTCAATTAGAATCTTGCTTGCTTTTGCATCTAGCTTTGATATTAAATTATTTCAAATGGATGTTAAAAGTGCATTCTTAAATGGAACAATCTCCGAATTTGTATTTGTTGAACAACCTCCGGGGTTCGAAGATTCTAAATACCCCAATCATGTTTATAAACTTTCGAAGGCATTGTATGGTTTAAAACAAGCTCCTAGAGCTTGGTATGAACGCCTTCGGAATTTTCTTGTTTCGAAGGGATTTAAAATTGGTAAAGTAGATACAACATTATTCACAAAAATCATTGGTGATGATTTCTTTGTTTGCCAAATTTATGTTGATGATATTATATTTGGTTCTACTAACCAAGATTTTTGCGAAGAATTGGTGATATGATGTCTAGGGAGTATGAGATATCCATGATAGGAGAATTAAGTTATTTTCTTGGACTACAAATCAAGCAAAATAAAGATGAAACATTTATAGGCCAAACGAAGTATACTAAAGACCTCTTCAAGAAGTTTGGCATGGATGATGCAAAATACATCAAAACACCAATGGCAACCAACGGGCATCTAGACCTCGACGAAGGAGGTAAGTCGGTAGATTAAAAGATTTATAGATCCATGATTGGTAGTTTGCTTTATCTTACCGCATCTAGGCCCGATATCATGTTTAGTGTATGTATGTGTGCTCGCTTTCAAGCTTCACCAAAAGAATGTCATTTAAAAGCCGTAAAAAGAATCTTGAGGTATTTGAAACACTCCCCAAATATAGTACTTTGGTATCCCAAAGGTGCTAAATTCGATCTAATTGGATATTCGGATTCCGATTATGCGGGTTGCAAAGTGGATAGAAAAAGCACTTCGGGAAGTTGTCAATTCCTAGGTAGATCTTTAGTATCTTGGTCCTCAAAGAAACAAAAACTCCGTAGCACTCTCAACCGCCGAAGCCGAATATGTTTCCGCTGGAAGTTGTTGTGCTCAATTATTATGGTGAGGCAAACATTGTTGGATTATGGAATAAATTTTGATAAAGTGCCTCTATTGTGTGATAATGAGAGCGCCGTTAAAATTTTCAACAACCCGGTCCAACACTCAAGAACCAAGCATATAGATGTTCGCCACCATTTCTTGAGGGATCATGTTAGCAAGGGAGATATTTGCATTAGCCACATCCGAACCGAAAACCAATTAGCGGATATCTTTACTAAGCCATTAGATGAAAACCGTTTTTGCAAACTTAGGAGTGAATTAAATGTCTTGGATTACTCAAATATTGCATAAAGTTATGGCAAATTTAAATGAATGCTCATTTGAGGAAGCTTGAAAGGTTGTTTGAAATTATGTTTTTATGCAAATGGTTTTTATTTATAAAAGGATAAATGCAAAATTATTTGAAATATAATATTTTGTTAAAACTAGTGCATAATGATCCTTAATGACTTTAGGTGAATGCAAAAACTAGGGATCATTTGCATTTATTCTCTTAAAAGTCCAATTCAGCAAAGTCCCAGAAAAATCGGAACTACCGCTGTCCTTTGCGGTACTTCCGGTAAGCGGTACTTCCGGCTTAGGAAGCGGTACTACCGCTGTAAGCGGTACTACCGGCCGCATTCGCGGTACTACTGGATCTGTATTTCAGGGGGAGCAACGGCCCGCGCCCGAGGGTTCTCCTCTGTTGACCCCCTTTCCTCTCCGGTACTTCCTCTCCACTTCCGCCCGAGCCCGTACTCTCTTCTCTCTCTCTCTCTCCCACAAAAGAACCTCCAAAACCGCTCCTCCGATCTTCAAATCTAGCAACATTTTCTTTGACTCGTTGCATCAAATCAACTCCCCAGGGTTCAACTCCTCCGATCCATAAGGTATTTCGAATCAAAAATCTCTTTTTGATCTTCTTTTGAACCCTAGGTCATGTTTAGGTTTGGATTTGAAATAAAGTCAACTTTGCCTTTTAAATTCTAGGGAAACTGAGTATATTTGGTGTTTGAGGGTGTATATGAACACATTCCATGGATTCAATCCAACAAAACACCAAGAATCCACTCACATTTCCAAAACCCTAGAATCTGTCATGTAGCGGAACTACCGCCCGACTGGTGCGGTACTACCGGCCCAGAACGGCGGTACTACCGTTTTTCCTGACAGTGCAGCAAAATTCACTTTATTCTTTTTCAACATAACTTGGCATAATCTATGTCCTTCCTCCTAACCATTTCTTCTTGTTTCTAGATGCCTAGAACAAGAGCCGCCAGCAGAAAGTCCTATGCATCGGGGGAATCTTCGGGCCTTCCCGCACTTACATCCCCCGAGGTGACTCAAAAGGCAGCCCAAGATAAAGGGAAGGCACCTGCCCCCGACAATGAGTCTGACTCCAGATCTGACACTGCATCTGATCCTCCTCTGCCTGCGAGCTCTCCCATGGAATCCTCTGAGGAAGATTTAGCTGGAAGGGAGAGTCTTGAGATTGATCTCAAGAAGATCTCGTCTGATGAGTATGCTCTCCTTCGTCGCACCAACCAGTATGAGTTCCCATCAAACTCAATCAATCCAAAGTTCCATACCAAGTTCCAGGAGAAGATATTTGATGAGATGTATGGACCAGATCGCCAGTTTGCGGATCATAAGTATATTAACTGGGATCATATTGACGGTATTGACAAGTATGATGGGACTTTTAGGCTATTCCACAGAGTCGGCCTTCGTCAGCTTGTGGCACTAGGACGTGACTACAATGAGGAGTTCATACGACAGTTTTATGCTACTGTGCACGTCACTCCCGATCTTCAGCATATGACTTGGATGACAGTGTGCACCAGATATGAGGCCACCAAGCATGAGTTTGAGATCGTCTTAGGAGCGGAGCTAAGTGCCCATGAGAAGGTGTATGACAACCCGCTCTCAATCTTGATGCCATATATCCCTACTACAACACTGCAGAAAAATTCATACTTGGCAAGAATGTTGGACTTCAACCCATTCCCAGCTTAACCAATCGCATCATCAATCATACCATTCTTCCAAAAGGTGGTAACTATGATGCCATTCGAGGACATGTCTGAAATATCATAGACTACATTATGAAGGGGAGAAGTTTAATGTAGTTGATGTGATCATAAGGGAGATAGTCTCCTCCAAAAATGATCGCAACAAGCGCATCAATTATGCACCCTACATCATGGCCTTGATCGACTCCAAGTTTATCTTTCGAGGAGGACGGGGTGGAGTGCATAAGTCATACAAGCCAAGACCGGAGCCTCCCATTCCCACTGGTTTTCGCGCTAGCCAGTCGACAGCTCCAGGAGCAGGCTCATCCGCAGGAGCAGCAGTAGCAGTTCAGTTACAGGAGCCTGGCCAGCCCACTCTTCATCAGATTTACTCTTCCATGCTTGAGGGCTTCTCTACTCTCAACTCCCGGATGGATAGGGTGGATGAGCGTCTGGACTCCATTGACAGCAAGTTGACCTCGCTGGATGGTCGTGTTGCAGATCTGGAGCATCCTCCATCACCTCGTCACTACGCTCGTCGCAAGCGCACCGCTCGAGATTGATATCTTTTTGGTACTTGATGCCAAAGGGGGAGAAGTTGGAAGTTGGTAGTCAGGGTAGTCGTGGTAGTAGTAGTAGGACCTATGGGCTTATATCTACTATCTTTTATGATTGTAATAAACTTATGGTTGGATGTAATGAACTTTCTTCATTTGAACTTGTGGTTGTAATGAATCTTTATGATCATAAGTGTTCATGTTATATCTGTTGCTTAATTGTCTATTCTCTCATTTAACTTCATAACTTTGTCTTGTGCATCTTATATAAAACACTGTAATTTTTATCCATGCACATGTTTAGGGGGAGTCTTCTACTCTCTTAGACTTTAAAATGAAAATAGTTCCTTTTTACCTAAACAAATTTCATTGCACAAGAACTATTCTCTCATTTAAAAGTCCACATAGAATATACAATTTGTTGTCAAACAATTTGATATATTCAACCTCTTTATCTCTCAAAATTTGGATTGTCATCAATTACCAAAAAGGAGGAGATTGAAAGCATCTAGACCCCTAAAAATGATTTTGGTAATTAATGAAATCATATGAATATGGGACTAACGTGTTTTATGAGCATGTGAAGGGTTAGTCCACATATGAGTGATAAGATGCAAGCCAAAGAACTCTTATGAAGATCCAAATTTTGGCTCAAGGCAAAGGTATGCTTAGTGTATGATCTATTCTATTCTTACCGGTCTTGGAGAATGGTGGAAGACCGGATTATAGGATAGATGATCGTACCATCAAGGGGGATCTTGGCTAGTAACTTGAAATCATACTTCTAGTGCCATTTGGATGATCTTTTGAATCTTGCATTCATAAAAATTCAATTTAAAAGTTAAGTTTGTGCTATGTCTGGATGAGCGGTAGTACCGCGTATTTCAACGTCGGTACTACCGGCGAGCGGTAGTACCGCGCCCAAATGCGGTAGTACCGCAGAGCGGTAGCTCCGCTTCCGGAGCGGAACCTTTTTTTCCCGAGAGCACCCCTCGAACTCGGTTGAATCTTCGCGGAATGGAAGTACCGGCCGTTTCAACGTCGGTACTACCGCTGAGAGCGGTAGTACCGCATACTCAAGTGGTACTTCCGGATTCCGGAAGAACCGGAGGTTCGAGCGGTATGTTTTTTCCAGAGAGCACCCCTCGAACTCGGTTGAATCTTCGCGGAACGGAAGTACTGGCCGTTTCAACGTCGGTACATACTACCGCTGAGAGCGGTAGTACCGCATACTCAAGCGGTACTTCCGGATTCCGGAAGAACCGGAGGTTCGAGCGGTATGTAATTTCCAGAGAGCGGCATTTCTGAGGACCCTTCAGAGTTTGGTCAGAGCAGTAGTACCGCGCCGACTTTGCGGAACTACTGGAGAGTGGTAGTACCGCAAATATCAACGGCGGTAGTACCGCGCCGCCAAATCCAACGGTCACTGCTCATGTCTGACAGAGCCGTTCTGACGCAAAGATTTGGGAGCGGTAGTACCGGCCCCAGAAGGGCGGTAGTACCGCTCATCCTGATTTTTGCGGGAAATTGAGCCAAACGGCTAGTTTGGTTGGTGGAGGCTATAAATACCCCCACCACTGCACAAGGGCAATAGTTAGAGACTCATTGCACATTTCTTAAGCCCTAGAGCATTCATTTCACCTCAATTCTTCCTTTGCACATCAAAGTGAGGTGGTTGAGCATTTAGTGCTAGATTTCAATTGCAAATCCATTTGGCACTAGGTTGCATTCAAGAGAACACCGGGATCTATTACTCTTAGTGCTTGCCGGCACTTGGACGATCTGGTAGAAGTTGGTTCGGTGATCTTCTCAAGAAGATTGTGAGAAGACCCGGCAATTGTGAAGGTTGGAGCTCGCCTACCCGGAGTGGGGAAGAGCTACATTAGTGATCGAGGTGCTTGGCTCAATTCGTGGAGCCGGTCCGATTCGTCCGGGCTTACCTCAACGTGGACTAGGGGAAACCGGCAAGTTTCCGATTACCACGGTAAAAACGTCGGTTGTGTCTCTTGTCTCTTTAGCTTTTGTTTATTTGTTTCATTGTGATCATTTGATTGTTTAGAGCTAAGTTGGCTAAGTTGTTAACTAGAATTGGATAGGATTAATTGCTTTACATCATTATCATTTAAATTGTGAAGAATTAATCAAGTGAACAAGAAAAATTTAAAAACCTCCTATTCACCCCTCTCTATCGGTATCCTTGTTCCTACACACAATCCGTCTAGCCAAGAACCAAACATATTAGAAAAACTAGTCGGTGGTTGAATTCCAAAAGTAACAAGCACAGTGTTCCAAACAAATCTCGCAAAATGGCAATCAAAAAACAAATGTTGAATAGTTTCTAAGGAACTACAAAAACAACATTTGACACTTCCTTGCCAATTTCTTTTAGCCAAGTTGTCTTTAGTGAGAGTGACTCCTTTTTGTAAGTACCATAGGAAAACCTTAATTTTCAATGGTATTTTTAATTTCCATAGAGGATTTTTTCAGGTATAATTACTTGTTGAATCATGGTCCTGTACATGGACCGAACTGTGAATAGGCCTTTTTTGCTATGGTTCCAAATAAACACATCCCTCATATTTGTGAGGTTAACCGAGACCACTTTTGATACTAGATCATACCAGGACACCAAATTTTCGTTTACCAAACATCTTCTAAATGACACATTAAGTGGTACAATCCGTAGGACATTTGCCACCGTATCATCTTTTCTCCTTACTATTCTATAGAGAGTGGGATATACCTCCTTGAAAGGCCTGTCCCCTAACCAAGCATCCTCCCAAAATCTAGTTTGTTCCCCATTTTGCACTTCGAATTTTCCACCGACCAAAAAATCATCCTTGACCTTCAAAAGGCCACTCCAAAAATGAGAGTCTCCTTGCCTGTATTGCACTTGTGTCAGAGATTTGTTAGACAAGTATTTCTTTCTTAGAAGATTTTGCCAAACCCCGTCCTCGTTAATGAGCTTAAACAACCATTTGCTCAACAGACACCTATTTTGGATGTCTAGACTTTGTATGCCGAGGCCTCCTAAGTCTTTAGGCGTACATAGTACACTCCACCTAGCAAGCCTATATTTCTTCTTGTGCTCATCGCATTGCCAGAAAAAACGCGAGCGATAGTAATCTAATTTTTGAAGGACTCCTCTAGGGACTTCAAAAAAAAAGATAACATGAACATAGCCAAACTCGTTAGCACCGAGTTAATCAAAACAAGTCTCCCTCCGATCGAAAGTAATTTTCCTTTCCAACTAGCGAGTTTTTTTCTGGAACTTCTCTTCAATAGCGGCCCAATCCTTGTTCGATAATTTTTTATAATTCATGGGTAAACCTAGATACCTGAAAGGAAGACCCCCCGACTTACACCTAAAAAGTTGTACACTGCAATTTTAGGTGGCTAAGAGTGCAACTTCAGGAGAGGATGAATTAGTATACTGTAAGTTTAGATGACTAAGAGTGTAATTCAAGTGACTGAGAAATAAAAAAATTTCAGTCGACTGTGCAATAGCAAAATTGATAGGATAAACAGCTTACTACATGAATCCTACACTACAGTATTCAAGTGACTGAGAAATAAAAAAATTTCAGTCGACTGTGCAATAGCACAATTGATAGGATAAACAGCTTACTACATGAATCCTACACTACAGTAAATTATTCATTGGCGCGGGAAAGAATATGGAGCTGCAGATTACTTTTTTTTTCTTTGCGATGCCAAGAAGATCCACTTGCACACATACTGCTGAGCATAGATACGCACACGCAAATACCGTCTCGGGCCTCGCGGCCGCCGATGCAGAGCGGCAGGGTGTTCGTTTACGGTACAAACGATTAAACGAATACGCCTTGTTTGACAAGTGTCGGTTGGGCAGAGAATAGGCAGGCAGGGAGACGGCGTCGGGCGCCCGGACAGGAACGCGCGAGCCCAAAGGAAAGAAAGCCCAGAAAAGGAGAAGCCTAAGAGGCGTACGAAAGAGACGCAGAGACGAGATCGGCCCATGATTCTCGCACAAGAAGAGATAAGCAGAAGAAACAGAATTAAAAAAAAAAGAAGTACCCAAAACCCTACGTGCCTGTCAGACCAGCTTACTCAACCGCCGGCCTGCACGTTACAAGGCCTGCGGCCCGGTTGAGCTAACTACCCGGGCTATGCGCGCTGAGCTTGGGCTCAGTTTCTTTGCCACCGGCGACCGAATCCGCCTTAGATCGCCAGTGGCTCACGGCGCGACACCACACATGCACGTGCGTCCGCCGAAACGGTGACGCTGCCATGCAATGGAACAAATATCGGATATAAATATGAATTAGACAAATATTAAATACGAATTCGAATCGAATATTTACTTAATTCGGTCGGATCCAGATATTCTCATAACTTATGTAGTATGAAGAAATTAATGATATTTTATTCTCGTACAATTACGCTTAATCATTCTGATTCATTTACTTCATCTAAAGAAACACGAATCACATTCAATTAAAAAACTTGTCCAACTAATTAGTTGTATTGTAATAAAATATGTATATTGCTTCGTCGAATACGAATACAGATACGGATAGTCCAGATAAAATAACATTTCGGATGGTAAAAGTCTATACCATATTCGTATCTATATTTTTATGCGAATTCGAATATGAATAGGATAAAAATTGTTAATCGTTATACCATATTCGCATCCTATGGGATACAGTAACCAAATAATACGGATAATTCATATCCACTTTTCACCCTTAGGTGTATCCGTGCGCACCTCACGTGGGCTCTAGATGTACTTATACTGCATCGTAAAGGAGTTCTTTTATCCTAATTGTACGCGGCAGTTTACATCAGGCCTCTATTTTTAGCCAATGGCGGAGCCACCGCCTGGGCTTGTTGGTAAAAATATAGTAGAATTTCTCTATAATCGATACGGTAAAAGATAATATTATCTCAAATAAACGCTCGCTGTAGTTTAGCTTGCCCAGGTACTAAAAAATTCCTACCTTCTCCACTATTCTCAACCACTCACTCCATGTAAGGGCATACACGGTGCTTAATCGGACGTCTCGCAAATACACGTAGGATTGGATGTCACCAATGGCAGAGCGAGGCTTTTTCTATGGGGTCAATTGACCCCACAGGTTTTTGCAAAATACATTTATTTCTATTGATAATTTCATAGAAATTCACATAATTTTAGAGATTTTAAATGGATTGACCCTACAGGGTTTCGATTCTAGCTACGCCACTGAATGTCACCATAGAGAGAAGGAGAGAAGTGGTGGTTTGCAAAGTGTTAGTGTAGCTTCCATTCCTCCAAAGGTATTGATGGCTTGAGAGAGAAAATAGAGTGGTATAGAAGAAAGGACATGGTAAGAGAGAGAGAGGAACCTATATGCATGTCATGGTGACACCGAAGGACTCAGTGTGCTAGGGAGACAAAGACGGTGGCCAGAACGACGGTGGTGAATGGATCTGCATGGAGGCGGCCAGATTCGCTCGGTAGAATAATGTGATGACAAGGAGAGGATGGTGGTAGACGACGATGAGCGATGAATGGGAGAGCAGGGAGATCAGCAACATCGGGGCTAGGCTGCAGCGTCGGCGTGGGTGACAAGGGGGACCTAATGGTCAAATGGCCCACAAGTGCATAGTATCGTTGCCAGTAGCCATTTTCAATAAGTATCATATCCACGAGGAGTGATAGGTTTTCTAATGTAAAAGTCTACTCTTAATATTAAATAAAAAAGAATTAATTGGCTAATAGTAATAAATTACAGAAATATAAATTATATAAATATAATAATTAAAGGAGTTCTTGAGGCATCGGTTCTCCACTAGTAGAATTTAGAGGGTCAATGGGTACCACTGTGGGGTTCTTACTATTTTTATGTGGGTGGAACCAAAGATGAATATATATGTCAAACACATCCTTTATAAGCCCCGCTCGCAAGTACTACAGCAATAATACAAGACAGATTTAAGGAAGTCCTTGTCATGGACCCTCGACTATAGTCTTAGATGGATGGGCCTCCGTCATTCCCCCTCATCAACGATATAAAGAATTAGATATGGCTTGTCACCCTTTTACCTTTCATTCCCATCTCATCTAATGGTGCTATCCTCCGTGTCCTGCAAGGACAATTGGTGCATAGTTGACGTTCATACAACCATCATGAAGAATATCATCTGTAGAAGGAATCGTTCAATGGATGCGCATGCCAAGTCTTCGAGATGATCTAAAATAGTTTATGGCTAAATCCTATGAAAATATATGGTGGAATGAATTATCCAGAGGTGGAAGAAGGTGTTGGATGCGTTCTTCCCCTCTAGGCATTGGTGGTGACTATACCAATCTCTGTATGTCATATGTTGCTTTGATCCCTTAGTGACATAGTATTTATAGTATTGCGAAGCCTCCGTGCGGAATTAAGGGCTGGGATCACCACCATTGCGATCTGTTTGATGAGGAGAACCACTTGGAGGGTGATACGGTCACCAACGAGCAATTTCTTTTGTTGGGTTTCTCTTGACTCTGGGATTCATGTGGTGCAATTGGTTGCCTCAGAACATCTTTCAAAAAATATGGGATCCTTCTAGATTCATAAAGATGCAAAATAACAATAATAAATATGCATACAAAATACACGCATCAGAAGCTAGGTGAGTGGCGCCACCGGATCCACGCGAGACAAGGGTTGCGGTGGTGGGGTGATGCGTGGTTGACAACAAGGGCAATAAGAGCGGTCTCCGGCACTCGTGGGGTGGGTTGGGTTGGCGAATGGAGGGCTCATGTCGTGAGAAAGATTGTTGGATGGGTTGAGTGGTGGGAAAGTGATAGAGGAGAGGGGATATGGATTATTATGTAATTTATTGACCTTTTTAGGGTTTCTTATGTAAAATTTTAGCCTCATGTATAAATTGCAATGAGGTAGGCGCTAGAAAATGTCGAGGGCTGAAATATAAATCCCCGCCTGCAAGGCAACTCGCTTCTTCCTTACGACTCCCCAAAGAAAGATAAGGAGTAAAGTCTATTACCGGTCCTTAAACTTTTTATGCTGTGTCATCCCGGTCTATAAACTTTTAAAGTATGTCATCCCGGTCCTTAAACTTTCAAAAGTGTGGCAATATCCTATGTAGTTGTAGCAGTGAACTTTTTATGCTGTGTCATCCCGGTCCATAGACTTTCAAAAGAAATTGTCACACTTTGAAAGTTTAAGGACCGGGATGACATACTTTAAAAGTTTATGGACCGGGATGACACAGCATAAAAAGTTTAAGGACCGGTAATGGACTTTACTCAAAGATAAGCCTCCTTTCACCACCTCACCAAGAACGCCAAGAAATCCCCTCAAAAAAAGAAAAGAAAGAAACCAAGAAACCTAGGTCGGTCACACTCCTCATAACACTCCCACATCGCACTCTCGCACACGCTCGAGCACGCGCAGAGATCGATCCGATCCGCCGCGCGCGGCCTGCCATGGCGGTGAGCAACAACATCACGGCGTGCCTCAACTTCCTAGCCCTGGTCTGCGCCGTCCCCGTCGTTGTCACCGGCATCTGGTTCGCCTCCAAGCAAGGGGAGGAGTGCGCTCGCCTGGCGCGCTGGCCGGTCGCCATCCTCGGCGGCCTCCTCCTCCTCGTCGCCCTCGCCGGCTCCGTCGGCGCCTACTGGAACCGCCAGGGCCTCCTCGCCGCCTACCTCTTCGCCATGGCCGCCCTCATCACGCTCCTCCTTGCCCTCCTCGTCTTCGCCTTCGCCGTCACCCGCGGCTCCGGGGCCTACCCGGTGCCCGGCCGCGCCTACGACGATTACCGCCTCGACGGCTTCTCCATGTGGCTGCGCGTCTACGTCGCCGACGACCCGCGCCGGTGGGAGGGGATCAGGGCCTGCCTCGCCGCCTCCGACACCTGCAGGAAGCTCGCGCAGGAGAGCGCCTTCATCACACCCGAGCAGTTCTATCAGTCCGACCTCTCGCCGCTCCAGGTAGGAATAACCGTTAACCTTCGTGACTAATCACATAGATTAATTAACCACATTGTTTTATTAACCGGTAATTAGGCACTGTTAACTTGGTGGTTTAAGTTTAATCTACTTAGGCATCACTTATTTTGGTTTGAGGTTCTGCCTTCTGATTTATTTTTTATTATTCATAAATTTTGTCTTTTTTTAGGTTTTTGATTTTTTAGGCTTTTTTATCGGTTCTTTTTCGGTATTCGTTTGTATTGTTCGTATTTGTATTATCCGCGATAGGTTAATCTGTTTATTCTATTTAAATTTTTTTAAAATTTTAATTATATCAAATAAGCTAACTTTAGCTATAGCATAATTTTAATCAATGTAATTTTAGATATAAACTGCTATATTTCGGTCAAAATGAGCAACGCCTTGTTAGTTTAAGATGACGAATGTGCGTAGACTTCTAGTCTAAAGTGGCTGCTCCTAGTAGTAGTAGCTAGTAGCCTAGTACTGGTTGGCAAGAGGAATCAAGGAACAATTTTGTGGGGTCAAGGAAAGAAAGTAGGGTTAAATTATCTCCCAACAGGTTACATCCATCCACTGCGTTGTGGGCCATGCACTTTTTTTCTGGTGTGCAAATGGTCTAAAGAGGAATCCATTGAAGGAAATGTGGTGATTTGTGGGTTTAACAGCGTGCAAGTGGGTCCATGCATCCATGGAACTGAACTTGTAGAAGAAAGAGTGATCATCTGATTGTGTGCGTGAGAAGTGACATGGGCATGTGGGCCGGCGCATGGAAGCACGTAACTGCTTTTCAGAATCGTAAAACTAGTTTAGCAGTCCTGCGATAGTGCAATAACCAAAGCATGGCCCAGTGTGCTGTGCGGACTAGCTCACATGCACGCATTCTTGTCTCCTTGCGTAACGGCCTTGTTCTTTTGCCTCTCTTAAAATAATTTTTGAAGTGAATTTTTAAAACAACCTTTTCAACCTAAAGCAGTGTGTTGTTTATATCAGTGTCTCTTTTATCCACTATTATTTTAAAAAATACGGATAAAAACTATTTAAAAAAAGCAGCCCGCTACGCTAGTAAAAAAACATTTTCCTCTTTAGCCCTGCCACTCCATATGTCTGATGTCAAAGCGATAGAGAATGTAAAGTATAAAACATTTCTTTCAATTTTTCACGATAGTTGTTATAATATTTAATTAAATCTCTAGTTATAGTTTGCCTATATACAACTCTAAATCTAGGGTTATGAGCAGTCCTAATATATTTTTGAAAAGCATCAGACTCATTAAAATTTAAAGATAAATCTTGATAAGCAATTAATCTACAAAGAGATTCACGGGCTGTCTCTGGGTTGTATTCCCAAGTACATATTGAGCCGTCGTGGTTGTACTGCAGCTACATCTAGCGCATTTGTAATCCTTTGCCTTCTTTTGTAGCTTACAGCGTGCCGTTTCAGGTGACCCGTCCCACCTAAAGATTTTATAGATAATTCGATACCATAAATTTTACAAACAACATACGTTACCAAATTCCCATCATCGTCGGTATCGAACTTTTTGTCGAAATCGTTCCAGACTCCTAATGTAGTAGCTTTTGTTCTTTTCGCACCCATACTCTGGGTTGTGAATACACTCGTTGAACCTGCAGAAGATGGATCCAACGTCGCTTCTTTTAGCTGTACAGTTTGTTGTGGATGCCCACCTTCCGCGGATGGATGTGTCTCTTGAAAGGATTGCATATCTTCCGCCGTAAGGCCGAATTCGGAGAATTGGAAATCGTAGTTCTCCATTGAATCAACTGTAAATTTATATAGTAAAGTACAATTAACTTACTATTGAATCAACAAATAATAACACTAATTTCTGAATTTCACACTAATTTCTCACTAATTTTGCCAAATTTGCGCAAACATAACTGGATTTTTCACAGCTAAACAAAGAGATGAGAGTGAGGTCTGAGGTGTGGAGAATGGAGGCCGGATGGCCCCTATTTATAGGGAAAAAACTTGATATTTTTTTAAATTTTTTGCTATTTTTTCTTTTTTACCCCCCTAATGGTAAAAAGGTAAAAAACGACTATTTTCACAGGCCTATTTACGCCCGTTAGAGCTAGGCTAGGTCGTTCCGTGTAGTGCCGCCCCCCTTGGCCCAGGCATGGCACGGTTCACCAGGCCATGCCGGCACGGCCCACGAGCTAGACGGGTCGTGTCGTGCTTGGACGGGGCCAACAATGATGGGCCACGGGCCGGCACGCCAAGGCCCGGCCCATTAGGCACCTCTACTGAATACAGTGTCTTTTGTTAATAGACTAGTAGGAGAACTGCATGATATATGATAAAGCAGAATAAAACAAAGGAAAAAGGAACAAGACACTCGCCCTACCGGGAAACTCCACAGGCAAGCGGCCACTGGCACCATGTCGTACAACTCTCACACATCACACACCATGCAGCTAAGGGAAGAAACAAGCACCCCACCTTCCCACACGCTAAAGCTACTGACTGAAAATCAAGTTAGATGCAGCAGACCACATTGCACAAAGCTTGAGAGAAAAGAATAGAAGCAAAGTCAAGGCGACCCAAAGCTTCACCATGATTGAAGAACTATGGTAAGCACTATACACTAGCAGGACAATCAACAGATAACTTCAGAATGAAGATGGCGAGAAAGCGACCCTTTCGCTTAGTTGACGATGGTGGGCGACATGCTAAAGAGCCGAAAAGATCTGACACCACTCCCCCTTCTTCCACACGGCTGGCACCATTCTCCCACATGGCTCGCCAACGGTGGCATGCTTGGTCATGAGATTGAAACCAGAACCACTGAAAAACGGGGCCTCCAAAGTAGTGCTCCTACTCAGAACAATAACTCAAATGGCGGGACACCTAACTCTTGGGGTCTCTTTAATCAATTGGCTCAGTACTTATGGTGAGGGTTCCCAACAACAATAGCAAGGATAAGCCTTGACCACGAGCCTGCCGGAGTGGTAGGGGGCTGCTTTAGGTCTGGCAGTGAGAACAGAATCCCGGCAACAACGAAGTATCGGTGGAATCCATGCCTTCTGCGAGTAGGCCGATCGGCGGAGGACTCTCGAATGATGACAAACGAGGTAAAAGAGAGGACGTAGACTCCTGGTTAGGGGCAATGGCGGGCTACGACTTCGGCAGCGGGGCAAACTCCTGTGCGACGATGAATGTGTTGAGATAATCCTGGCACGATCATGTTTTTTACCTTCAGTTTAGCACTTTACTTATTTTAGGATTGTGTACCAAATGCGTCTGATGCATGCACGTTCATGCAGAGGTGTTCCTGTTTTCTCGTTTTGATTCCGCAAATGTTTGGTTTGTTTCCAAGTTGATGGTTGGTGCGTCTGTTACGGGATCGCCCAGCCAAGTCTGTAAAGTTTCTCTTTATATAGAAATGGACTCTCAGAAAACGCTGCAACTTGCGGCACCAATTCCTGTGTGTCTTTGAAAGTTTCAGAGCTCATACTCGGGTCTTCATCGACTCCGGCTTGGTCACGCCGGCGCTGAAGACAACAATTGGTATCAGAGCGTTCTGATTCCGGGAGCATGGTCAAGCAGTCGTGTAGATCGTCATGCCGCGCCATCGGTCTGCTTCGCCACCAAGGCGGTCTCGCGAGGAGACGGCGCCAACACCGGGGAGCAGTGGCGGCGGCAGCGGAGCGGAGCGTGGCCTGGTCATTCACCGGGTCACCAAGGAAGTCAGCACCAGTGGAGCATTTCTGACGCTCACCAAGACGAATTACTTCGACTGGGCGGCGCTCATGCGGGTGATGCTGTAGGCGCGCGGTCTGTGGGTTGCTGTGAGCACCGGCACCACTGAGTTTGTCGAGGATCGAATGGTGCTTGAAGTAATCGCCAAGGCGGTCCCGACAGAGATGATGGGCGCCATCGCAAGTAAGGCAACTGCCAAGGCTGCCTGGGATGCGATCAGCACTATGCACGTCGGCGTGGAACGTGTGCGCAAGGCGAAGGCGAATACCCTCCGGCGGGAGTTCGACGGCCTCAAATTCCGCGACGGCGAGACGGTCGACGAGTTCGGCGTCCGTATCAATCGGATTGCACACCAACTCGCGGTCCTCAACGAGAGCTGCACGGAGGAGGAGATTGTCCGCAAATTCCTCCAAGCACTTCCTCTGAGGTACGCGCAGATTGCCATGGCAATTCAGACTCTTCTCGATCTGAACGAGGTCTCCATTGAGGAGCTCATCGGACGGCTAAAATCGGCGGAGGAGAGGCATGGTCTTGGCGGTGGATCCGACTCCATCGCTAAGTTGAATCTCACTGAGGATGAGCTCGTCGCACGTGTGGCGGCGAAGATGAACTTCTCCGGCGAGGGGTCTTCAAGGCAACCAAGAGGGTCGTCGTCAAGCCAGAGGCAAGGGCATGGCTCCGGGCGCAGCAAGGAAGCTGGAGCGCACGGCGGTTCCAGACCGCCCAAGTCCTCAGGCAGCTCCGGCAATGGCGTGAACCCGATCGCCAACGATCAGTGCCGGTACTGCGGTAAAAAGGGGCACTGGGCCCGCGAATGCCGTAAAAAGAAGAGGGACGACGCGGCCCACACGGCCCACGCTGAGAAGGAGACCGAGACCTCTTTACTGGTGGCGTCAGCAACAGTCAACGGCACTTTCCCCACTTCGTCCTCACCACGTGCGACGGATTCACCGGCGGACTCCTCCACAATCCACCTTCAGGAGGACAAGCTTTTTGTTCAGCTCGGCGGGAAGGGGGACGGAGACTACACCAGATGGATCCTCGACACTGGCGCAACCAATCACATGACGGGAGTGAAGGCCGCCTTCGCCGAGCTCGACACTGGAATCCACGGCTCCGTCCGTTTCGGAGATGGTTCCGTTGTCGGAATAGAGGGGCGCGGAACGGTCCTCGTCACCTGCAAGACCGGCGAGCACCAGGAGCTGGGAGGAGTCTACCACATCCCCAAGCTCACCGCCAACATCGTCAGTCTCGGGCAATTAGACGAGGCTGGCTTCAAAATCCAGATCGAAGGCGGGATCCTCAAGATCTGGGATCAACGAAGGAGGCTACTGGCGAAGGTCCAAAGATCACCGAACCGGCTCTACGTGCTCGAGCTCAATATCGGGAAGCCAGTATGTCTTGCTGCGCGGAGCACCGAAGAAGCCTGGCGATGGCACGCGAGGTATGGCCATCTTGGCTTCCAAGGGCTGAAGCAACTCGCCAAGGAGCGGTGGGTACACGGGCTCCCGCAGATCGAACATGTCGATCAGATCTGCGAGAGTTGTCTTGCCGGCAAACAAAGGAGGCGTTCATTCCCGGCAGCGAGCTCGTTTCGAGCTTCGAATCTCCTGGAGCTGGTCCACGCCGACCTATGTGGGCCCATTACGCCGAAGACACCCGGCGGCAAGCAGCTGTTTTTACTTATGGTCGACGACAAGAGTCGATACATGTGGCTCGTATTGCTGTTTTCGAAGGACGAAGCTGCAACGGCAATTGTGCGGCTCCAAGCGCGTCTGGAGGTGGAAGCCGGGAGGAAGTTGGAGACACTCTGCACCGACCGCGGCGGAGAATTCACTGCCCACACCTTCAGCGAATACTGCGCTGGACAGGGGATCCAACGCCACCTCACCGCACCGTACACGCCCCAGCAAAATGGCATGGTGGAGCGACGCAATCAAACAGTGCTCGGTATGGCAAGGAGCATACTGAAGGCGATGAAGATGCCCGGCTGGTTTTGGGGGGAGGCTGTCACAACGGCCGTCTTCATCTTGAACAGAGCACCGACAAGGAGTGTCAAAGGTATGACGCCGTTCGAAGCTTGGTTCGGGCGCAAGCCGCCAGTCCATTATCTTCGGACGTTTGGCTGCGTCGCGCACGTGAAGCGCACTGGGGGTCATCAGCGCAAACTTGAAGACCGGAGTACGCCGATGGTCTTCATCGGGTACGAGCCGGGTTCCAAAGCGTATCGCTTCTACAATCCAAGCACCGAGCGCGTGGTGGTTTCGCGTGATGCGGTGTTCGACGAAACAAGAGCTTGGGATTGGAGCAAGCACGGCGAAGACCCTGGCGCGACGAATTCAGAGCCATTTCATGTCGGCCAGATGACAGTCACTGTACGCCAAGACACGGCAGTACAGGACGCGGGGTACGACAACACGCCCGGGAGCGAGGCGGCGGCAACACCTGCAACGCCTGGAGCTGCATCGACCACGCCGTCAGAACTTCACACGCCTCAGTCAGCCTTGATTCCCGCTGGGGAGATCGAGTTCGTCTCTCCGCCGAGTGGGGACTTGGACCTCGACGGCGACCACGACGACGACGTGCCGCTCCGATTCAGGACAATGGAGAATGTGCTTGGGCCAGCTACTCCACCAGGATTGGCCGAGCGCGATACGGAGGAAGACTTGCTGCTTTCTGTTGGTGAAGAGCCGAACACTTTTGAGGAGGCGCGCGGAGAGGAGTGCTGGCGCAAGGCAATGCTGGAGGAAATGGTTTCAATCGAGCAGAACGGCACCTGGTTCCTTGCCGACCTCCCACCAGGCCATCGCCCGATAGGCTTGAAATGGGTTTTTAAGCTGAAGCGCGACCAAGGCAGTGCCATCGTCAAGCATAAAGCTCGCCTGGTCGCAAAGGGTTACATCCAGCAGGCTGGGATAGATTTCGACGAGGTGTTCGCGCCCGTGGCAAGAATGGAGTCTGTGCGCATGCTGCTCGCTGTGGCAGCGCATGAGAATTGGCTTGTACACCATATGGATGTGAAGTCTGCTTTTCTGAATGGCGAGCTTGGCGAGGAAGTCTATGTTCGACAACCACCGGGTTTTGTCGCAGCTGGGCATGAAGGAAAGGTGTTGCGGCTGAAGAAGGCTTTGTATGGGCTCCGGCAAGCGCCACACACGTGGAACATGAAGCTTGATAGCAGTCTGCGTGAGCTTGGTTTTATCAGGTGCGTCAGTGAGCATGGTCTTTACACCCGGGGTTTGGGAGCATCACGGGTGGTAGTAGGTGTCTATGTGGACGATCTCATTATCACCGGCTCATGTGCGAAGGAGGTGGATGTTTTCAAAGGGGAGATGCTGCGTCTTTTCCGCATGAGCGATCTGGGTCTTCTCTCCTACTACCTTGGGATAGAAGTCAAGCAGAGCAAGGAGGGCGTGATGCTCAGTCAGGCAGCATACGCACGGAAGTTGCTGGAGAAGGCAGGGTTAGGAGTATGCAACCCGAGCCAAACACCTATGGAAGCACGGTTGAAACTGAAGAAAGACAGTGCAGCAATAGAGGTTGATGCAACCATGTACCGCAGTTTGGTTGGGAGCTTAAGGTATCTGGTACATACTCGACCCGATATCTCGTTCGCTGTTGGATTTGTGAGCAGGTTCATGGAGAACCCCAAGCAAGATCATCTGACAGCCGTGAAGCATCTTCTGCGGTACATCTCTGGCACCATTCAGTATGGAATTGTCTACACCAAGCGTGAGGACAAGGGACTCTGTCTTGTGGGTTACAGCGACAGTGACTTCGGGGGAGACATCGATGACAGGAAGAGTACCACCGGTATCATTTATTTCCTCAACGACATGCCAATCTCATGGCAGTCTCAGAAGCAACGGGTGGTGGCACTCTCATCCTGTGAAGCAGAATATATCGCTGGCGCGGCTGCAGCATGCCAGGGGGTATGGCTCGCACGGTTACTGAAGGATGTGACTGGTTCAGTTCCACAGCCGCCGAGTCTGAAGATGGACAATATGTCCGCCATAGCATTAAGTAAGAACCCTGTTCTACACGATAGAAGTAAGCACATTGATACAAAGTTTCGTTATATTCGTGAATGTGTGGATGACGGGAAGATCAAACTGGACTACACAAGCACTCAAGAACAGCTTGCAGGCATCCTAACAAAGTCGCTCGGACGCGTCAAGTTCCAGGAGCTTCGCGAGAAGATCGGCGTTGTCAAACTCAAGTGAATCGTGCAAGGTTTAGGGGGAGAAATGTTGAGATAATCCTGGCACGATCATGTTTTTTACCTTCAGTTTAGCACTTTACTTATTTTAGGATTGTGTACCAAATGCGTCTGATGCATGCACGTTCATGCAGAGGTGTTCCTGTTTTCTCGTTTTGATTCCGCAAATGTTTGGTTTGTTTCCAAGTTGATGGTTGGTGCGTCTGTTACGGGATCGCCCAGCCAAGTCTGTAAAGTTTCTCTTTATATAGAAATGGACTCTCAGAAAACGCTGCAACTTGCGGCACCAATTCCTGTGTGTCTTTGAAAGTTTCAGAGCTCATACTCGGGTCTTCATCGACTCCGGCTTGGTCACGCCGGCGCTGAAGACAACAGAATGGCAGTAGAAGATTGGAGACGGTTGGAGGGGCCAGCGCTGGCGGTGGCTGTAGAAGGCAAGCGGGGTCTGGGTGCTTTCTTTGCCGACGGCGGGCTCACAATTAGATCCAGCGACGCCCTCTCCGCGACACGGCTCGGTTGGGTGGGGATGGGAGCGACGCCGGGGCCTTGCAGCCGATGTTGTTGATTCTCCAGCGGGCCGATGCTGGGGTATGTTGACTGCTGCACACAGGACCGACGAACGCAAGCATCCCCGGCCGCCGTTCTTTATCTCCTTGAGCTTGTACTCCTCAAAATGGGGTCCTTGTAGAAGCGGAATGGGTTGAAGGCGTAGACGGGGTACTCTTCATGCACGACGCGCTGGCCGGGCAGCAACAGGAAGTCGCGCCGGTGTCGTTCCAAATCCTGGAAAGCGGTTGCAATTATACATTGCCATGTCCAAATTAATTAACTGCGTGCCTTTCACAGTCCGGGTGCTGCAAGCCGCCGACGGTGTGCGGGTACGCGTACGTGAGCCCGACGGTGTGGACGAACCCGGCGAACCCGGCGGCCGACCCGGACTGCGGCGCGTGGAGCAACGACCCCGGCCAGCTCTGCTACAATTGCGGCTCCTGCAAGGCCGGCATGCTGGGCACCCTGCGCGAGCAGTGGCGCAAGGCCAACGTCGCGCTCGTCGTCGCCACCGTCGCGCTCATCTTCGTCTACGTCATCGGCTGCAGTGCCTTCAAGAACGCCCAGACCGAGGACCTCTTCCGCCGCTACAAGTGGGGCAACGTCTGACGACTCTGATCTAGCTACATGGCTAGCACGAGCCAAAGTATATACATACTTTGCCTGATGCCAATTGTCAATTGGTTCAGTGCTACCAGTATCTGTACGCCGATGTCATGATGTGATGTGTAAATTATGTAGTAATGTTCTATACTACTTATTAGGTGAGAGTTTTGTTTGCCTGCCAGACTTGGTACAGTAGCTAGTTCTGTAGCTAGACAGCATAGCTGCTTATGCATGTATGCAATTATGTGGTTGGAGATTTTTCGTTTTTCAGGTTGGTCAATGCCAATGTCTATCCCTGATATTTTTCCTATGGAAATGCACTGTTGTAGTAGGATTTGGTGCTCCAAAAATTCTGTAGAACCTGTTGAGGAACCATCGCTGGCGACCAGTACGAGCGATTCCTCTGTTTAGAACAAGAACGAATCAATCACAGAATCACAGAAGAATAGATTGAACACACAGAGAGATAGAGAGAACTCCTGGTCTTTCTTTATTGCTTTCATTCATGTGTACATAATGAGGGGGTCTAGATCCCTATTTATAGTCTACGGTGGGGTGCCCAAATATGTCAGGACTCTGGCCGTGGGCCCAGTTTCCTAACACTCCCCCTTGGGCACTCACCCAACATGCTCATGCCTCGTCAAAACTCCATAAAAACCCAGTGGAAAAAATTTGGAGAAAGAGTACCTGACACATGTAATGCTGCGATGCACGAATTGCCTCATTAAAAACCTTGGTCAAGAAACTTCTTAGAAAACTCGTCAAGGGAAAAAGAGTACAATTCACCCAATTTCATTTGGTCTTCAGGACTTTATTCCTTTGGGTACTTAATCTTCATGATCAAGATTTAATAATGGGCTTGAGAGAATTCTCCCCTGAATTCTGCACTTCTCTAAATCTCATCATCCAATCCCTCACACGCACCTTTCAAAGATAGATGCGCAGAGTAACTTAGTGAACAAGTCTACATGACTTAGTGTGCAGTACTTTAATCTTGTCCATCTTTGCAATTCATGAGCATAGAGGAACTTGGGGTTGATATGCTTACATAGCCCGTCTGCACTAGTGCAACGCAAGCTGCATTATCTTCATGGATAATTGTGGGGGTTTGCACAATGTTCATTCTACATGACTACCGAATGTGGTGATCCGTTCAGCGGAACCAAGCGCACTCTCGTGTGGCTTCATACAGTGCTATAATTTCTGAGTGGTTCGTCGAAGTAGCTATCATGCTTTGCTTAGACGATTTCCATGAAATTGCAGTTCCACCACACAGAAATACATAGCCTGTTTGTGACTTAGCGGTATGCGGGTCTGACAGGTACCCAGCATCTGCATAGCCAATCAAGTTCAAATATTGATTCTTTCTGTAAAACAATCCAATGTCCTTGCTTCCTTGCAAGTATCGGAATATGTCCTTTATGCCCTGCCAATGCCTTTTGGTGGACTCTGCACTATACCTTGCTAATAGGTTCACGGTAAATGCAATATCCGGTCTAGTGCAGTTTGCTAAGTACATGAGCGCTCCCACTGCACTCAAGTATGGGAATTCCGGTCCCAGGACTTCCTCCTCCTCTTCCCTAGGTCGGAAAGGATCTTTTTCTTGCTGCAAAGACCTACCGATTATCGGTACTTTCGAGAGAAATGCCTTCTCGAAGCCAAACCTTTCAAGCACCTTCTGGGTGTAGGTCGACTGATGTACCAAGATTCCTTCAGGGACATGCTCAAGCTGCAGGTCTAAGCAAAACTTGATCTTGCCCAAATCTTTCATTTCAAATTCTGACTCCAAGTAGGAGCTTGCTTCTTTTATGTCTTCAGCTGTCCCGATGATATTAAGATCATCTACATACACAGAGATTATACAGAATCCATTCTGGGATCACCGTATAAATACACAAGGACAGTCTTCATTGTTCGTGTAGCCTTTCTTGCAGAGAAAGTCGCTTAAGCGATTATACCACATTCTTCCAGATTGTTTCAGTCCATACAATGACTTTCTGAGTTTCACACTATACAGATTTCTATTTGCTCTGTCTTGGTTCGGGAGAAATATTCGTTCAGGGAGTTTCATATAAATCTCCGAATCCAAGTTACCGTAAAGGTATGTAGTCACAACATCCATCAATTTCATTTCTAAGTTCAAGTTCACTGCCATTGAGATCAAGTATCTAAAGGTAATTTCACTCATGACTTGGGAGTAAGTTTCTTCATATCAACTTCGGGACGTTGAGTGAAACCTTGGGCTACCAGCCTTGCTTTATATCTCACTACTTCATTTCTTTCATTTCTCTTTCGAACAAATACCCACTTGTGCCCAACAAGGTGTATGTGGGGAGGTGTGCGGCATACGGAGCCAAACACCTCTCTTTTATTCAGAGATAGCAATTCAGTTGCTATTGCCTTCTTCCAATCTTCCCAATCTGATCTTTTCTTACATTCAGCGAGCGATGCAGGCTCGAGATCAAGATCGATGATGGTGGCAATTTTCTTTGCGAAGTAGATATCGATATTAGCTGTTGTCCTATTCAGGGACTCTCCCGTGTGTACATAATTTATAACTATTTCTTCATGAGTTGCTTCTACTGGAGCTTCACCTTGCGCACCGCTTCTTTCAATTGCGGTGGCAAGTCCCTTTAGTTTTTTCGGCTCCGATGTGTGCGCACACATCCATGCCGATTGGGATATTCAGATCCGGTATACCCTTTTCTAAAGGTGTCATACTTGTGCCAGGTCTCAACTGGCTCCCCTTCTCATTCTGGGGGACTTCAATGATCGGCTGTGATAAATCTCTCTTATCTTTTTTCACCAGGCGTCCCCGGTTACTAAGGATTCGAGGAACCAGAGTTCTCGTCCTTTATTATTTTTCTGAGGCCTCTGGACGAGATTAGGGATACCTTCTGCTTTATTTGGTATTTCAACCCTCTCCGGTGCAGTGCATGCAGGCACATGCGACTTAGTCACGCTCTTCAAATCACTAAAGTGATCAGGCAGTTGATTTGCTAGTTCTTGCAAATCGATTGTCTTCTAGACTTCTCTTGTCTTCTGGACTTCTATTGTCTTTTAGACTTCTTTTGTCTTCTGGACTTCTCTAGTGCGCGGGTCATCTGCATGGATTTCCCAGGCTTGCCACGTAATTTCCCAACATTCTCCATCAAGGGATTGATTTCCTCCCCCTAATGTTTTAAATTTTTTTTGGTGGTGACACTTGCGCTAGTTGCATAGGTGAATGGATGTTGTAGGCCGAATGTCTAAGGTTGATGAGATTCGCTGCGTGCAGGACTGCGTGTCTCCAACATGTAGCGTGCGGCGGCGGACCGGGATGCTGCGTGCGGCGGAGCGCGCGTGCGGGCGCGGCGGTATGGGAAGCACGCATACGGGCGCGGGCGCGCGTGCAGGCGCGGTGAGGCCGAGCGGCGGGGCTGGCTGGGAAGCGGGCGTACGGGCGCGCGGCCCTTGGTCGGCTGCCAGTGGTGCCAAGGCGCGGATGGCCGGTTTCGGCGGGGAGGCGGGGAAGCTAGATGGCGCGCATGCGGGCGGCTATGCGCGTGCGGGGAGGCGTCCGTGCGAGGTCAACCTCGGGTGCCAGCGACCGGTGCATGGTGGGCGGCGCCATGTGGGCTCCCCGGCCGTCTGCCGGCCGGTGGCCAGCAGCGCGCATGCGGGCGCGGCGGCGGTGGTGGCCGTGCGGCGGCCGTGCCCTTTTTTTCTGTGTGATGCCATGCATATGCCAATGCAAAACCGAAATAGATAACATGCAAAATTTCTTCGTGTATTGATCATGCAGGATCAAATGTAATTACGCCAAAATTTCTGATTTCGTTTTTCAATCTAGGATGCAATCAACATCTACCCCTTTTTTCGCAATCTACCGATCGACATTGTGCCGGCGATTTCAGATCTGCTCGCGGTAGATTAGGGCGGATTTGCATCGTTCTACAGTGCAATCAACATCTACCCCGTTTCACAATCTACCAATCGGCATTGTGCCGGCGACTTCAAGTCTGCTCGCGGTAGATTAGGGTGGATTTGCACCGTAGAATTTCAATCTAGAACGCGAAAAGAAAATACAGATTCAAAGGCGATCTAGAAAATTCAATCTGTGCTTCGATGATTACCTCGTTCACCAGAGCGAAGTCGTGCTGATAACGTGTTGAGGAACAATCGCTGGCGACCAGTCCGAGCGATTCCTCTGTTTAGAAAAGAACGAATCAATCACAGAATCACAGAAGAATAGATTGAACACACAGAGAGATAGAGAGAACTCCTGGTGTTTCTTTATTACTTTCATTCATGTGTACATAATGAGGGGGTCTAAGTCCCTATTTATAGTCTACGGTGGGGTGCTCAAATATGTCACACCAACCAAGTACCCATTCCTACATTATTGAAGGCAGCTAACCTTGGACAAGTTTCAGGCATTGAGATAATTTGGATGGGTTTTTACACTGTGGTTTATGGTTTAAAATTTAAAATTTTGATTATTTGTAAGAAATAGTATACAGAGAAAAATAGTCATATGTAATTTTAGTCAATATAACTAAACTCAGTATATTTTTACTATAATCTTCTTATTGACTTTATTTAAAAATATATATTATTTAAAAATTATTTACTATAATATAAACTGTGAGTAAAAAAGAGTTTCAATGGTATCTAGGCATGCTTACCTGTAGTCAAGGTCAACGACTTTGGAGACTGCATTTGCAGGACAGCCCTGTGCAGCGATTGATGTGGCAGTGATGGCGTTTGAAACCTGGTTCGAACTAAGGATCAGTTCTTTTGGGTTTTTGAAATCGGCTTTTGGCTTCTACTATAATACCTAATTTTTAAACAGAGTATTTTTTTAAGACAGGATTTACAAGTTAAACGATCTACACGTTAAAAGCTCAATATTTGTACCAGCCAAAATCGTAAATGAGTATCTGTCTCTCCGTAATCTGTACTGTAAACAGCCAAAATTCAAAAATTTTAACCAAAAGTTATAAGCCGCAGCCGAAAAGAACAAGCCCTAAGGCTAGCTCAGTTGTGCGTGTGAGTCCTCCCTGGCTCGAATTTGTATGCCTTTTCCTGCTTTTATTTTATTAGTAACCCATGTGGATCCTCGGAAAATAACTCTAAGCACCGGTGCCACGCAAGTTTCTATGGCACCACCTATGGAACAATGACACGTCACAGTACGGATCTCAAAGCAAAAGGCATCTCCCCTTCCATCTACTCACTACTCTTGTCGTGAATGCCTCTCCGCAAGCTACCAATGCCGTTGTAGTTGCTGCCCAACCTTCCCGCAGAGCTGGATGTTGCGCTGCAAGATGAGATGGCTTTGCAACGACGGCAGCACCGCAAGGACGTGCATTGGCGACGGCCACGCGGCGATTATTGGAGATGGAACGGGTCAATGGCGACAGGCAAACTTGCAGCGAGGGGGTCGACGGCGGCGCCGTGCCTGTTTGTTAGCGCGCGGATCGTCGAGGGACTTAATGACGCCACGAGGGGGCGCTCCTCAGTCACCGACGGCAGCGGCAGGCCCCTCGCCCCTCCCCATGCTCGTTTGTCCTCATACCATAGTCTCGCCGCGCGACGACCGGCGGCGCCGTGAAATCGAGCGACAGCGGCAGTGCAGCCGCGTCCCTGGTCACTGGTGGGCCGGTGGCAACAGTAGGTGGACTCATGGGGTCAAGAGGAGAAGTACAAAGACATGAATAATTTTTGATTTGAGATTTGTTAGAAATAATTTTGACTTAGAGTTCAAGACGTAGTATAGTCCGTCTCTGTGTGTAATTCAAGTTGAAGTTGTGTCCAACTTGAAATCTGAATACGTATACTAGTAGAAGATTATTAGCCTATATATTGAGGAGGCTTATAACCAATTTTGTAAGAGAAGCAAGAAAAAAGGGGAGTAAATAACATAATAGAGAAATTAAAAAATTCTCCTGTATTCTCTCAGTTTATTTGCAATATGTGTGTGTGTTTTCTTCCGGGGTAAAAAAAAGTTGGGATTAGAGTCTAGATGAGAACTAAGTCGCTGAAAAAAATCGTCTCGTCGATTCCGTTTCGCGCTCGTCTCGTGCGACGCTCTTGGTGCAGGGTGCTCGATCCGACGGAAAGTCATGAGCAAGCGCGCAGAGGAAAAAAATCCAGAGCAGATCGAAGCAGCAGCGCACGGCGTCTCGAGGTAGCAGCGCGGTCTCTCGTCGTCCGTCTCGATTCTCAAGCAGTGGCACATAGCGATATCCATCGGCACCTGCGCCAAACAAAAAAAGAAAAACTTCTACAGGAAAACTCAGTAGAGAAAAGTGAATCCAAGTCAAAGCAGCAGGCAGGAGAGAGGATTCTAGGAGCCAGTGCCCAGGGAACAAAAGCAAAGCCAAAGAAAAGAAAGAGACAAGACAGACAGAGGAGCACGCCACCCCTTGCGTAGGAGAGAAGAAAAAGCAGGCGTCACGTCAGCATAGAACAAGAAAACAAACACAAGCAGGTCACGTATTCATAGGAAAGAGAATAGGAAAAAGACAACAGGCCGCGAAGGGATTGTTTTGTGTGTCCTGTCATTGGTTTTTCTTGGACCAGCGCTGCATGCTCCCGCTGTCTCTAAGCTGAAGTCAGGGTGCCAACTCCGAGTCAGAGGTAGGCAGACGTGCGATAAAAGTCGGTGCGAGGAGGGAGAAACAGCAAGCGACTGTAGCTTCTTTTCTTTCATCCGCACGAAGAAAATCCAAGACAGCAAGAAAAGTCAACAAGAGAAAAAGGAAAAATAGCGCAGTTTTTTTCTCCGTTCCCTTGGTCCAAGAGCCACTTCAAAGTAGTTCGAGTTCTTGATCCGTGCTCAAGATCATGTCGCGTTCTCGGGGAAGTGATGTCACCAGTGACAAGGCATCATCCAGTATGATGGCGAAGGAGAGTTCCACTGTCTCGCTGCATTATCCGATGCTCACGACGAACAATTATGCAGCCTGGGCAATCAAGATGAATGTGTACATGAAGGCTCAAGGAGTGTGGGATGCGATTGAGAATGGCAACGTCAATGTGCGCAAGAATCACATGGCATTGGCAGCCATCTATCAAGGCATCCTAGAGAAGACGCTCTTCTTATTGGCTGAAAAGGAGACGGCCAAAGCCGCGTGGGAGGCGTTGAAGATGATGTATCTTGACGCCGATCGTGTGAAGGAAGAAAAGGTACAAACTCTCAAGACCGAGTTCGAGGTGATGCGTATGAAGGAAACAGAGTCAATCAATAACTTCACCGTCCGGTTGATGATCATTGTCAACAAGATTCGGATCCTTGGCGAGAAGGTGGAAGAGTTGTACGTAGTCAAGAAATTCCTTCGTGCTGTTCCCTCACAGTTTCTCCCAATTACTTCGGTCATAGAGCAATTGGAGACCTAAAGGCAATGCTCATAGAGGAGGTCATCGGTTGTCTTAAGGTGTGTGAGTAACGCATCCGCGACAATAGCAACAACGGCGACGGACAGCTCTTGTTGACCTGTGCTGAGTGGGAGATTCGATCATCTAAGTGTGAAGGCAAGAACACTTCCAGCGATGGCGGCCAAGGCCATCATAATCGGAAGTTTGATAAGGCAAAAATGAGGTGTTATAATTGTAATGATTATGGGCACTTTGCTTCAGAAATGTCCCAAGCCGAGGATGAAGAAAGCAATTGTTGCTGAAGTGCTCAGCGATGATGAATCAACAATGCTCTGATGATGAGTTGAGTCAGGGACGTTTAGAAGAAGTGTCGCCGTTCAAACTCAAGTAAGGTGAAAAGAAATCGGAACATTGAGAAGATGCGTCACTGTTCTATACCAAGTATGAGTTTAGTAAGTCGTAGTTGAGACCGACTACTTCAACGTTTTAGAATCTTTGCATTCGGATGAATCTGTGCCAGTTGAGTTCCTACATGTAGCTTGCATGTGGAACGCTTCATGTGGAGGCGTGGCTGGTAGTACATAATGCATCGAGACTAAAACTAGAGTATGTCAAATTAAGATTAAGGAAGAGATTGTTAAAAATAATCTTGACTTAGAGTTCAAGACATAGTAGAGTCTATCTCCATGTGTAATTCAAGTTGAAGTTGTGTCCAACTTGAAGTCCGAATACGTATACTAGTAAGAGATTATTAGCCTATATATTGAGGAGACTTGTAACCAGTTTTGTAAGAGAAGCAAGAAAAAGGGGAGTAAATAAGAGAATAGAGAAATTCAGAAATTCTTCTATATTCTCTCAATTTATTTGTAATGTGTGTGTTTTCTCTTGGGACAAAAAACAACAAGATCCGTATTGCGATGTGTCATTTGTTCTAGAGGTGGTGGCATCCGCAGCGCCGGTCCGCTAGAATCATTTTCCAGTTCCTCCCGCATATGTTTCACTTGCATAACGTTCAAAAAAAAAGGGACGGTGGTAGACTGTACACGCGTACACAGTCGCACTTTTATACCGTTCAAAAAAATTCGGACGGCGGTAGGCTGCACAGGCACACACATGTATGAATGCGTTTCCTAAGTCCACACTTGGAAATACGAAAGTAGGGGATAAATCTACGATATAACAAAATTCTCACCAAGACGTACTTACGTATGTGCAAAGGTGAACAGCATAGTTTAAACTTTTTGATAAGTAGATTGTGCACTGAAAGCTTTATCACCTACCATTACCAAGAGGTGGTTCCCGCCAAAATCTATGCTTTGGCAATGTTCAAAGACGTAATTCGATTTAATCTTCTCTTAATTAGCGGCGACCTATTCGCAAGTTTAATTAGCAGAAAGGTCATCTTGTCCGGATTCAGGGCACACAGCTTTGGGCCCAGTGCAATGTAATAGAGTTCTTCAAAGTATTGTTTCTAAGTTTGAACGACATGGAAAAGAAATGGTGTTTGCAGGAGCATTTTCTTGCTTTTCAGAAAAATAAAACCCCGTACAACCATTGACTTGGATTAAAATTCGACGCATTTGTTTTTTTTGGGTGCATGAATGGGAGCACTACCATTGTTGAATTTGGGTTTTTCTTGTTACAAAAATGTGGAAATTTTGAGATGACCACAACTAATTCGTGGAGATTATTTAAGCATTTGACATTTCTCCAGGTCTGATTTGTTCGAATACAAGTAGGCCTTAACATTCATGCTCCCAATCTAATAATGATATCTCTTTGGGTATCCTGTTGATAAAATATATCTATTCGGTTATTTAATGTTGCCGTCTGAAATTCTATTTTCAATTGTGCCTAAGCCGATCGCATGAACTAAAAATTTTGCTCTGCACTATTAATTTTTTAGACCATCCATTGGTCGGTGTGTCAACGAAGATTGATAATGTTTATGAATACAAAGAGGGAGAGGAAAAAAACATTTTTGTATTATAACTGAAAGAAGATTGAGCACCGTACTCTCAAAAACAAAATATAACTAAAGTCAATCTTAGGGTACTAGGGACCAAATACATGGGGGGTGGGGGGGGGGGTGGCGGTCAACAAATGTAGCCACTCGTGGATCTAAATTTTGTTTAGATTATAATTAATAGGAGTTGACATAACTCTCAGGGCATTCCCAATAACCTTTGTTATCACTAGAGAGGAGAGAGGGATTTTAGATACATGCACTCCAACAACTTATTACTAAAACCACTTATTTCTAAAAGAGCCTACAATAAATTAATTATTGCATGAGACCTATCAAATTTTTTGTACGGATAATCCTTTTTTATTCGAAATTACAGAAATATACGCGCGGAATTTTTTTTTACAAAAATAGGCTCCAGTCGCCTAATGGTTGGGCGACTGGATGATAGTCGCCTAATGGGTTGGCGACTGCATGCAACTCGCCGTACGGAGGCGCGACTGGATGCAATCGCTCCAGCGTACGGCGACACATACTGTGTCGCAGTCTGGTTGGGCGAAAGGCTCCAGTCGCCCAACCATTAGGCGACTGGAGCCTATTTTTGTAAAAAAAATTTCCGCGAGTATATTTCTGTAATTTCGAATAAAAAAAGATTATCCGTACAAAAAATTTGAGACCTATCTATCACCCTCCATTCCGTTTTCTTTTCGTCTCTCTCACTTCCCCCACCTTCGTTTTTCTTGGTCCGGGTGTCTAGCTCGTTACTCACCCAACTAACAGGCTCTCTCTCTTCCCTTCCGCTCCCTCTTGCCACATCTCCTAAAATCTGATGTGACAGACACTTAGGCCCTGTTTGGCACAACTTCATGAGCTGTTGTGAGCTGTTTTTTTGCCAAACACCCTTTTTGCAAACAGCTTCATGGATGAAGCTCCTTAAATCATGCTCTCACAAGGGAATGGGGTGGGGTGAAGCTGAAAATAGTAGCTTTTCACAGCTCTCTCCCTCAGGCTCGCAGTTCTAGGAACCCACTGCCCTTGTAGTTGACAAAAATTACAGCACTTTGCCACTGGGTCCCCACGCCTGTTTCCTCTCCTCCCGTTCGCACTTCTCTACCGTTCGCACTTCTCTAATGATTTTAATTTTTTTGAGTAAAGTCCATTACCGGTCCTTAAACTTTTTATGCTGTGTCATCCCGGTCCATAGACTTTTAAAGTATGTCATCCCGGTCCCTAAACTTTCAAAGTGTGCCATTACCACCTGTTACGGGTCCAGCTGTAATGGCACACTTTTGAAAGTCTATGGACCGGGATGACACAGCATAAAAAGTTTAAGGACTGGTAATGGCACATTTTGAAGTTTATGGACCGGGATGACATACTTTAAAAGTCTATGGACCGAGATGACACAGCATAAAAAGTTTAAGGACCGGTAATGGACTTTACTCAATTTTTTTTATTTTAATTTTTTAATTCATACTCATTCAAATATATTATTTTTTAATTCATATGACCATATACAAACATACAACTCCAAATGTTAGAACAAATCAGGTAGACAGGGGCATCTTGGACAATTGCCCTCTTTCAGCCATGCATGAAGCTGTTGATGAAATTGTTTTGCCAAACAGTTTTCCAAAACAGTTTTAGCTTCACCGGTGAAGCTGCTCGTGAAGCTGAAACAAAAAAAAACAGCTTCACTAGTGAAGTTGAGCTGTGCCAAACGGGGCCTTAGTGGAAAGGAGAGCTGAAAATTTGTTTTTATTTTTAATACATCTTCTTCTTTTAAGTTTGGGAGGGTAAAGCAATTAGTTAATATAGCTGCATTGCTTTCTTGAGACTCTGAAAACCCACCAAATTAGTTGGAGTTGAATTCTAGTCTTTAACCACATCATTTGAGTTAGTGACCCTGTTCTTTTAGGCTATGGCCAATGGTTTTTGCCTGTGGCTAATAACTTTTATCTGCTTTTTTCGAGATGGCGGCGGACAACACACACAATTTTAAGCTCGAAAAGCTATTTGGAGAAGCAGCTTCGAGAAGCCGTTTGGAGAAGCCACCTTATTAGTTTCGGTTTCTGGCGAAGCCGAAGCGAAAAAGCCAAATAAAACATGGCCAATGTTTGGCTATTTTAATGTATCTTGGACTAGGATAAATATAAGTTGTAGCATTTTTTCTTGGGATTTTTACTACGTTTGCATTTGTTATTTTAAAATTTTACCATATTAATGGAATGGCATAATGGCTCTAGGACACTACAAAAACGTGGAATTTGTGTAGGACACAAAAATATTGATAATTCACCGATGAACACTACAAAATCATGGTCATTTGCTCGAACATAGTACACCTATTAAAAATATTATTATTTTGAAATTTAGGATAAAGAAGGGTGTGAAAAGTTCCATTTTAAAAGAACTTGTTACTAATTTGGTTGATAATTTGAAAAACGATAATTCAACCATCAAGACTTTGATTTAAAAACTATTTGGAATAAAGGACTCATGCCCCTTCTCCCTCCTATATTTCAAAAATAGTATTTTTTTAATGGGGCTAATGTGTTCTAGTAAATTACCATAATTTTGTAGGGGTATTGTTTTTTGGTGTCATTAAACAAACACCATATTTTTACGATGTCCTAGAGCCAATTTTGACTCGTGGAATAGGCCATTTGATCATAAGCTATCAAACGATTAACTAGTCAGATCTTATGAACCTTGCTTAATGATACCCCATAAATTTTGCTTCCAACTTCCAGGTAATACGCTTTTAAAAAAATTCCAAGCAAATATTGCATCTGTTCTTTTTGGTTTCGGTTTATAGCTTATGGCTATGACTTATGACTTTTAGACTATTTGTGAGAGAGAGAGAGTACGGAGTAACAAATACTTATGTGAGGTTTTGGCCGATTGTAAGATCAAGGACAACTGACTAGAAGGGGGTAAACAGGAGGTTCTAAAAATTTTCACTCTAATTCTAACAAGGATCGATAAATGAACCTAGGACGATTCAAGAGCGAAATAATCTAAGTTTTCTACAGCACCACTAGCTATGTCTCTACCAAGTATAATTCAACCTACACAAGATATATCAATTCAATAGCTATAAAAGTAAATGCGAAAGAGTAAAGATAAGTGATAACCATGATGGAGACTCCATGAATTAAGCCTAACGACCTCAAGTCTATTAAGATTGCTCTACCTCCACTCAGGAGATGGTAAGCACCATACCACTCACAATTGGCACCGACCCTCTTCACAACCTTCTTAAACAGATCACAATGCAAAACTCATCCCACACCGTCTAGGTGCCGGCAAGTACCAAGAGTAATAAATCACAGTGTTTAATTGAGGAGAAACAAATGCCAAAATGATCAACGAATGATTCAATGCACTTCAATGCTTTCAACTACTCAAAAATTGGAAATATGAGCAAATGAGCAGAGGAGAGTGCACACAAGGCTATAGTGTATTCGATGAGATCCAAGATCCATGCTCTTGTGCTGGTGAGGGGGTATTGGCGAGGGGGTATTTATATCTCCCACCACAAATTCAACCGTTTGAAATAAATCTTAGAAAAATTCAGTAGGTGCGATACTACTGCCATGTATAGCCGGTACTACCGCACCTACCGTTCAACTCCTATTTTGGGTGCAAGTAATGTGTCTGAACTAAACATTAAACAGACAATGTGGTAATATCGCCAACTAGGATTGATACTACCACAATGCAGTAGTACCGCATCCTAAGATTGGTACTATCGATTTCTAGAGCTCCAAGAATTATCCAAAAATATGCTATTTGGAAAAAAACGCACCATAGGGAAAATTGATACTACCGTCGGCCGGTAGTACCGCTCCTTAACGGTGGTATTATCATCGATCGGTAGTATTGCATCCCATATACGGTGCTACCAATTTTCCTAACGGAGTTTTCTAAAACCTGATTTTTGATGCATGCAAGACTCTTTGTTGATCAAAATGGCATAAAATTAATTCTCAAGCTACTAGCCATGATCCACCTTTATAGTATAGCGTCTAGTCTACCAATCTGATGTTTTCTCCAAACTCTGAGACTGACAAAATTTAAAAGGGATCCTAAAGCTAAATTTTACCTCTGTCTTGAGCCATGTTGACCCTTCCTAGTCTTTGCATACCATTGTTGCATTGTCATCCATACTCTAGGTCTAAACCTGTTAACACATCTTAGCACACATGTTAATCCCAAACATAATATTGTCATTAATTATCAAAACCAAATTGTAGGAGCCTACATGCTTTCAATCTCCCCCTTTTTGGTAATTGTTGACAACCAAAACAATGTGAAGGAAGTTTAAAGATTTTGAAAATACCCCAAGTCTTGAAACGACTTGCATTTTCTTGTTTTGACTTTTGAATACAAATAATTCTTGAGAGAAGCTCAAGCAGATGAGAATGAGTTGCATTCAAGAGTCGATCAACAAATAGAGAAAAGCTCCCCATAAATATGTACATATGATATTTTAGAGTGGTTTCCATGCACAAGTTTAGATTTTAGAAATTTTGGTTGAGTTTCCTTTATTTATTAAAATTCAAGAAATCTTCTCAAAAGATAATAATCATGAGTATTAACGTGAGAAGTAATATTTAGAGCATGGTAAGCATGAACAAAATTGATATAGCCAGATAACCATAGCATTAAAGCAACAAGTTCATACGCATAAAAGTTCTAACTATTACAAGCAAACCACACATAGTTCAAATGACAAGTTTCTTAAATAATATATAAAATAGATGGATAAAGCTTCTTCTTCTTCTCTTGCAAGCTCTTCTCCTCCTTTGCCTTTTTCGCCTTTAGCGTCAAGTACCAAAAAGAGCTACTCTTGAGGAGAAGGATTGTGAAGGTGATAATGTTGATAGCGCATGGGAGAAGGACGACGAGGTGCCGTTGAGGAAGATGAAGCATGCTCTAAGGCGCCCACACACTGAGAAAGAGAGTCTAGCTAATAATTTGTCTCAGTTTGGTTATCTCAGATCTGCACGATAACATCAAAGATCTGAGACAATAAATCTGGATCAGCTGCAGGTGGAGCATCCTCGTGCCCTTGCTCATGTTCTTCTTCCTCTTGAGTGCGAGGAAGGGTAGCAGAGGGGATTGGAGCAGCTTCCCTAAGCTTGTAGGGCCTGTGAGGTGTTGGCCTTGCTCCTCAATAGTGCGTCTTCCTCATGATAAGAGCCATGATGTATGGAGCAAAGTAAATCCTTTTAACCCTATCATTCTTGGAGGATGCAATCTCTAATAATGAGGTCAAACACATCAAACCGGTGACAATTCATGATGCAATCAATGATATTCCAAGCATTACCTTAGACTGTATCAAAATTCTGGCTCTTCAGGAAGAAGGTGTGGTTGATTAGGCTTGGCAGGGGAAGAAGTCTAGCTATCTTGCCAGGAGTGAATCTGACCGAGGTGTCATAAAATTGAGTCCATGTAGCAATTCTGAGAGCTGGCCTGGTGTAGATCTTCTTATGACATCCAAGGTGAGTTCTCAAAGTTGTCTGAAACTCAACCTTGGTGGCCTCTACTCTCTCATATCCTGTCATCCAAGTCATATAGTCAAAATCCGGGGATACGTATACTGTGGCATAGAACTACTGGATCATGTCCTCATAATAATAACATTGAAATGCGACTATGTCATGGAGTCCAATAGCAAAGAATAGCTGGTATGCGTCGATATAGCGATCAATCCCATTGAGATGCGCCCAATCCACGTACTTGTGGTTGGCAAACTATTGGATATGATCATACGCTAAGAGTAGATGTCCTGTTGCAACTTGGTGCGGATGCGAGGATCAATGTATGTCCTTGGCTTCATGAACTGGTTTGGTTGGCGGAGTATGACATACTCCTCACTAGTGATCAACCTCAAGTTCACAGTCTGCTCTGCCGCTTCTTCCATTTCCTCATCCTCTTCTTCGTCACTTTCTTCATACTCTCTCCTTCGTCTGACTCTGTTGCACTTTCTTCCTCCTCTTCCTCTCTAGTGGCCTGTGCTTTGTCCCTGGCCCTCATATCCTGGAGGAATGAGTCGGTCTTCGAGTCATTGTCCTCTCTTGAGGGAGCTCGGATAGAGGCAGCCTTGCGGTACACTTCCTTGTGTCACAAAGGTCTGGCTTGGGATGGAAAGGGGTCATATCGATCTGTTGGTTCGCCTTCAGAAACCGAGTTCTTGTGAACCGAGGTTTTGGTCCTTGGCATCTTGAAAAGGAATTATGAAGATAATTAGGACAAAGGAAAAGCTTGGAAACTAACGTGAAAAAATAGTTAACAATTTTTTTTAGCAAAAATGGTAGTACCGCCCTGTCCCATTGGTACTATCAGCTTGCGGTAGTACTACACGGTCGGCCGGTATTACCGCACCTATCAAAATTGTTAAGGAAAATTCTGATTCATGATTTTAACAAGTGTTTAGTATGGATTAATCCATGAAATAGACATAACAAGTCACCAAATAGTAGTTACTACCAATTTTCCCAAAAGATCTCAACTATTTTATCCACATTATCCCAAACCATAAAAATTGTTCTTGAGTCCCAAAAGGGGATAAGAGAGGATTTGATGAGTTTTACCTTGAGGATTTGATAAGAAACTTTCTCAGGAACTTGAATCTACCAAAGCTTCCATGAAATCATCGCAAAAATGGAAGATTTGTGGTGGGATTTGAAGATCGATTTGAGGTGTGTGTGTGTGTGTGAGAGAGAGGGGGGGCTCTTGCGAACTTGGCCTTGAACAGTTTATGGTGTTGACAAGAGGTCGAAGTGGGTATAAGGGAAAGACATGGCACCAGTTACTAACAATTTTGTACCCACATGGTAGTATCGCTACCCTCGTCTGTATTACCATTGGGTGGTAGTACCACAGGAGTAAATCAGTACTACCAATTTCCCTGAAATTGCATGAACATTTTAGGAGAATGCAAATGATCCCTAATTTTCACTCAACCAAACATTTTTTAGGATTATTATGCATTGTATTTGTAAATAACACCCAGATAAAATAGTTTTATCAATATAGGGATTTTTGAGAAATATTTTCAAATAAGGTTTTCTCATAAGCTCCAAGAAGTCCAAATGGAGTAAATGACATGATGCATAATTTGAAGCCACATCGAAATAGTCTATGCCATTTAACTCATGCCTCAATTCACATGTGGCTAATGATAATGTCACCCTTACTCACATGATCTCTCAAGAAATGGTGGGGAATATCTATATACTTAGTTCATGAATGTTGGATAGGGCTATTTGCTATCTTCACGGCATTATCATTTTCACATAAATGATGCATTTTGTGAAAATTAACCCAATAATCTATCAATGTTTGCCTCATCTATGGCAATTGTGCACAATAACTACCCACGGAAACATATTCGACTTTGGCTGTGGAAAATGCTATCGAGTTTTGTTTCTTAGATGACCATGACACTAGTGATCTTTCTAACAATTGACAACTACCCGATGTGCTTTTTCTATCCACTTAATAACCCACATAATCGGAATATGAATATCAATTAAATCAAATTTAGCACATTTGGGATACCATAAGCTAATGCTTGAGGAATACTTTAAATATCTAAGACTTGTTTTTAGACTACCAAATGGCATTCTTTTGGTGATGCTTGAAACTGTGTACATATGCAAACACTAAATATGATATCGGACCTAGATGCTCTGATACCACTTTATGATTAAGGATAACCGACTAGAGGGGGGGATGAATAGGAGGTTCTAAAAATTTTCGCTCTAATTAACAATAAGGATCAATAAATGAACCTAGTACAAGTCAAGAGTGAATTTTCTAAGTTTTCTATGGCACCACTAGCTATGTCTCTACCAATCATTGATCTATAAAGTTTTAAATCTACCAGTTTATCTCCCTCATTAAGGTTGAGATGACCATTTGTCGCCTTGGGAGTTTTGATGGGCTTGGCGTCTTCCAAGCCAAATTTATTAAATAGGTCATTTACATACTTCGTTTGGCTTGTGAACGTCCTATCCTTGAGTTGCTTGATTTGGAATCTAAAAAAGTAGCTAAGCTCTACGATCATAGATATTTTAAATTCGCTAGACATCATATCATTAAATTCCTTGCAAAAATCTTGATTAGTAGACCCGAATATGATATCATCAATATAAATTTTACAAACAAAGAATTTATGATTTATAATTTTAATAAACAATCACTACAGCACATAGGACCTTCTGTGACGAATAAGGAATGACAATAGAGTTATCTGTCACTAAGCCACTCTGTTTATGACGTTTTGCAAGAGCCAGTCCATCTTAATGACAAACAAATATTCTCTGTCATTAAGTTCAACCCAAAATCGTCATAACCTATTTTACCATTGTGTTTATGATGATACGATATGACAATTCGTACTTGTCATAATTTGTAATTGATTTTTAAAAAATTGCCTACATAATCCACGTTGGCATGCTTGGCGCACTAGCAAGGACAGGTCCTTGCTGCCACATGTGGAGAAGCTTCCGCACATGTTAGCATTAAAGCTAAAAGTTAGAAAAAGAGAGAAAACACACATGTTAGTATTAAAGGTAAAATTTAGAAAAAAGAAGCTTCCGCACATGTTTGTATTAAAGGTAAAAATTAGAAAAAAAGAAGCTTCCGCACTTGTTAGTATTAAAGGTAAAAATTAGAAAAAATAGATAAAACACACATGTTAGTATTAAAGGTAATACTATAAAAAATTAGAAAAATGAAAAAAATCATGGCACATGTGGGAATCGAACCCACAACATGTAATAAACCAAATTGGTGTCTTACCACTAGGATACAATCTTGTTCCTGTACACATGTAGAAGTTAAATATATTTATATTTTCAATGCGTGACTGCAAACAGCTATTTGGCACTTGGGCTGGTTGCTCGCTCGGTGAAAATTTCACCACCCGCCAATATTACCGCCGCCCAGCAGCTAACCCGCTATTCCATTTTGGACGAAATCCCTCTTTTGTCCAGGACCCAATTACACTGCCACACCACAAGTCAGGGTATTCCAGTAAAATGTGTAGGCATATCACAGTTGACATCCCAATTGAAACCCTAGCCAAAACATTTGGTACTCCTGGCCGGCAGCCGCCTCATCTCTCCGAGCTTGCCCACCCCCGCCCCCAAACACGTCCATCCCAAGACCAAGATGGCTCCAGGAAGGAAGGTGCGAGCAATGACGCAACCACCCCCAGGTAATATCATAAGAATCCATCCTCCTGCTGCTGCGAGATTTGAGTTTTTTGGGTAGCAATAAGGTTTTAGGGCTGCAATGGGGAGAGGGGGTGCAGTTTTGGGAGGAGTAGGGAGGAGAGAGGGGGTGACACTTTCTGTTGGTGGAGGAAGAGATGGAGCAGGTGCTATTGAGGAGGCGCAGGGGCACTAGTCTCAGGGGGGTTGGAGCAGCGTGCTGGCTGCCGCCGCCGCGCTCGCCATAGCGTCCGCGGCACCCGGCGCAGGGCAGGCCCAGTCGACGGTGCCCTCGTCGTCGGACAGCACCGCAGGAGGCAACGCTTTCTGGATGCAGCCGGCTTGGGCGTCCGGCTCCGGGACCACGGTACAGGCGCCGCTGCAGTTCATGTCAAGAAGCAACTTCCCCAGCGGGATGGGCGCCGTCGGCATGGCTGACACGAACATGATTTGGGTGAAGAGAATCTATTTATTTTAATTTAGCACATCAATTCCTGAACGCTGATATTTGGGTGATATTTTTTATATAAAACTTAGCATATGGATGGATGGATTTAGGAACTTGGCATATGGATGGCTGAATATTTTACTTTGTCTCATATCTGTTCTTTGTAAAGACCAGAACTACTCTCTGTAAAACTGTTTGGTAGTTCAAGGAAAATTAGATTGTTTAATATTATTTTCCCCTCAGGTCTAAGATTCACAGCAAACTAGAAACTTACTGCTTATGAGGAGCAATTTGTAGCTGTCTTAGCCCTGTTTGCCATGTCATCTGTAGGTAGAAAAATATTTACCTGAGTTCCTATTTCTCTGTAGTTTGCTGTAAAGTATATGATTCAATTTTTGTGTGTGCGAGGTTCTATTCATGGAAATCTTGGAATATTTAAACCGCTCTAAATATTAAATGCTTCATGGGAATAGTCGCAGTTGCAAGCTGGCATATACAGAGAAAGTAAAATGCAGTAGGATTGTTCTCAAAGATACAGAATGGGGTGCTAATTGGGCAATTTTAGTTACCATACAGAGAATGAACTTAAATGATTTAGGTACAGGACATTATAGGTTTGGATGGAGCGTCACATGCTTGCTCATATTTGGTACGGACCACAGGTTTTACATGCTTGGCTGCCATTTGTCATGCAATGATAGTACCACATCTTTTGGGTTTATCATGGACATTTCCTTACTGTTTTTTAATGAATGTACAGAGGCGCCGTTAACTGAATATGAACATGCGAGGGCTCAAGAAATAATGAGGAACAATCAAGTGCTTGCATCACTTGGGATTGGCCGATTAAAAGCTATACTAAGCAATACAAGTGCAAGGGTCAAGGATAATGGTCCTCAACATTCAGGATCTTTGTTCGACCAAGATAGTGTTAACTTATCTGCTGGAGGTTCGAGAACATCAAAGAGAGTGGTGGCACCTCAGCAACAAGAGGAAACTACTAGAGTCACGAGGCAAAAGACTGCTGCCACCCTAAGCCTGATTGCTGCCACACATGATGAATTGGTGTCTACTACTACAACAAGCCAGAATGAGGAGCATATCCATTCTAGTGATCAAGGCAAGTGCTTATCCATGCGCTCTGGGCACTGATTAGTTATTTTGCTTCTAGATTGGCGCTTGCATTCCCCATTTTCTTTTATTCTTTCCCAAGCATGCGCCATTGTCTTATTGACATCTTCATGTTTCTATTAGTCTGATGATTGAATAATTTTATATGGATAGTATAGATAGTTGAGCATCCACTGAAATTTGCTTCAGTCATGCATATTATTTAATTTACGCATACATTGAAACAATTAATGAAATATCTAAAACATATTATGTGCTGAACTGCAGTGCACAGCTGATCTAATTAGTGATGTTACTGCCACATTGTGTCACTAGTGATATAAATTTTGCAGAATTATTGATCCGATTCAGGTTTTGGTCAGAAAGTCTCTGCGGACAGTGATCTTTGCGATACAATATAATTTTTGGCCAAGAATCATTTTCTGCAGTCTCGGTTGTTGATAGCTTTCTTCTAGCTATTTCTTTTGTTGGCCGGCTGCCTCCTTTTATTGCATGAAGATCTTAATTATTGCATGAAGGCTTGAGCAGGAAATCAATCAAAACACGTTTTTTTGCTGCAGCTCCTGTTCTTATTTTTATTCGATTTGCTGCTGCCCCAGTGTACAGCCTGCAGCCCTCTGTGTTGCACTTTCGGTTGGCTATTTCAGCTAGCTGTCTTCGGTGGCTTTTCTTGATCTTTTGTTTTTTGTCTGTTTGCTGTCCACATGCTGTTTTGTGCTGCTACCCTGACCGTTTTAGCCATTCTATTGGTAATGAGTCTCCTCACTGCAGAGCCGAACCAAGGCTTGGTATGGTATTCGTGCAGATTTGAGTTCCTGTCGATTCAATCTGTTTGTTCACTTTTTGGAGACTCGGTCAGACCGAGGTGTTGGTTTCTTCTTCAGTCCTTGCTTGTTGATTTTTTTGTGCTGAGATAGGTCCCCTAGTTTGTTTTAAGTTTTTGTTTTATGGGCTAAGAGAAGCAGCACACACAATCAAGGTTTTCTCTTGACTGCAAATCACATATTAGAAAGTTTTTGGGCTTCCTCTATTAATTACTTGTCATCTTTATTTTCTTTGCTTATCTCCTTTTTTCTTCGCTTAACTCCATAAATGAAACCTTGTTAGGTGCAGTAACTCCAAGGACACAAGAGGTGCAAAGGGGAGTAACTAGGGGCAAAGAACTGGACTGTTTAAGCAGAGGGTTAGGCACCAAGGTAGCAATCCATATAACTGAAGGGAAGAGAAGGCCAGAGGCACCTATGCAAGCCGCAAAGCTTGCATCCGAAGGTGGGATCACACTCAGGCAGCATATACCTATATTTCCACACTGGAAGGAGTACAGGAAGAAGAATGAGGATCAAATTGATAACTACATTGGCAAACTAGCTGTAAGTCTGAATATTTGACTTGTCTAATCTAAGTGCATTGTGTCCTTTCCATTCTCAACTCTAAATTTGATTATTTTTACTAGGCCCAATTCACCATGGACATCGACTCTAAGCCAGTGAAAGATGCATGTGTTGATATGCTGAAGCGTGGACATCGGCAGAGGAGGTATACACTGAAGAAAAAGTACTTTGACGGGGTTCCGGCAAATCAAGTGAGGACTACGTCACCTGTGAACTGTATGAATGATGACCAATGGAGAGCATTGGTGGAGATGTGGTCATCCCCAAAGCACAAGGTATAACACATATGTTGTATTTTGAATTGTGGCTGCCAAATGAGCATGCAATAGCTGAAATATGCCATAAGTTGTATTCCAAAAATAAATTATAGTACTGTTTTTCATGAAAGTAGCATGCTGTAGTTTTTTTAGTATTTACTATTTTTATTACTCCATAATACAAAAGTGTACAGGAAAAGTGTTTGAAGAACCAAACTTTTATACTCAATTACAATACTGTTTTTCATGAAAGTAGTATGCTGTAGTATTTTTTTAGTATTTACTGTTTCTATTACTCCATAATACAATGTGTGATCTACAGGACAAGTGTTTGAAGAACCAAGTTAATCGTGAGAAAGTTGTCTTTCAGCAGCGAACAGGCTCTCGGTGCTACATTGCATGTGCTTATGTCGCGGTAAGAAAGTAAACATCTGATGCATGGTCTTGTTTTATGTTTTCTAATTTCATACATTGTGAAAATCCATATTAACAATCCTTCTTGCTGTAATGAATGAATATGGAAATAACTTGTGGAAGTATATGTGATATGAATCTTCAAATGTTGGCTGTACTATTCCAATTTGGATCATAATCTAGTCTATGATATTGTTTCACTAACAGTTTCCATTTGATTACTTACCATTTTAGAAGCAAGAAAAGTACAAAGATACAGAGCCCACTGCAATTGATTTGTTCAAGGACACACATAGCAGCAAGAAGTCTAGTTTTAGTGAGTCTGTGAAGAATGCTATTGTAAGTCCTAGTTTCCTTTTTTTACCTCTTCTACACTTGAAAGCAGTCCTAGTTTCCTTTTTTTTTACCTCTTCTACACTTGAAAGCAAACCTGAGAAAATGTAAGATTGAGTTTGAATGGTTATGTTGCTAGGCTTCTATGGACACAATTCGGGCTGAACCAGTACAAGAAGGACAGCAACCAAAGTCTGATATTCAAGTTGTTGCCCAAGTTCTGCCACAGTCCAGTACATTCCTTCAAAATATCGGCCTTCAATATAGCTCCGGAACAAGCTCAAGAGGTGTTGTTGCTTCACAAGTGCAAGAGCTACAAGCTCAACTTGAGTCTGAGAAGCAAGAAAAGTCGGGACTTCAAGTACAAGTAGACACCTTGAAGATGCATGCAGAAGAATCTGAGGCAACAATGGCAAAGCAATCAGAGGAGATCCAGAATTTGAAGAAGGCACAAGAAGAAAATAACAATCTCCTTCGTCAGCTCATAAACTTCAACAGGTTCAGTTGACTCCTCCCTAAATCCTGAGTAGTCTTGTGGGTGATGGATGACTTTTGGTGAGCTATTGGAGGTCCTCTTGGACTACTTTTGTGGCTGTACTGTTTCAGCTTGATATGGGCTTGAACTATTTGACATTGGGGCCTATTTTTTAAGAGTTAGCTCTTTGTTCTTGCTGGACCTATTCTTATGAATGTTGATAAATGGATATGTATCACAAGTGATGTAATGTTTCAATGAATGCAAATGTATGGCCAGCATGTTAAATTGTGGTAATTGCTTGACTGTAATGTTTTAACTATGATGATTGATCGAATGGGACAGCAGCTGCTGATCTATTGGGCTTGTCTGTAATGTGATAATCAGGTTGGGCTGCATGAAGGAATCAGCCCAAACAAAAATTTAAATGGGCCAAGCCCAAACAATAGTCCCACGTGGATGTTCATGTGGCAGTGGCCTAGTCAATGTTTCATGACATTTACTATGACGGTTTCAGGTGTCATAAATGTTTATGACCAAAATATATCTGTCATTAAATTAATGACGGTTTTCTCTCCATTGTCACAGAAGGTCCTTAGAGACGCACCTTCTGTGACAACAGTGTCTTTGTCACTGAAACGTCATAGATTATGTGTTGTGACAAATATAACCCTGTTATTGACACTAATTGATCGTCACCGAAGGTCCCATTTGTTGTAGTGAATATTGTATCAACCTTCCCAATTTTGAATCCTTTTGAGAGTAGAGAATCTTGAAGGCACTTACACCATACTCTAAGAACTTGTTTAAGACCATATAGTGCCTCGAATAATTTATACACATGACTTGGATTCTCAAAACCTGGTGATTATTCAACATAAACAAGTTTGGTTATTTTTTTATTTGAGAAAGCACTTTTAACATCTATTTGAAATAATTTTATATCAAAACATAATGTAAAGGCAAGTAGTATGCGAATGGACTCAAGCCTAACTATGGGAGCAAATATTTCATCATAATCCAAACCTTCGACTTAAGTATAATATTGAGCGACCAACATTACCTTATTTCTTATCACAACTTCGCTTTCATCCTACTTGTTTTGAAAGACTCATTTTGTACCAATGACATTGTGTTCCTTGAGTCTTTCCACCACTGTCCAAATTTCATTTTGAGTGAAGTTGTTTAATTCTTCATGCATGGCATTTACTAAATCCGGATCATCTAATGCTTCATCTACATGTTTAGCTTCAAGAGAAGAGATAAATGAGTAATGTTCACAAAATGAAATAAGAATCGAGTTTGAACACCCTTATCTATATCACCCAATATTTGATCTATTGGATGATATTTTGCAATAGCGTTATGGATCTTGGGAGGTAGAGTTGGTTGTTGCTTTTCTTTCTTTTGCTTCTATATATTTTACTCGAGTGTTGTTTGTTATAGAAGAGGTTGGAGGCTTGACTTGAGTGGATGATGATGAGCCGATTGTATCTTCTTTTGGCTTGATGTCACTGATTTGCATGTTTTTTATGGCTTGCCTCAATCATTTGTCACATACATCATCTAAATTGTCTTGCTCTTCTAAAAAACTGTTAGTCTCATCGAATTGAACATCACAAGTTTCTTCAGCTAAACCGAAGTTTTTGTTAAAGATACAATACGCTTTACTATTTAATGAGTAGCCAAGCAAAAATCTAACATCACAATGACTTTAAAATTTTGAAATCCGAACACCTTTTCTCAAAATGTAACACTTGCAATCAAAAACATGAAAAAAAGAAGATGTTCAGTTTTATTCCAATGAGAAGCTCATATGAAGTTTTTTTTCAAAAGATGGTGCAAATAAATATGATTTATGACATGACAATAGGTATTGATTGGTTTTGCCCAAGAGTGATCGGAAGTGTTATGTTCATCAATCATTGTCCTAGTCATTTTAATTAGTGTTCGATTTTTCCTTTCTACCACACCATTTTTCTCCAGAGTGTAGGTTGCGGAAAGTTCATACTTTATTCCAAGTTCATTACAAAAATATTCAATTTTAGTGTTCTTGAACTCGGAATATTATCACTATGGATTTTCTTAATTTTGAAATCAGATTCATTTTAGGTCCTTTTTGCAAAGTTTTTGAAAATGCCGGAGGCTTTGGCTTTATCATGTAAAAAGAACACCCAAGTATATCTTGAGTAATTATCTACAATGACTGAACAATAGCTATTGCTTTTAATGCTCTTATAGATTGTTGGCCTAAACAAATCCATATGTAAGAGCTCCAATGGCTTAGAGGTTGACATGATACTTTTAGAAGGATGAGAATTTGTAACTTATTTTTCGGCTTGACGTGTGGTACATAATCTATTTTTTTTTCAAATTTCACGTTTTCAAGCCGACCACTAAGTCATGTTTGAAAAGCTTTTGAGTTGGATTATTCCCACATGACCTAGCCTTCTATTCCAAAGTCAATCCAAAGAAGTTTTCACAATTAAACCAATTTTAAAGTATGAATCACTAGAAGAAATTAACCAAATAAAGATTTCCAAATATAAAACCTTTGAAAACCAACTCATTTCCTTTTTCCTTTGAAATAATAACATCATCACTAGAGAATGTGCAAGTGAAAATGAGATCACATTATTGAGCAACGGATAGTAAATTAAAATTTAATATTCTTACAAGAGATACATTAGGTATTGAAAGGTCATTTGAGATAGCAATTTTACCCACCAAGTACCTTTTGTTTGCTATTGTCAGAGGATTCAAGGCGACATCCTCTGTGAACCTCCGATTGCAGACTCCGTGCTTGAATGCCCTGATGACAAAAATATCAGAGACCTTCGGAATTGAATTACTTACCTAACTGAAGCACATGATGAATTGTTGTAGGGTCTCGTTGCTGTTCTGCCACATTCGGTGCAGGTGGTCCTCTTTTTCAAAGCGATGGTAGGTGCCTTGGAAGTTGGCCAACAGAAGATCGCAGAGATGTTGCCACGAATGGATTGACTTGAATGGCTGATTGAGCAACCACAATCGAGTGGATCCCTCGAGTACAGTTGGTAGATAGTTTGCCATAGCATGCTCTCCACCTCCCGCTGCTCGAACCGCGCTCGTGTAGATCTGAAGGAACTCGATGGGATTTTGGGACCCATCAAATCTCTCTAGGTTTTCTGGTCAAAACCGCGGTGACTAGCACACTGCTTAGAGTTTAGGCATGAACCTATCGAATCCTAGGAAGGGGTATTCTGGGTTATAACTATCTCCGGTTGGATGAGTACTCCATGAAGGGACAAGCGAACTCGTAGAGAGCCCAGCCACTTTCTTTGCAGGTTCCACCGGAGGGTTATGACCATCAGTCGATGATGAATTCCCAAAATTATAGATTCTAGGGCTCGCTGAAATCGCTTGAGCGGTCGTCGGGGGACTCAAACACTTGGGGGCAGGCCCATTGTCATGTTGCGAGTCCTATTCGTGGTAGGATTGACTCTTGCCATCAGGGAAAATTAGTTCCTCCATTTGGCGTATTGCTACGGGGAATGAGGATCCTCCTTTAGCCTTTTCTGCGGTGCGGTCTCCGGGATCATTAGATGGATTTCTAGGGAGAAGTTCACTGTCAGGAGCAAGCATCGTCTGCTCGTAGTTGTAGCGGGCCTCCATGTCAATATCCGCGTAGTCGGCCAATTCGAACCAGTTCTCCTCGTTCTATTCATCTGCCATGAGGACATCAAGAGAATAAAAAGATAAACTTGCTGACGAGGAAATTACCGAAGTCTTGGAAGAAGGTCCCCACATACGGCGCCAACTGTCGGTGTTTTAATACCTATCGTACGTATGATTTGTTTGGATTCGGGGATTCTCTTAGAAGACTATGCTATGGTCTTGCAGAATAGGGACACATGAATTTTTATCTACGTTCAGGCATTCTCTTGAGAGAATAATAGCCCTATGTCCTGTGCGATTATTAAGCAGAAAAAATGATTACAACTGTGTAATGCAAAAAAGAGTCTACATGGTCTCTTGCGTGGATCAGCCTCCCTCTCCCTCTTCGACGTCAACCTTTATATAACAGGTGAAGCGGCGGCAGTTGTCCCGCGCTATAAGACGCCTTAACGCTTCGGGTGATAACCGTCTGATGAAAGTTATTGTCAGAGAGACGTAGTGGTCGTTCACCGTGCAACAATTGTTGTCAGAGAGAGATCGTGTGCGGTTATTTGGATAGATGCACGTTCTAACTGTCTTATCAGACGAACCCACGATGCAGTTGTTCGTCGTAGATAAGTTACTGGGAGATAAGTTAGTTGGTCGCAGGAAGGTCCACGACCATAAGGTAGTCATAAGACAACTTTCGACTACGTGGTCGTAGAAGGACTTACAACCAAAGAATAGTCACAGTAAGACTTACGATTACGTTGTCGTAGAAGGACTTACGATCAAGGGTGGTTGCAGTAAAACTTATAACTACGTGGTGTAGAAGAATTTACGACCATATAGAGTAGTCTCAGTGAGACTTACGACTATGTGGTCATAAAAGGACTTACGACCATATGAAGTAGTCGCAGTAAGACTTACGACTACGTGGTCGTAAAAGAACTTACGACCAGGGGTAGTCACAATAAGACTTACGACTATTCTGAAAAACTTCTTCCCTGTTAATAAGGGGTATATTCAAAGAATACAATGACGTAACAATTTGAGAATTATTCTATCCTCGTCAAGGCCGTTGATATATATGCATATCATGTTTTATATATTGGAACAACTAAACTACTGTCCTCTTTTTTTTTTTTTTTATGTTTCGGTAGTTCGGCCGGGAGAATCAGAATGTCGTGATTTTGTGCATTGACCAATAATAATTGAGGTCTGCTGCGGAGTCAAACTAGGGGCCGGCGACCCATTTTTTTTTAAAGGAGCATATTTGTTTTGGCAGAAGTCAAAACAAAAACAATTTAAAACACTCTACTCTAGCTCTCATTTTGGTTAACTCTAGCTGCACGGCCGAATGCGAGTATAAATATGTAGGAGTTGTTGCCATGAGTGCACACAGAAAGTTCTTTCTCTAGTCATGCAAGTAGCAAACTCGAGCTACTCAGCTTACATCCCAAGCCTTTGTTACAACAACATGCCGCGAGCTCGTCTAGCCACATTTCTCATCATCACTAGCCTCCTCTCCACGGCCGGTCATCTCGGAACACCGGCGGCCGGCATTCTCTCCGACGACGATCCCTTCACCCTCGACATTTTATCGAAAATCCGCACCGACCGCAGCTCAACCGCCAAGGTTTCCTCTGACTTCGGCCGCATTGTGGAGGCCGCGCCAGCCGGGGTATTCCATCCGACCTCGCCCGCCGACATCGCTGCCCTAATCCGCTTCTCACTCTCCCAGCCAAAGCCCTTCACCGTGGCGCCCCGCGGGCACGCGCACTCCTCGCGGGGCCAGGCCCTCGCTCCGGGCGGCATTGTCGTCCACATGCCCTCGCTCGGGCACGGTGACCGCGTAAAGGTGTCGGCCGACAGGCTGTACGTGGACGTCGGCGGCGAGCAGGTGTGGCTCGACGTCCTCAATGCGACGCTCGCGCACGGCCTCGCGCCACGCGTGTGGACCGACTACCTCCGCATCACCGTCGGGGGCACGCTGTCAAACGCCGGGATAGGCGGGCAGGCGTTCCGGCACGGCCCACAGATCTCCAACGTGCAGGAGCTCGACGTGATCACAGGTACACAGGTTTTGCTGCAGTCGGAGAGCCGATGAGTAGTGTCCACGTCGTTCATTTATTCTAAGCCCCACGAGTGCAGAAAGCATAATTAACTAATCACCATGCCGTGTTCGTCGCAGGCACGGGCGAGATGATCACTTGCTCGCCGGACAAGAGCTCGGACCTGTTCTTTGCGGCATTGGGCGGACTGGGTCAGTTCGGGGTCATAACTCGGGCTCGGATCGGGCTTGAACCGGCTCCGAGGCGGGTCAAGTGGGTCCGACTCGCCTACTCGGATGTCCGCTCGTTCACGAGTGACCAAGAACTGCTCATATCGAAAGGGGCTAGCGGGGCCGGGTTTAGCTATGTTGAGGGGCAGGTCCAGCTCCGTCGGACCCTGACCGAGGGCCGGAGGTCGTCTTCCTTCTTCTCGGCTTCAGAGCTTGCTCGGCTTACCGGGCTCGCCTTGGAGACTGGGTCCGGCGCCATCTACTACATAGAAGGTGCAATGTACTACGACGACGGCGACACCGCCGCCGCGGTGGATCAGGTACGTAGCCACAATTTGTATGTGGAGCACGATCGACCTGACCCGAATAAAACCCATTGATGTGCAAGTGCGCTAACGATTTGAGCGCAAACTTGGCTTCGGTTGCAGAAGCTCGAGGCACTGCTGGAGGAGCTAAGCTTTGCTCCGGGGTTCGTGTTCGTCAGAGACGTATCGTACGTGCAATTTCTCGACCGGGTGGGCCGGGAGGAGCAGAAGCTCCGGTCGGCCGGCGCCTGGGACGTGCCACACCCATGGCTGAACCTCTTCGTCCCTAAATCGCGCATTGCCAACTTCGACGCCGGCGTGTTCAAGGGCATCCTCAAAGACACCAACCCCGTGGGGCTCATCCTCATGTACCCCATGAACAAAGACAAGTGAGCAGCGTTAATTTATCCGCGCCCCAAACTCAGGACCTCCTGCTCTGATCCACCAGCTGACATTGTGTGCGCGTGATCATCAATGCAGGTGGGATGACCGGATGACGACGGTCACACCTGACGAGGACGTGTTCTACACCATCGGGCTGCTGCGGTCGGCGGTGGCCGCCGGTGATCTGGAGCAGCTGGAGAGGGAGAACGAGGCGGTCCTCGAGTTCTGCGTCCGCGCAAACATCGGGTGCAAGCAGTACCTGCCGCATTACACGTCGCAGGACGGCTGGCGGCGGCATTTCGGGGAGAGATGGGGCCAGATAGCCGAGCTGAAGGCCAGGTACGACCCGCAGGCGATACTGTCGCCGGGGCAGAGGATTTTTCCGGCAGCCGTGGACAGCAAAGCCACTGCAAGTGCATAGCGTCCTCAGGTTCTTTGTTGGCTTGCATGGCTGCTGCATGCAGAAATTGCGAGGGATGAGGTCAGTATATATTCAGTAGGTATACATCAGAGCACAGGATGATTCTTTTGGGCTTGTCTTGTTGGACGGTTCGATGCTGAACCGAAGCAGCATGTCCTTGTTCGATCTGTAACACTTTCATCATTTGGTTTTTCTTCGCTTTAGGGAGCACGTATGTGCATTCTTTGTAAGGAATGAAGTTGCACAAGCCAAACAGAATGCTTCAAAGGAGCATTGTGCTTATGTTGACTTTGTAGTTTGTTTATATTTCAGTTGAGTAAGCATCTACTGAGATTTCTATGCACGCATTTTTTTATTGTGGTAGTGGAATTTCCCTATAACAAGTGATTCTTTAAGAATGTGAAATTTGTGCCTAATGATGCAAATGCAAATTATTGACGATTCTTTAAGAATGCGAAATTTGTGCCTAATGACGCAAATGCACATTATTGACTAGTTTTAATAAGCATTAGCTAGTTGCTTTCTTCCTCAAAAATAAATAGATTTCTAACATTTAGATTTAGCTTAAGATTCACACAGCGTGGTAAGATTCACGCAACGTGGTGATAGAATTCTCTTTGACAAGTCATACAATATTTAGTGTAGAGGTTTATCCTAGTTAGATAATGGTAACAATACGATGATGGCACCGCCTAGAGGCGGTTGGATGGGATATGGTGGGGGTAAGGTTAGTGTTTGGATGGGAGGGGGGGTGTATGTGCGCATGTGTGTGGGTGTGGGTGTGTATGTGGAGGGGGGTGGATGGGAGAGGAGGGGATGGAATCTAGGGGGGATGGGAGTGTGTTGGTGAACGGGGATAGAAAAGGAGAGGATAGAATCTAAGGGTCATAAAATCCTATTTAACTTCACTAAAATGACTAGAGATAAAAAAACAAAAAAACATGAAGTTTAAATTAATCAAAAATCGATATAGGATAACAATTGTGAATGTACCCTTGCCTAAGAAGCCAACAGTAGTGTCTGCCGAGTGTCAACCATCAAGTCATTCGTTTTATACAAGATAAGCTAGCTAGGCGCATTGTGCAAATACTACGAGCTCGGATGAGCAGATAAGGCAGCACACTGCTAATCGAGATGACAGTAAGCTCATCTTAGCTTAGCTTAGCAGAACCGTCAGTACATCAGAGGACCGAGCTTTCCTCGGTGGACATGCTTCACATTTGTACGAGCTACCCGCTCCAGTTCGATCTCTGGATTAGCCTCATGTGTGTGTCTCACCTTGTACACGTGCATATGTTCAATAAGAAAGCTCGTTACTAGATAAATTTAGGATTTATCTAGCGATGTCTGTTTAAATTCTAATGTGTATTTTAGTAGGACGTATATGTATGTGTATGGTATATGATATAAGTGTGATGTGTGCTTCCTCGGTTGTAATCTTAAAAAAAAAAAAAGGAACCATCAGTCCATCTCTCAAGCCATCCAATCAATGAAGCCATTGGCCACAAAATCTCACGACAATCTCAGAAAGAAACTAATTATCAACAGCATGTTACAGTACAAGTACAACCACCAATGTATGAACCATCCCAATCAGCAATTCTCCAATGACGGCGACGGATAGAGGTGGCGACGACGACCAGACCATCCATCCATCCATGTCCGCCTAAACGTGCGGCGTCGCAGCCTCCAGGTTGCCGGCACGGCCGAGAACTCAGACGCAACCAAATCCACATAAAAGAGAGAAAAAACCCGGCAAAAATTGTAGCTATGCGGCCGCGCGCGTTGGGGGATAGAAACTAGCCAGCAACCAAATCCACATAAAAGAAAAAAAAAGGCAAAAATTGTAGCGCAGGGTGCGCCATTTGTGTGCTCCATCGATCTTGTCTCTGGATACATCAGGATGAACGATTGGCGACCACAATCCAGTGCAAGAATACGCCTTCGCCTGTTCCGGATCGCTAAAAGTTTCAGCTAGCAGCTAGCTTAGCCTCTTGAGAGGCTTCTAGGTTTCAGCAAAGATATGCACGGCCGGCTGTTGCTTGCTTGCCCTTGTCTTGTAAGGCGATCGTGTTCAGACCTTTCGTCAGATATTTCTCAGATTCAACTTTCCTGTGCTTTTTTTGGCAATTGGCATGGTTGGTCCGTTTCAGTCTCTTGTTCATCTGGTTGCAAATGAGTGAAGCCAAAAGGGCAGACAGGAAGCAATTATTGCTAGAACTATCAAGAGATAGATGTAACAAGCTCAGGCATGCAAAATATGTTCAAGCTCCAGATAAACAGCACTGCAGAATCCTTTGCATCATTTGCAAAGGATTCCAGGTCGTTCAAAATGCACGCATGCATGCTTAACATCAGTTTTGGCCGATAGTAGTGCAGTATGAATCTCACCAGTCCTGGCATTGCCATGTATACTGTCACACTGAGCTTACTTGAAGCCTGCAAACTGCTTTACACAAACGTTTGCCTGTGTAAGTGACAAGAAAATTATTGAAGTAGTTTCCTCCCGTCCGACTATCTAGTACCGTGCGTAAGTCTGTCTACCCATGCATGCCTCTTTGTCAGGTACAACCATGCTGTGTATTTTGGCATGCTAAGCTGCCACAAAGAATTTTTTTTATTACAAGAAAGGCATACACACGCATATATCATTACCCATGCACACACAGTGACGGACATAGGACTAAATTTTAGGTAGGGTGTAGTCACCAGTGTCCAACTAGCTACTAAGCAATGCGTGATCTTTTGCGTAGCCACTAAACAAGTAGTACACAACATACGTTATAATAGTCAAAGTCACCCAATACAATAGTGTCAACATCCCTGAAAATGCTTGCCATAATACTTAGAAGAGATGTAAGCATCTAATATCAATATGTGACATAAGCAACATGGTTTTACTACTTTACCATCAAGTATTAGCAATGTATCATAATCAAAGCACACGATTACCAAATTGGAACATCTTACCAATTCTTATCCACATGAATATGCAAAGCAAACAGAGAGAAGAATCATACCCAAATCATCAGAAGCATCAGCATTTCCAGCATCCACTTGCATCTCCTCTGCGTGACTCCACCTCTGCCCTCTGCTTAGCTGCTTGTTTGTGCTTAACTCCTCCACGAGACCACGTAGTTTGGCCCCAAGTCGGCCAGGCCCCAACTGTCACCGAAACTACCTAAGCCCTAGTGTAGCCCCAAGCCCCCAACTGCCGCGCACCCGGCCGGTCTCCGCTCTTGCGCCTATGCCCCATTGGCAGCAATGTGCCTACACCCTGGCCGCCGCATGCTTATCCCTCATTGTCGGCTTGCCACTCCAGTTGCCGCCTATCGACTATCGCCGTTGGCCCATCGCTGCTCCCTCTAGGGTTAGGAGGTGGACAAGGAGCCATAAGGCAAGAGAGGAATGGGTTATGCTCACTCAACTCGCTTGGTCTCGGTGGGTGGAGCCTCCTGGCTCCTGCCTATTGGCCTTCTCCTAGGCTGGCCAGGCCAAGCCCAACTCAACAAAGGGACAAGTCACAGGCATATGAATGAAGAAAATGGTGGCATCAGGTGTCATGTTCACCTTCTACTTCGCTTGACAATCGGCAATCTCCTCGTCGGTGGCTGGTGGGTGTTGGGTCTAGGAGGTACGGGGGGAGAGGGTTTGGTCAGCAGGGGAGCTTGGACAACTACCCCACCTCGCCTGAAAGGACGGTCTGCCTTGGGCGCACACACACACATGAATGTGCCCATTTAGCACACACCTAAAAAGACAAAGGCCAGGGATAAATCTATGACATCACAAAATTCCTACTAAAATGGACATGCATGTGCATAATAGGTGGACACTAGGATTTGAACCCTAGTGGATGAAATCATATATCCACAACTCCACCACCCCATACTACTACAGAAAGCAGCCTAATACTAGACGCTACATCACAGACGATTCTCCAAAACCACGGTATTAAATACAAGCACAGACGATTTTAGTTTAGATATCGTCTGTGTTGTTGCTAACGATTCTCCAAAACCACGGTATTAAATACAAGCACAGACGATTTTAGTTTAGATATCGTCTATGTTGTTGCTAGTGATAAAAACCGTCTGTAAAGAGATAATATTACAAATGATTCATAGTGAAAACCATCTGTGAAGTACTACAGATGGTTATTAACAAGAACCATATGTGACATTACCACATATCACAAATGTTTTTTGTTTGAACCGTATGTGATACTTCATAGACGGTTTGTGTTACAAATTGTTTGTGATAATTAAATCATCACAGACAGTTTTTTAATTAAAACCGTCAATGATAATTTCACTATATTAATTGCGCACAGACCAGTCGATCCTCCGTCTTAAATTCCAGATCTAGGCAGCTGCTTTGAGTTGGAGGCGGGGCTTTGAGACAGCCATTTGGTGAATGAAGACTATTTGGTAAAAATGATTGTAAACCCATTCATTTCTTGACTACATATGGTTAGTAATTTATTCCTAATTGCATTATAATTTAGATCTATAGCTTTTATTGAAAGAAGAATTGAAGATGGTTTATATTGAGTTAGCTTGATATGGAGAGAAGATTATTTACATCTAATATGGTTTAGGGTTTAGCCAATTCATAGTCTATTTCTATTTAATTCAATTTAATTAATTATTCTTGCTACATATAGCTATTTCTTACAAAACATGCGCAAAAGCATTTGTACTGTTATATGCGTAATGCAAGACCAGAACTGGATGTACGCTAGGAACCGTGTTAGTGAAGAGTACATTAATGGCGTGTTTGCTTTTACAAGAGCTGCCGAGGAGGATATGTTGAATAAGGGGGTGGAATATATGTACTATTTATGCATTGGCTACAAGAATCTAAAGATGTTTAAGAACCAAGTGTAGATTGAAACGCACTTAATTCGAAAGGGTTTCAAAAAAGGGTATGCACGTTGGACCAGTTATGGTGAAGAGCATATTACATAGGAAGGTAGTAATAATGACATCACCGATGAAGTCAATGATATGCCGCCAGATGATGTCGATTATGGTTCCAATTCAGATAGGCTGCATGATGACAATATGGATCAAATGCTTCACAATGCAGAAGGGAACTATGATAAGAGAGAGTATGTCAAATTCTGGGGCTTGATGGATGACATGGAAAAACCTTTATTCACGTGCTGCAAGTCAAAATATACGAGATTGTCAACCGTGTTTGAACTGCTGAAATTGAAGGCAAACAACGGTTGGCTCGACAAGAGTTTCACGGCACTATTAGGTTTTTTAACAGACATGCTTCTAGAGGGAAACGAGTTGCCCAAAACCATATACAAGGTTGAGAAGGCTATTTGTCCATTGGGAATAGAAGTAGAAATAATACATTCATGTTCGAACGACTGTATCCTCTACCCTTTCTGGTATTTTGGTCAAACTACCAAAATATATTTCCTTGACCGGGTCATCTCCTTCCATTGCAAGCAATCGCCATACTTGCCACGTGTAGGTGCACCACTAGTTTGCCACTTGTCGGTAAGTCTCTCTCGTTTCGGTTTTATCGGTCCATACCTCACTTGGACCAACTAAGTCATATGATGCAATCCCATCATTCGAAGCCGCCTTCAACATGTTTTACCTTTCTCATGCCATACTTGAGCTCACCGTCTCACCCGACATTATATTCTTGATCGTTTTTTGCCTCAGCTCCTCTATGAACGTTGCTCTGATCCTCGTCGTTAACCATAGTTGTCTGCAAGCAATCCTACACATCTAAAGACAAAGAAATCATTTCTAAACACAAATTATTCACAATTTAACCCACGTTAACAATAACATGCCTCATACAACCTAAAACTACTTACCATAGACATCAAAATCCATTCCACGACTCAAAAACCAAAGTTTAAAAATCTGACCGAAAATACATTGTCTAGCCGGTCGGACAGGGTGCCAATTCCGGTCAGACCGCTGCCAGTACACAGTTTGACCGATACAATGAGCCGGTTCGATCGCTGGAAGCGATCGGCAGTGAGCACACACTGTTGATTAAATAAAGCTAATCACTTACTGACCACAACATCGAACAGCCATGGCAGCGAACAACATCGAACATGCATGGAGACATTTAATGCATTGTCTAACGCAACGAGAGAATGTCCTCATCTACAGTACGCCATGCATGGCTTCAGCCAACTAATGCATGGACATAGAACGGCATGAACATGTTTAGCTGCAAGGCATACATTTAACAAATTTGCAATTTAAATCTTCAACCTTTCTAAATTGTAATGGTTCATCACAATATAATTCAGAATCTTTTTATATGGTCTTTCAAAGTGCGAGGAGGTCATTGGCTGCAAAATCGTTACCGGACCATGCCAAATCGAGAAGTGGTGACACAAGGTGAATGGCATCGGCGAGCCGCAGGATGAATAGAAGATCACACCGGCATAGGTGGCGGCGCGCCTAGTTTTGGTTGTTGGTGGCAACATAGCTTGCAGGTTGGCAGCAACTAGGGTTCAAAACTAGTTGAGTTCGAGCGAGCTAAACTAAGAGCTTAGTGTTGCTCGCTTTAAAAATCGAGCGAGCTCAATCTTAGTTTGAGTCAGAGGCCAAGCAGAGTGAGCTCATACTCGGCGCGTACAGAGCTTCAGTCGATCTGTTGAGCTCAGTATGAGTCGAGTTAGAGGCCAAGCTAGATAGAGGGCTAGTACTGAGCAGAGCTCAAGCCAATCTGGAGCTAATTGAAAACAAAGTACTACTACACAATATAACTAGGGAAAATTAATTATTTGCCAAACCAAAGATTATCACTCTATGAAATGCCACTTCAAAGCTTGCCCTTCAGAATTTGTCACACAATTTATGGAAATAGTCAGAGTTTGTCATACTTATGTATTCTAGTATTTTTCAACTGCTTTCGTGCTGATATTAGCATGTGAAAGGATGCTTTTGCCCTTCTTTAGCATTATCTTCCTATCCTCCCTAACTCACATCCCCTTCATGGTGTTATGAATAGCGCTTGTATTCAATATGAGGCCAATGGGCCGGTATATATACACAAAGTACAGGTGGTAAATATGCAAAGAACCCCTCATAACAATGGGGAATAACAAACTATACATATATCTCTAACACCCCCCCTCAAACTCATGGTGGATCAACAACACTGAGTTTTGGAGAGGTAGAAGCTGTGTTGTGCTCGAGTCTGGGCTTTCGTGAAGAAATCCGCTATTTGAAACTCCGAAGGCGCATACTGAAGAGTAATCACCTGATCATGCACACAAGACCTCATGAAAGAAGCATCAACACCAATATGCTTGGTGAGCTCATGCTTCACAGGATCACGAGCAATACTGATAGCACCTGTACTGTCTGACAAGAGAGGGGTCGGTGTAGTGACAGAAACACCAAAATCCTCAAGTAACCACCGTAGCCAAGTAATCTCTGCTGTCAAGAGAGCCATAGCTCGCAACTCAGCCTCTGCACTCGAACGGGACACTGTAGTCTGTTTCTTCGTCTTCCAGGCAATAAGAGAACCCCCAAGAAAAACACAGTAAGCAGAGATAGACCGGCGATCAGAGGGATCGCTGGCCCAAGTAGCATCCGAATAGGCCTGAAGCTGTAACGAGCTAGAACGTGGAAAGAAGAGACGGCGAGAGATAGTCCCGCGAAGGTATCGCAGAACTCGAAGAAGGTGGCTGTAGTGGACCTGAGTGGGAGCTGAAACAAACTGACTCAGAATATGAACTGGATAAGTGATATCCGGACGAGTAACAGCAAGGTAGACAAGACTCCCAACAAGATGACGATAGCGAGTCGGATCAGAAAGAGGCTCGCCATCAGAGAGTCGGAGATGAACATTGAGCTCCATGGGAGTCTCAACAGTACGCTGATCAGTGAGAGAGGCGCGATCAAGAAGATCCTGAATATATTTCTCTTGGGACATAAAGAAACCATCTGGAGTGGAAGTAACCTCAATCCCAAGGAAGTAACGAAGAGGACCAAGATCCGACATAAGGAACTGCTCACTAAGACGAGCCTTGACAAAGGCAATGTACTCAGAATCATCTCCCGTAATGATCATATCATCAACATACAGAAGAAGAAGAGTCCGACCACGAGACGAAGTGTGGACAAAGAGCGCAGGATCATGATCACTAGCTGAAAAGCCAGCAGCAGTGACCACAGAGGAGAAGCGCTCAAACCAAGCACGAGTGGCTTGCTTAAGGCCATAGAGAGAGCGACGAAGGCGACAGACCATGCCCTCAGGAACAGAATACCCGGGTGGCGGATGCATGTTGACCTCCTCACGCAACTCGCCATTAAGAAAGACATTCTTGACATCAAGCTGAGAAACAGACCAGTGGTGAACAGACGCCACCGAAAGAAGAGTGCGAACAGTGGTCATGTGGGCCACAGGAGCAAAAGTCTCGTCGTAGTCAACACCATGCTCCTGCTGGAAGCCACGAGCAACAAGACGCGCCTTATAGCGCTCAAGAGAGCCATCAGAGCGAGTCTTAATCTTATAGACCCACTTACACGTGATGGGATGAGAATGAGATGGAAAAGGAACAAGATCCCAAGTACCAGTACGCTCGAGAGCAGCAATCTCCTCGGCCATGGCAAGCTGCCACTCAGGATGAGTAACAGCATCCCGGTAGGAGACAGGCTCACGAGTAGCTGCGCCAGCAAAGGCAAAACGGGCAGGAAGCCGAATCGACTGGCGATCGCGGAGAGCGTAGCGAGGAGAAGATGACCCATCAGGGGAAGATGGAGCATCAGAAGAAGATGGAACATCAGGAGAAGATGGCTCATCTGGAAGATCCTCAATACGAGGTCGACGAGTGTAGAAGATAAGGGGAAAGGTACTGTAGTGGGAGGAGCCTGGGGAGTCGTAGGAGACGACACAGGCGGCGACAACGGCGGAGAGGCCACAGGGGGAATATGTGGAGACTCAGTGGGACAGGTGGACGAGGGCAAAACAGATATAGGTGTATCTGGAAAGGTCAAGAAAGACAGAGACTCCACAGAGGAAGCTGAAGGAGAGGCAGGACGTGGGTAGAATGGCGAGACTCGTCGAAAGTCACATCCCGAGAAACCCGCATCCGACGACCAACAGGATCCCAGCACCGATAGCCCTTGTGCTCGGCACTGTATCCCAGAAAGACACACTCAACAGACTGAGCGGTCAGTTTGGTGCGTTCTCGAGGGGCGAGGAGAACGTAGCAAACGCAGCCAAACAGATGAAGGGTAGAGTAGTCAGGAAGAAGACCACAGAGACGCTCAACAGGGATCGCTCCCTGAAGAGCAGAAGAGGGCTGGATGTTGACGAGATAGGTGGCAGTGGAAACAGCCTCGGCCCAAAAATGAGGTGGAATAGAGGCGGCGATCATCAGAGCACGAGCCGTCTCAAGGAGGTGACGATGCTTGCGCTCAGCGACACCATTCTGAGCATGAGCACCAGGACAAGAGAACTGAGCGAGAGTGCCCTGCTCAGCAAGGAAGCTGCGCAGGTAACGAGAGAGGTACTCGCCAGCAGAATCAGCATGAAAGACACGAATAGGAGTGGAGAACTGTGTGTGAATCATAGTGGCAAATTATTTATAGATAGACAAGGCCTCACTACGAGAAGACATGAAATATATCCAAGTGTGGTGAGAGAAATCATCTATAAATATGATATAATATCGATGACCCCCTTTCGAAACGAAGGGAGCCGGACCCTAAACATCTGAATGAACAAGATCAAAAGGGCGCTGAGACACAGACTCACTATGAGGATAAGGAAGTTGAATCTGTTTACCTAACTTACAGCCCTGACAATCTAAAGACACGTCTCCTGAGACAGACCCCAGAAGACCACGACGAACTAAGGACGACAGACGAGATCCACACAGATGACCAAGACGGTGATGCCACTGCTGGAAAGAGCCGGTAGACGAAGTGGCAGAAGCGGAGAAACTGGCGGCGATGGTGGCAGCGGAAGGAAGGTGAAGCCAGTCAAGCTCCCAGAGACGTTGTGAGTCACGGCGCCGAGGGCCAGAACCAACCAGAGCTCTCGTGTGGCGGTCCTGAACACAACAAGAGTCAGAGTCGAGAATGACCCGATAACCAAGGTCAGTAATCTGCCCAGCAGAAAGAAGCTGCATGGTAAGGCGAGGAACATGAGCAACAGAGGAAACATGAAAGGATGAGTTGCTAAGAGATCCTCGACCAGAGACAGAAAGAGATGTACCATCAACAGTAAGAACACTGACAGGAGAATCAAGAGGTGTAATAAAAGACAGAGTGGAAGGATCAGGAGTCATGTGAAAAGATGCTCCAGAATCAAGAATCCACGGGGAGGTACCTGACTGTGTAGGGGGTGGTTTCTCAGTGCCCAAAGAGTCAGTAGCAGAACCTACAGAACCTGTCGAGGGAGAACCGGAAGCGGCAAGCAGGCGTCGAAGTCTGGCTATCTCCTGCTCGGTGAGAGAAACTGCTGAAGAAGTCGATGTAGAAGCACTAGTGCCAGTAGAAGAACGGCGTGAAAGATGCCGCTTCTTCTTATAGCACTGGGACTCAATGTGGCCGACCTTGTCGCAGTAGGGATAGTGAGGACGGCCACCTCCAGACGGAGGGCGGCCACCACCACCTGTGGCAGCCTCTGGAGGAGGCAGTGTAGCAGGTAGACGAGCGGCGAGCACAGAGGGGAGTGGCATCAGACCAGCACCACTCAGGCGAGTCTCCTCCGCACGTATCTCGGTAAGAGCCTCCAGGAGAGTGACACGAGGGTGGCGTGCAAGTAGCTGGGCACGCCGTTGCTCGAACTCAGGACGAAGGCAAGTAAGAAACTCGTAGACCCGCTGAAACTCCAGGTCAACACGTATATCCAAGCAGCACGGACAGGAACAACAGCCAGCAGTGCGGAGAGAGTCCAACTGACGCCAGACAGCAGAGCTCTGGGCGTAAAAAGCGTCAACAGTAGCATCACCCTGCTGAAGAGAGTGCTCCTGGCGGACCACGGACAGGTACAGGGCATCACTAGAGGGCTCGTAGCGCTGGCGAAGATGAGTCCACATCTGGAAAGCCGAAGGGAGTCCCACAACCTCAGAAGAGAACTGAGGCTGGACACTGGCGATGAAGACAGCAGCAGCCCGAGCGTCGTCATCGTACCACTGAGTGTAGGCGGTCAGACGATCCTTGTAGGAATCCAGAGCCTCCTGGTAGGCAGAGGCAGCTTCATCATCAGCAAGGCGAGCGGCCTCAGCAGCAGCCTTATCGGCTGTCGGGGGCAATGCAACAGGCGTAGGCTTCGTCGGAGGAATAGGGCAAGGCGGGCAGGTGACATTGCCAGAGAGGACGCCCCAGAGACGAAGACCACGCATGTGGATGCGCATGTGAGACACGAAGTCGGTGTAATTAACACCATCAAAGATCACCGGGCAGCGATGGAGGGAAACGGTGCCCATTGGTAGGCGGCGCTGGACGGCGCGGCGACCAAGGCAACGAAGTCTAACAGGCGGCGCTGGACGGCGCGGCGGTTAGAACGACGTTTTTTTCCTTTTTTTTCCGGTCGGTCTACAAGACAGACCAAGCCGACCGAGCCGCAGTCGGACTCGGGCGCAGGGGCGGCAGCGGCGACGGGGGAGTCGGCGGCGGACGCGAGCGGGCGGAGTCGGGCGGGGCCGACGACGGCGGGCTCGAGCGGGCGGCCTCGGGCAGAGCCAACGAGGCGGCGACCAGTGGGCGGAGCCGGCGACGGCGACGGGGGAGTCGGCGGCGGCGGCAACGGGGGAGTCGGCGGCGGACGCGAGCGGGCGGAGTCGGGCGGGGCCGACGACGGCGGGCTCGAGCCGGCGGCCTCGGGCGGAGCCAACGAGGCGGCGACCAGCGGGCGGAGCCGGCGACGACCAGCGGGCGACGAGTCAGGCGCCGGCGGCAGATGGCAGCGGATGGAGCCGCTCCGAGCGACGGCGGCGACGGCAACGTCAAGGATGACGACGAGACGACGACCTCCAGATTGGATCTAAGAGGCGACGGCAAGGCGACAAGCGAAGCGACGGGAAACCCTAGGTACGCTCTGATACCATGTTATGAATAGCGCTTGTATTCAATATGAGGCCAATGGGCCGGTATATATACACAAAGTACAGGTGGTAAATATGCAAAGAACCCCTCATAACAATGGGGAATAACAAACTATACATATATCTCTAACACATGGCACTGTCATATCGTCCTCCTCATCCCAGTTTCTGCATTGACCACCAAAATGTCAAGTTTCTTTATCACCTTCAGTAAAAAATTCTTGTCTTCGTGTAGGCCTGTGGTCAAGATTTTTATTCTCGTTTTGACCAATAGTATCTTATGAACTCTCACGCTGCTTTCGCTTCAAAGTTTAAACCCATCTACTGATGAAACTTGCAATGGGGTGGAAATTCACTGATGGTAGTATTTGAGGTAACATTTTTAAATGTCAATTTTTTTTGGCATACATCTGGTAATCCCCTGCTAATTAACTGATGATAGTATTTGAGGTAACATTTTTAAATGTCAATTTTTTATGGCATATATCCGGCAATCCCCCTGATCTACAAGGCAAGCTCCCTCCAACCGATTAGAAAAGGAGGGGAGAGACGCCCTCTGCTGTGCTTTCTAGTTTTTGTGAGGGCTCGAACTTTGGCCCCGCTCGGTTGGGCTGAAAAGCTATGGCTTATGACTGAAATTGCACTGTAGCGGCTAAAATTTCACTGTAGCTGAAGGTGGCTTATTTAGCGTAATTAAATTTAAAAAATTTTAAAATATAAAAAATATGTTAGCTCATTATAGACAACGCAAACGAATACGGAAAAAAAAGAACTGGCAAAAAAGCTAAAAAAAAATCAAAAGTTCAGAAAAAGACGAAATTTATGAATAATAAAAAATAAGGCAAAAATCAGAAGCTGAAGCCAAAACGAACGGATACGTCCTCACTCAAGCTAGGTTCCCGGGAGAGCTCCTCTCCAAACGATTAGAGGCAATCCATAGCTTGGCTGAATCTCCATGGAGTTAAGCTAACTGAATTATAAGCTCAAAGGGTGACAAAAAAAAGGGATTCCTCCGCCGTATCAAATGGAGAGAGATTTGTTCTCCTGCGTTACCTGGAACAGCAAAAACTACAATCAAGAACAATAAAAAAGTTGTTCCATCACCAGTTTGATTCCATAAGAGTTTTCATACAACACATACTTGCTCCAGTTGATGGATGAGAAGGGGATGGGAGTTAGGGAGGAAGATAATTAGGAAGAGGAGCAAAGACGTCCTTGCACATGCTAATTTCAGGCCAAAATTAATTGAAAATGCTATAATACGAAAAGAGTGGTAAGTCCTCACTATTTTCATAAATTGTGTGGCAAATTCTAGAGGGCAATATTTAGAGTGACATTTCATTGAGTAGCAATTTTTGAGATAGCAAATAATTGATTTTCCCAATAGTATAACTACACATGATAGGTAGGGCAACCTTCGGGAAACTCTTTTTTGCCTTAGGGGCATTTGTCCCCACAACATCCACCCCCTAATTTGCTTTAAGATTCGTGCGCACTATACCCCCTCCTCGTATTTCTTTGGTATTCATATTTTCTAAGAACACTCCACATTCTCCCGTCTCTCTCTCATCTATTTCTCTCCCCTCCCTCTACTCTCTCTCCCCCTGCCACTGGCCATGCCCAGCTCCTCTCCTTGCCGTGCCAAGCTCCGGCCACCGCAGCGCCACGCCATCTCTGCGGTATGGAACGGCCGGATCCAATGGCGGCGGGGCATGGTGGCTTGCTGGAGCCTTGGGTTTCCGGCGACGGCGGGGTTTCCGGCAACCTCGAGGTTTCCGGTGCCAGTGAGGTATGCATACGGTTTATGTACAAAATACAGTTATGTATTGATTCACATTGCTAAATACGTGCATGGATCTCAAAGCAGTTCGGACGGTGGATCCGTAGGGACATATCCGGCAACCATCTTACTCGTGCTTTTTGCCTTTTTGGGCTCCATATATGGGCAGGTAAAAGCTAGAAAACTTCTTTTGCAACTACCCAAGGTAAGGAAATATCCAATTTAATTTCTTTCTGTTAGCATTAAACTAGAAGATATACTATAAGCATTACTCCAATGTTTTCTTCTTAATTATCATTCAAATTTATGATCCTTGATTAGAGATCAAGGGGTCTCTTGTTTTTGAAGGGAGATTTTTTTCAAGGGGGAGGGAGTATAATTCAAGGGAAGAGGGAGAATTTATGGCCATTAGATTTCTAATCTAACGGTACTAAATCTCGATGATAGTTAGGAAGAAAATATCCGGATGATATTTAACAAACACATACTATAATGTGAGCTATCTTGAACTAAAGTCGAGCGAGCTAGCCTAGACTCAAACTCGATTCGTTATTCAGTCGTGCTCCGAAAGGAGCTTAAACTCAGCTCATTTTCTTTCGAGTCGATCCTGAGTGGAACTAAAAATTGAGCCAACATTGAGTGGATCACGAAACTCGAGCTTCTCTTGTAATCCTAGCAACATATATAGCCGGTGGATAGACCGCATCGTGTGCGTGATTTAGAGTGGCTAGGGTTTGGGTGCGTAGGTTCTGGTCATGACGAAGCCACACGATAGAAGCATTTAGGTCACCTCTATTATATAATAGTGTCCCCTCCATCAATAAACAACAACTTTTTATAAAATTTACTAAATTTTATTGGGGTCACCGGACCCCAATTCATCTATACTGGCTTCGCCCCCGGTTCCGGTGATAGTGGTTGCAAAACGAGATGTGCGAGGGACGTGATAATGGTGGCCTTATTGGAATAGTTGAACAGATGGAGGAGGAAGCTGAGGCACAGGTTCGCGTTAGGGTCAGGCCCACACGTGGATCCAACGAACGGCTTGGGCGTTTGCGGGATAAGTTCAGTGTAGACGCACGGAGAATAGCATTTTCGAAATGAAACAATAATTATGTTGGTGGTGATAAAGTTGGTTAATTTGGTAAAGTGCAGCTACAAACAGACACTAGCTCTTTGTTTGCATGTGTTTAAGACAACCCGAATGAATGTTTGAAATAATTAATCTTAGGAATGTACTAGCTAAATTCCCTGCACAATTACGTGACTAGATATAATACATACGATTATCTTTAAAAATAGGTTTGTATTTAATTAGACAACTCTAATGTGTGTGACTAAAAATACAATTATATTTATTATACAACTGCAATAGTCCTAAATATATCTCATCGATTTATATGGTTATAATCCGGACACATCACAATCGACGGTGTAGTTTTTTTCCTTTTTTTCTTTGAATAACGTGATATTTGTTAGCTCTTGAGAACAAACTTGATGACATAGAATATTTTCTATGGTTTTAGGTAACCTTACGAAAGTAGAGAAAAATTCCAAATGCAGCATTTGAATAATGTAAAGACCAAATTAAGATATACTCACCCAAGTTAATCTTTCCACTGTAGTGCTTCCTTCATGCAAGTGATAACAGCATGATCCACTACTCAACATTGACGATCAAATTAATTAAGCTCCTCAGGTGCCATATGATATAAAGAGAATGTTTGCCTCAAAACCAGTGAAAAAGGATAGGAAGGACACCCTTCTGACACAAATTAAAGAAGATCATAACTGATATAATCATAAGAAATTCAGAAGCGAAAGTCATGAACGAGTACCGATGAACAGTAGCACTTAGTGGTTTCGATATCTCCAGATTATTATGAGCTCCAGTACAAGAAATTCAACAAAAACGAAGAACAAATTGTCATACATATATGGTAGCCAGTGGCTTAATTACCCGCAGGAGCAAAAAACTACTGATCCAAATTAAACTCATCAGTGCATGCAAATCCTAGCTAGATCATATTTTCTTTCCCTTATTGCATCCTCCTTGTTTCTACCTCAGTTTCTCTCTCACATCACTCTCTCATACACACAAACAAATCACAAGACTTTGACAGTAGCGCAGGTTACACTAGCAACAAGAACAAGAAGCGAAAACACAGCAGCTCGGACAGTACGAACAGTCTAACGCACTAGCTGCAAAAAGCCTGTAGTGGTAGTGGTCCTCTCGATCGATCGAGATCAGCCCCGGACAAGCCCGCAGGACAGAGTCATGAGCAGCATGGCGGCGTCCGTGATCTCGTCCTGCGCCGCAAAGGCCGGTGATGACAGGAAGCAGGCGGCAGCCGCTGCGGAGCTCTTGCCCCAGTTAACCCCGATGCTGTCGACGAGATCCCTCGCCGGCTCAGCGGCGACAGACTTAGCAGCCTCGACGGCAGCGGCGTTTGCGGCGGCGGCAGTGTGATCCTGGACCACCAGCTTGCACCGTTTCTTGAACGGCAGCGACCGGTCGACGTCCTCTCTCTTCTCCCTCTTCACCTTCGGATGCGCGGTTGCGGCGTCACTCGGCGTGTCCACCTTGGCGCCGTCGGTGGACGCGCCGGAGGCCACCATTGCCCGCCACGCCTTCCGCTGCCTGATGCCGCACGCGTTGCAAAGCGACTGCACCATGCAACACAGGCCGTCAAATTAAACAAGTTACTTGCAATTTTAGACTTGTGATTAGACCTTTTGTACGAAGTGTGAGCATGTATGGACCATGAGTTCAGGAGGCAACAAACTCCTACCTTGGGGCCACAAGGACCACTCCTCCACAGGGGTGTCTTGGTGGTGTTGCAATCGGAGCACACCCTAATAACACCCAAAGGTTGGTTCATGCTGCTGTGATTGTGATCCTCGTATGCCTGTGCCCTCCACCTCGGCTTCTTCGGCGCCCCTCCGACACCGGGATCGCTCACCTTCCTCGTGATACTCATCTTAGCCGCTGCAGGCGCCGTGCTCCACTTGCCGGTCTTGACTGATCCGCTGGTGGCCTGCAGCTTGTCGATATCGTATGGATCGTACGAGGATCGCTCGATCATATCGTCGCGGATGCTCTCGACGGTCGGGAACGGCGTCGCAAAGACGCTTGACGATCCACCAATCATCTGGTAATAACAAAATAAAAGAGCATGTTAGTTAAATAACTTGAAGTGAGCAAACAAATTAACACATGTGGATGTATCTAGGATTGAGAAATTAATTAATCCCCTAGCTAGCTGCTAGCTTGTATATACTTACATGTTGGGGCTCCAGTATAGCTTGATGCTGCCTCAAGTGATGATCTGATCCATAGATTAGGCTGCTGTTGCTGATCGCAAAGGGGAACAAGATTGGGGGGTCCTTTGGTAGGGTGAAGGCTTGGAAGTGACCCTGATGATGACGATCTTGGTGATGATCTCCCTCCATTAGAGGGAGAGTAATAGAGAGCTGGCTCATGTAGATGGCAGATATGAGATCTAGAGCAAGCTAGAGATCTAGGTAGCTAGGCTGCAAGTGCAGGTGATAGGTGGACAGGAGGAGAAGAGCAGCTGGTACTGTAGTGGAGTGATGTGCAGTTGGGAGGGCAATTTGCAGGGGCCAAGAATGATCATGGACAGTAGGGGGAGGCAGGTCCCTTTTATAAAGGAACCAAGAGAGAGGCGTGTAGGCCGTGTAGATCATTCGCGTGTGATCCCTTTCACACACAGAGAGAGAGAGAGAGTACAGCACAGGAAAGGTGTAAGACCATGTGGCTAGGTCTAGGATGTTTATGATGATGAATAATTGACAACATGGCTTAGTATTGCTATTCGAGGCGTGTGCGTGTGTGCGTGGACTAATATCGGTCAAGTTGGTGAGAACTTGTGCCGGGAAAAATGTTCTTTGGTCTTTGCATGTGCAGGTTAGGCGTGGAGACGGTCATGGTCGTGACGAGGAAGACCGGGACTAGGAGGGGGAAATCTGAGGTCCGGGCGGTCAAGGATGTCACGAGGTGGTCGGGCTCACGCTGGAGCATATGGAGATCAAAGGTGGATGATGCGTGGAGAAGATACAGGAGGTGCGGTCCTGGAGGCTTCGACGCGCGATGGGTTGAAAAGTTGGAAATGTAAAAACCCGTGTTAGGAAGGGTTTCGGGTCCCTTAAATAGTAGTGGACTAAAAATCTGGTTGAGTTAAAAAGGCCCAGGCCCAATTAGATAAGTGGTATTAGGTTTTCTAGTAGATTGTAAAGAGGAAATGAGTTTGTATTAGAGGTAGCAGCGTTTAAGCATGGAATAGGATTAGAAGTCGGACGTGGATTTTGAAAAGAAAACGGAGCATGGCTGCCGTATAAAAAGGTGGGGGCTGGCCAAGTTTTGGTACGGCTTTTTGGAACCGAACGCCTGCTGGTTTTAGAGAAAAGGTGCCGTTCCATATTTTATTCTGAAGGCAATTTCGGCGACGTCTTGTCCTTCGGTTCTCGTCCGCATGCAGTGCTGCTAGAAGACTTCGTTTCACGCGCGTGGCAGTCCGCTGTCCCTGTGCATGCATCAGGCTTCGCATGTGACCAGAAAGACATCGCTGGCAGCAGTGCATCGTTTAGCCCATGACGTTTTGTGATCTGAGAAGAGAAAGGTGATTGGGTGAGAAAAGACGATTAGATGAAAAGGTGATTAGTTAAGATTATTTACGTTTTTTTTGGCGTTAAGCTTCTCACCTTTTGATTCATGCATGCATCAAATATATATACATATATACATTGATTTGCATACACTATGGTTGGATATTTTTTTGTGTGTGCTTTTGTGATTTGCAGGTTTAATAATAATAATAAATTTTGAAAAGCTTCCGCTAGGCGCTGCAATCATTCACCCCCCCTCTGATTGCCGTCGACGATCCTACAAGTGGTATCAGAGCGGGTTGCTATGGCGTCAGAGAGGTATGTGAATCGTCCCCCCATGCTAGATGGTACTGATTTTGCTTTTTGGAAGTGTCGGATGCAAGCTTATATTGAGGCTCAAGGTAGTGATGTTTGGACTAAAGTTTCTACTCCATATGAGGTTCCTGCTGTTGTTACTGATTTAAATAAAGCAGATGTTAATTTAAATGCTCAAGCTCGTAATTTGCTGTTTCAAGGAATTTCTCGTAAAGAATTTGATCGTGTAGCTCATATTAATTCTGCTCATCTAATTTGGAAAACTCTTTGCGATTATCATGAAGGAACCACTAAAATCAAGAAGGTGCGTAAAAATCTGTATCAAAAAGAATATTCTGATTTTGCTATGAAACCTAATGAATCCATTGATGATCTCTTTGCTCGGTTTGAGAAAATATTGAGTGATCTGCGCGGTGTTGGTGTTATTCCTGCTGATGAAGATAATGCAACTAAAATTTTGAGATCTTTAGGTTCTGAGTGGTTGATGGTTGTTACAACTATTAATCAAACTGTTGATTTAGATACTTTAACCATGGATGATCTTTATTCTAGATTGAAAACCTATGAGATGGAAGCTTTGCCATCTAAGATTGATAAATCTTCATCTTTAGCACTTGTGACTAACCCCGTGCAGGCGACTTCGTCGAGTGCTTTGTCTTGTGTTTCTTTGTCTGCCTTATCTTCTTTTTCAGAGGAACAGTTCGAGGAGCTTCCTGAAGAGGACTTGGTTTTGATTTCCTCACGAGCATACAAGGCACTCAACAATGTGAGGATGAGGAAGCGAGGTGGCGTGTCAGGTCCGATCAGATGCTTTGAGTGTGGCGAACCAGGCCACATTAAGATGGATTGTCCCAAGCTCAAGAGAAAGGTGGCGAAGGAAGAGAAGAATTATCGTCGTCGGCCATCCAAAAACAACAACACCAAGGGTGGCAATTTCCGTCGCAAACTCGCTGAAAAGATCATATCGACCATTGAGCGTCTTGATTTGAGTGATGTGGAGTATGAGAGCTGCAACGACGAGGACCACGACGACGATGATGCTAAAGGTAAAAAGAAGAAGAACAATGATGACTTCACGGGCATGTGCTTCATGACAAGCAACAACAATGATAACGACGACAGCGATCTCGATGAGGTAAGACCATCATATGATGAGCTTGAAGATGGTTTGATTAAACTTGCTATTGAATTAAAAAAGACAAAACAGAAATTAAAAGAAAATAATTGTGTTGTTGAAAGCCTAAATTCTGAAATTAATAGACTTAGAGCTTTAATTCCTGATGATGAATCATGTGAGTCTTGCCAGGTTTTACATTCTGAGTTGGAGGCTGTTAGGTCTATTAGTGCATCAAACCTGGTTCAACTTAGAGATGTAACTGATAAATTTGATGAATTAAAATTGATACATGATTCTTGTAATGAGAAATTAAAATTTGCTAATGATGAAATTGAAAAGCTCAAATCTAGTTCTTCTACATGTTTAGAGTCAAGTATTTCAAATGCTCAATCTAAAGCTTGCTCTAAATGTGAATTGCTAGAAGCTAGACTTAGTTCTTCTCAGGAAACAATTCAACAAATGCTTTATCATGAAAACATGTCTTGCTCAAATTGTCCAAAGTTAAATATTGAAATTGATGCTTTAACTAGACAATTGAATGATTTTGCTGAAAAGGAAAATTTGGCTCAATCTAGTGCTTCCAAGAATTTTGTGAATGAACCTGTTAAATGCACTGCTTGTTTCACTTTGGCTAAGGAAAATGAGTACCTTAAGGACACTTTAGAGAGATTCTCTTTTGGTAAGAAAAATCTGAATATGATTCTAGACAAGTCAAAAACAAGTGTGAAAAATCGTGGTCTAGGATTTAATTTTGTTGAGCATACCAAGAATAATCCTTCTAAGGTTGTTAAGTCTCTTGAACCTGGAAAGATTGAAGTAAAATCTGAACCAAAACAAACTGTGTTTAAATCTGCTGGCTTTGTGCAAAGTTCATCGAATAATAATGTAGGTGCTAGCTCATCATCTCACAAGAATTCTAGTTATATTAAATTTCATTGCACCTACTGTAGAAGAGATGGACATTTGTATGAATTTTGTTTTAGACGGGCTAAGAAAGAAAGGAAGGAAAGGTTGAATGCTTTAAGACAAAAACGTGCATTGTCTTTTGTTCCTAGATCAAATGCGAAAGCTATGTTTTTAGAGAAGTTTTATGATGGCTTTAAATCTGCTTCACATGCTAGATTGGGATTTAATTCAAATAATTCACGCTCTTTTTGGTATTCTGATCATTCACATGCACGTGATTTTGGTTCTAGCTTTATTGCTCCTATTCATCGTGTGTCTCAGTATTGGATTCCTAAATCTTATTTCACTAACCCCAATGCTGTGAGACCGATGTTTCCTGTGAGGTAAGAATAGCTGACAAGAATGGAGAACAGGAGCTAAATTGGGTTCCAGTTTTTTTTTATCATCGCTTGATTGGAACACTTGATGGTTCTTCACTCTTTTGATGGCTTGAGATTTCACTTTTTGAGAGACCATGTGGAAAAGGTGATGTACTCTTACACCCTATTGAGTTGGATTCTTATGTTAATGATACTCTTTCAAATCCACTTGACTCCCCTTATTTTGCTCTTTTGCGAAGTGGGTTGGGCGTGTTGCATCCTATGAGATTATTCTGAGGGGGAGCTTGATGTTTAAGAATTTAGGAAGCTTTGTTTATTATACTTGTCAATTAAATTAACAAGTCCAAGCCATCAAATTTAAATGAGTTGTGGAGCTCTCTTTATCATATTTATTCATATGCTGTGTAGCTTTGATCATGACTAGTTATAATTAATTTGTTACACTTGAACTAAAATATGACATGGCGGAATATTTTGACTAGATTGATTATAAATAGTACTTTGCGATGTTCATAAAAAAGAATTAGCTTAATTGTGAGTCTTATTTTAAATCTAGGCTATGAGGCTCACATGTTTCATATTGCAATCTTTTTATGATCATTCAATTTGGCATGTTATAAAAAGAAGAAGAAAAAGATGTTTGAAAAGATGTATGCTTCAAGCATGCCATGGTAAATAAAAAAGGCACAAAAAGTGCACAAGATGAAAAGAAGTATGCTTCAAGCATGCCACCATTTATAAGAAGTAAGCTATTATGAAAAGAAGTATGCTCAAGCATGCCACATGCGTAAGAATTGAATGTGGAGCAATAGGTTGCTATATGAGACTGTTAGCTCGTCTAGATTAAATATTTGCTTCACTTTTAGGCTTTTACTTTTTGTTGTGATATCTCATTGTGTTCTTTTTAATTGGTCTAGTCATTGTTGAGATGCCTGTCATTGATATAAATCACCTAACCATATTGAAAACTTTGTTTTGATATTGCTATATGATATATTAATTTATATGATCTAGATAGCTCTACTCAAAAATATGGCTTGGTTAAATTATTAATTCAATTCAAAGTGACTTGGATAATCTACAAAGCTTCTAGATTTTTATTCTCATTGTTTCTTTTTAGAATAGTTCTTCTTTGAAATTTCTTGATGATTTCATTGCCAAAGGGGGAGAGATTGGTGTGCTTTGTGAGACATTGGAGAAATTTGCTCTCTTGTGTTGAGGGGGAGAGATTTGAGACTTGTGGCTTGAAATGCCTTTTCGGCTTCAGTACTTCGCTTATATCTATTTGAAGCAAATTCATCATGCTATCTTACGGTGTTGTCAATGTATTCATCAAGGGGGAGATTGTAAGACCATGTGGCTAGGTCTAGGATGTTTATGATGATGAATAATTGACAACATGGCTTAGTATTGCTATTCGAGGCGTGTGCGTGTGTGCGTGGACTAATATCGGTCAAGTTGGTGAGAACTTGTGCCGGGAAAAATGTTCTTTGGTCTTTGCATGTGCAGGTTAGGCGTGGAGACGGTCATGGTCGTGACGAGGAAGACCGGGACTAGGAGGGGGAAATCTGAGGTCCGGACGGTCAAGGATGTCACGAGGTGGTCGGGCTCACGCTGGAGCATATGGAGATCAAAGGTGGATGATGCGTGGAGAAGATACAGGAGGTGCGGTCCTGGAGGCTTCGACGCGCAATGGGTTGAAAAGTCGGAAATGTAAAAACCCGTGTTAGGAAGGGTTTCGGGTCCCTTAAATAGTAGTGGACTAAAAATCTGGTTGAGTTAAAAAGGCCTAGACCCAATTAGATAAGTGGTATTAGGTTTTCTAGTAGATTGTAAAGAGGAAATGAGTTTGTATTAGAGGTAGCAGCGTTTAAGCATGGAATAGGATTAGAAGTCGGACGTGGATTTTGAAAAGAAAACGGAGCATGGCTGCCGTATAAAAAGGTGGGGGCTGGCCAAGTTTTGGTACGGCTTTTTGGAACCGAACGCCTGCTGGTTTCAGAGAAAAGGTGCCGTTCCATATTTTATTCTGAAGGCAATTTCGGCGACGTCTTGTCCTTCGGTTCTCGTCCGCATGCAGTGCTGCTAGAAGACTTCGTTTCACGCGCGTGGCAGTCCGCTGTCCCTGTGCATGCATCAGGCTTCGCATGTGACCAGAAAGACATCGCTGGCAGCAGTGCATCGTTTAGCCCATGACGTTTTGTGATCTGAGAAGAGAAAGGTGATTGGGTGAGAAAAGACGATTAGATGAAAAGGTGATTAGTTAAGATTATTTACGTTTTTTTTTTGGCGTTAAGCTTCTGACCTTTTGATTCATGCATGCATCAAATATATATACATATATACATTGATTTGCATACACTATGGTTGGATATTTTTTTGTGTGTGCTTTTGTGATTTGCAGGTTTAATAATAATAATAAATTTTGAAAAGCTTCCGCTAGGCGCTGCAATCATTCACCCCCCCTCTGATTGCCGTCGACGATCCTACAAGGGATGAGCTAGATCGGAGGGGAACAGTAAAACACGTTGGGCGCTGTGCAAACACACGTTAATTCCTAGAGCCGACCAGGATTAGGTCTTCCTTCAAAAACCATGTGAAAAGGTTTAGGATAATATTGTGACAAACTATTGCAAGTTTTAAAGAGTGGTTAAGTGTTTTTGCAAAAATCGTACTTTGTTTGGACTGTTTTCTGGAACTGTCAGGAAAATCAAAATGCTACATGTGTTTATGTGGTCTACCGTAGAGCGGTAGTACTGACGTTGTAAGGGCGGTCATACCGCACGAATGGTAGTTCCGATCTGAGTTGTGGCACTTTTTTTAGAGAGGTCTAGTGCGAGGTGCAAATGTGCAGAAATTCCGCTTTGGGGAGTGGTACTACCGTCATGTTTTGTGCGGTACTACCGATTTTCACAGAAAAACAGGATTTTGGTTTTTAAGTTGGGGTGATCATGTGGTCATGTATGGGTATTGTTGTTTGTATGCACATGGGTTTATTGTTTGGTTCTAGGTTTAAGATTAGTATTTTGGTTGCATACTTTTTGCACGATGCATTATATGGATTAATTGTGTCAATTGATGACTTTGTGTATTGTGTAGTGCTACATAACGGTTTGCTTACTGTTGTTTGTAGGACTTTGGAGCTAGGTCATGGTGAGGCATAGGAAGGTCGGGACTAGGCACAGGGTGTTGCTAAAGTTTAGAATGATCAGAGAGACGCCGAAGATGTTTGAGACTCGTGAGGTGGTTACAAGCCAAGACGACAAGGAACTAGAGCGGGAGCTACCAGTGGTGGACATGATGGGCAACGGCAAGGTGGACCGGGACTAGGCTCAGAGAGGAGCCGAGATCCTATGCAGTCAAGAAAGCTGGGTGTCATCATGTGCAAGGAGAAGTATGTGGTGTGTCAAGTGACATGGGTCATTTGCAAGTGAGGACAGTTCAGTGGGATCTGGATGTGTAAGAGGCTTGGTCACAAGTCATTGGGGTCACATAGAAGATGGCGAAGCATTGGTGATGCTCTGTAGTAAAGGAATCGGGAAGCTTCGTGAAAAGCAGTAGAGAGGCATTTTAGTAAATTGCCCAATACCGAAAAAGTGGAGTGTGTGAAACCGCGGCATTGGACTAAGTGATTTAGGTCTTGTATGTGCTAAAATGTGAAGTGGATCATGTGTTGATTCACTAATGGATTGATGGATGTAAGCCGCTTTGAGAAGCATACGTGAAAGAGTAAAACCCGATGTTAGTTGGGGTTAACGGGTTATCCTTAGTTTGGCCTAATGAGTGGATCTATTATATTTTTGTTCAGGTTGTGAAGCTATATAAGGAGAGGAGAGATAAGGGCTAGGGTTTGAGGATTTTGGCTAAGTCTTTGTAGTGGCAAGCTCTTCCTCCCTCGCATGTGAGATTAGGGTTCTTTGGATTGGAGTCTTGTGTGTATGTGCTCTAGACTTCGAGTTCTGCTATCTTGAGGGATGGGTTGTAAAAACATTTCTCTCCAAGTGAAATGGACATTCCTCTGTCGGTATGAAAATCAATGTCGTACATACATATATAAATGATAAGTATGAAATAATTATCACAAGATTGACAAACCTCAAGATTGTTTTTCGCGGAACCAACGAGTAGTTGTATGTTGTGGCAAACATAGAATCCATATGTGTTGTTGCCCAGTAGCTACTGGTGATACTGTACAAATAGAATTTGTTAGTTCGAGAGACATTATTACAAAGTGTTGTATAGGATTAATGTGTACTAGTGAATACTAAAAAATCTAGAACGTGTCGTAAGGCGTCAATCCCTTGCTTGAATTTCCGTACCTTTGCAACGTACATGACAAACGACTTACATGATTCTAAAAAGTTAGCCTTAATCATTGGGAAAGAAAGAAAGACTACTAGAGTTATCTATGGAGGCAATATATTTACCTATCAATTACTTATTGGATAACTGTATAGTCTATTTTATTCTTCTTTAGAGAATCAAGTCTAATTAACAACGTAACTTAGGTTTTGTGTCCGAAACCATGAAGCTTATAAATCCACACCAGGTATCATAAGCCATGCATATATATACCCTGCTACTAGCCTTGCAGTTAATTACTCTGTAAATTAAGGGGGCTGAAAAAAATTCAAACACGAGCTGATTAACCACTTAGCCGTAGTTTAACCTAAATTACAACGAGTTGCTCGACATATATATATATATATATATATATATATATATATATATATATATATATATATATATATAGGACGAGTGTTTCATGCACCATGGTGCCTAGGCATCAATATCAATACCCGTTGATTTGCTTTGAGATTCGCAACGTTTGATGTGGGTATCTTCATATACCCATAAAAAAGTATATTTGAGATGTCAAACTCCGAAAAAATTTAAATTCAACTTCAGTTTAATTAGTTTGAACTATTTTTATGGTATATACTCACTGTAGTTGCATTGAACTCAAAAGTAGTTCAAACTAATTTGAACTGAGTTCAAAACTTACTTACCATAAATATATCAAGGGTATAAAACATTTTCATACCCAAACTCAAAAAAATTATCAATCATACACGTGTATCGGATGTTGGTGCCTAGGCACCATGGTGCCTTATGTAATTTTCCTATATATATATATATATATATATATATATATATATATACGGCAATTAACTTGCAGCGGTGAAGCTTCATGAAGAATGTAGAAAGGGCCAGCCTTAAAAGGATTACAAAGTGAATATGAAAGATAGGGCGGCTTTAAAGCATAAAATTAGTTGATAACACAAAGCATACAATAATCTACTTATGTTTGTTGAACTCAGCTGTGATGTACAAAAACTCAGCAGACACTAATAAAGGAATTTGCTAGATGGCACTTGAGTGTTTTTTGGTTTGTGAGCATTTAATTTTTAATCCATTAGATATTGCTTTATTTGTGTTTTATGGTTTTGATTTTGTAATTTTTTATATCAACAATATGATAATGAAGTAATCAATTTGTTTAGTGTTGTCAGGAGGTACAACATAAACGACCAAGCAAGATTTTGTATAGTTTTTTTTTTGTTGTGTTCCTTGTATTTTGTTTATCTTTTTTACAAATTGTCACATCATTTTACATAATTTAATTTATGTAAAACTAGTATATAATTGATGTAAAAAGGCCATAATAAAAGAATAATATGTATTAGAGCATTTCTCAATGTATCACATCATATACTAATAACTAATGAGCAAACTAGTGTATGAGGTAGATATGTATGCAACATCTAAAAAATTGAGTATCCCTTAACAAAATAGTATTCAAATAGGAGGGGAGAAGTCAAAGTGATTTCACCCATTAAATCTAGATCTAAAGGCTCAAAATTTAAGCACTATCTAATAAGAAAACACTTAAATTAATTCTCCCTATACACACTACTACAGAAAGGCTAATAGTAGACGGCAAATCACAGACGGTTTTGTGAAACCGTCTGTGATGTAAACTATTACAGACGGTTTTAATTTGAAGGCCGTCTGTGGTATTTGTGGCGTGAAAAAGGAGTATCACAGACGGTTCTTACCGCTGAACTGTCTGTGATACTGGAATATCACAGACGGTTTTTATTAAAAACCGTCTATGATAATCTGGTATTATCACAGACGGTTTTTTATTAAAAACCGTCTGTGTTGTGTCGACTATCACAGCCGGTTGTTGTTAAGAACCGTCTGGGAATGTTCACAGACGGTTTTTCACAAGAACCGGCTGTGATGTCCCTTTGTCTGTCATATTCTAGATCAGAGGTTAATATATAAGTACACATTGCTTCTAATAACTTAACTACAGAACTACTGAGACAAGAGATCACAAATTAAAGGCAAATTTATTAATTTCAATTAGAGGCAAATTTATTACAAAAGTCGCACAGGTAAAGAGTTTCCCAGATTGTATTCTTTTGGGCTTCGTAAGCTTCTTCTTCAACTTGGGGACTTGGAGGATCAGCCGCTAAATTCTCGAACGCCGTTAAGATTGCCCTTGTCCTCAGCACTTCCTCGTGCAGCCTGGGCAAATGATCAGCAGCATCCATAATGTCGTACAGGATAGCATGAAAAGATTCCTCAGAATCTGCCGTTTCTGCTTGATCGGCAAGGCTATCCATCAGTCTCTGCAATGCGTGTAGAGCTTCTTCCACATTGCGCACATTGTGGAGAAGAACCAGGGTGAGGGTTGTTTCCCTTTCTTGAGCGGCAGCGAGACGCTTCCGTCGACGGCGGAGGATCAGGTCAAGCTGACGGATGCAAGAAAGTCGGGGAAGGAGAGCAGGGCGGGTGCGGAGAAGCTGCTCCAGATGCAAATTGCTGGCCGCCTGTGTAAGGTTCCGGCCGAACAATTCGTGATGAACAGATGAGAGGAAGGAGATGATCACAAGAACAGTAGTAGAAGCCATGTTGTATTAATTGTATATTGTATTGTACGTACGTAGAAGCTAGTTAGAGACCTGGATTAGGAGCGCATATTTAACCTTTAGCACAAACGGTTCGTATACCCAAACATGAATGATATAGACGCTTCGTATAACGATCGAGAGACGTTAATTAGACGATCGAAACACGAAGCGTTCTGGCATCGAAACACGCGCGAAGCGTTCTGGTATGAAGCTTATCACAGATGGTTTTGTATAAAAAACCGTCTGTGATAATTTATTATCACAGACGGTTTTTAGCTAAAAACCGTCTGTGATAATGACTAAGGCATTTATTGCGCTGCTCAGACCGCATCGTCTTCATTTCGATCCAGATCTAGCCACTGCTGCGCACTTTTTCACTCGGGAGGAAGCTAGAGCGATTTCAGGCCAGTTAATTTGGTGGGAAGAGGCAGAGATTGAGCTTTGAATTAAGATTCAGACTTTCCTGGTTGCTGTAGATATGGTTAGTAATGAAATTTATTTATTTTTAATTGCATTACAATTTAGGTGTAAGTAATCCATGAGTGGTTATTGAAGATGGTTAATTAATTTGCAAAATTGTTGGTTATATAATAGCTATTGTGTTTGTAATATGAATTGAGCTAGGAAATTAAGTCTCAATATAATAAATGTGGCCGATATATATGTAGTTATAATTAGTTATTCTAGATTTTAATACTAAGTTGTTATATATGTACGTAACGTAGGACCGAAGTTGGATGTATGCCGCGAGCCGTGTGAGTGAAGAGTACATCAAGACGCCAAGGAAGAGGGCTATCAAAGAAGCCTGAGGGCCGACAGATCATCACAGCGGTGAATGCATCTGGGGTCCCTATCCTTCCTCAAAAAGCAGTAAACGCATTCCGAACCATGGTCGGAGTAGTTGCACGAGAACGAATTGAGATCACATACAATTCGTGGAAGAACGTGCCTGACACTCGGAAACGTGAGCTGTGGACCGAAATTTTGGCATCGTTCGAGTTCCCAGAAGAACACCTGGACGCTGTGCAACAACAAACCTACAAAGCGGCGTGCAAAGCATGGAAGAACTTCAAGAGCACGCTTGTCAAGAAATACGTGGAGACGGACGAAACGCATGTTCATAAATACCCATTCCTAGAACCACAATGGGAAGAGTTCAAGGCGATGAAAACGACCGAAGATTTCAAAAGTACAAGTGTGGCGCACAAGGCCCTCTAGGCAAAAAATACACACCCTCACAGACTTGGCACAGCTGGGTATGCGGGTAAAATCGCGCAGTGGATGAAGGAGGATGAGCTGGCAGCTGCACAGGACATCGCCCCGCTGTTTTCCAATATCCCGGACGACCGCGCTCGAAATTGGATTAGAGCAAGGTCATCTACAACGACATCAGGGGACATCACCTTTCGAAACCCTTCAGACCAGCAAGTGACCGAGCGCCTGGTAAGATATCGATCGAACTACGTAGCTTGTAATTACTCCACAACTTCGTACGAATTGAAATGACATGTCGTGCTCTTGCAGGAAGAGCTGAGTTTTCAATCTACCCTGGGATCATTCCAGGGAACAAGGGAGAATGATATGCTCTCCGTGGCCCTGGGAAACAAGGAGCACCCGGGCCGTACGAGAGGCCTTGGGCTTTACGTTCCTTGGAAACATGGTTTCCAAGATGACTCCGACATGTATCGGTGCAGAAAGAGAAACAAAGCTGAGCGTGACGCACAGCTACGAGAAGAGCTCAAGGCATCTCTTAAAGAGGAGCTACTGGGTTCGATGGCTGATATAATCAGAGATGAGGTGCGGAAACAGACAGAAAGTCAGCAGGCCGCCACCGCCGCTCCTGTGCTAGCTAGCCCGCACAACCATCCGAGTAGCTGCGCGTCCAATCCGACGCAAACCCAGTCCAAATTTCCTGTGGACGACATCCTGGTAATAATTATTACCTCTCGAATGCTTGCTCCATTGGTAGGCCTATTCGAGTAGCTAATTTTGTATCGTTATGTAGGAGCCTACGACATGCAGGCTCCAAGTGAGATATGGCTCCATTCCCTTGTACGCTGCTTGGGGCCAGGCATATTCGTCTGGTATCGGGGCCATAGTGCACGGTCAAGCTTTAGCGCCAGGCTTCGCAAAAGTTAATGTGGATGGTGTGTATGCCAATTTTGAGGTGGTCCCGCTACCGAAGCCCCCCAACGACGAGATCGTGAATCTAGGACAGGCCATTGGAACATTCATCCAGTGGCCCAAAACCGACATCTCCCTAGAGGCTTCTTCACCGGTGGCAGGACCAGAAGTGCAGTGCGAACCACAGCAACTTGCACTGGTGCCATCTCCACACGAGCAGTGCGAACCACAGCTACCTGCACCGGTGCTATCTCCACGGGTGCTATTCTCGCCAGAGCAACTTGCACTGGTGCCATCTCCACACGGGCAGTGCAAACCACAGCTACCTGCACCGGTGCTATCTCCACGGGTGCTATTCTCGCCAGAGCAACTTGCACCGTCTATACCATTACAGTCGACTAGCATAAAGTCGACCCACAATCGAGGCAGTGGCTAGGGCAAATCAAAGACGAAGGATGATGACGATTTCCCGTCCATGCCATTGGCCCGCAAATTCGTGCTAGCTTAGCCGATGGTAGTCCAGGAAGAGCTCCAAAAACTAGGACTTGGTTGCCAAAGATTCCACCTTTGGTATATGGAAGAGTCCAATAAGCCAGAGGTAGAACGGCGCTCAGGTATAACTGTCAAATTCAAGCCGGAACATTTCTTGCACGAAGCTCAGGACTGTGTCTTCGCGGTGACCTTTGACGATATATTTGAACTTTTCACGCTCAACGCTCTCGACGCCTCACTCGTTCGATGCTGGACGTTGTAAGTCTGTACAATCACAGTCTCTGTTCACGTAATACCGATATATGTCACAATTTGTTGCTTTCCTATGTTATATATAGATTCATGCTGATCGAAGCTAGATCATCGAAATCACGAATTGGTTTCCTGGACCCACGCTTGGTCGCCATTGATACCATCATCGAGAATGCATCCTTCGTCGAGGACTATATTACAAAAGCACTGCTGGCTCACCAAGATAAGGAATTTATTCTTATGCCATACAATGAGAAATTCCATTGGATTTTAATTGTAACTATACCAAAATGGAACAAGGCTATATACCTTGATTCTCTAAGTAAGAACAAATCCAAGTACACAGCTATCGCCCGAATACTCGATAGGTAAGTACATTGTACATTGTACTCTTTCTTTCCGAATAACTAATCTAACTTTTTCGAATAACGAAGGTCGTTCACCACATACGTTCAACAAACACGTGACTCGACGACAGGGGCCAAGGCCTTGAAACATGATCGCAAGTTTCGGGTATTCGCTAGCTACACATTAATTAATCATATACAACACATAGTAGTAATGCCACTTGATTTAACACATTATATTTTTTGCAGTGCCACCAGCAGGAGCCGGGCAACACGTGTGGATACTACGTGTGCCACCATATGAGACTACTCCCCGATTCCACCAAGATCACTAATTCTAAGGTTTGTCAATCTTCCCACATTTATTTCATACATGTCAGTTTTATATATGCGCGCGTTGATATTCCTATCGACAGGCTGCGTCCATCTCTACATCTGCATTGACACAGCCGGATTTTGCAAAAATTCGAGGAGAGCTCATTTGGTTTTTGTGGTCAAAAGTCGTAAGATCAGATGGAGAGTTCCACTGCCCAGAATGATTTTTTATTGTAATTCTAAGTGCAAATACAGTGTAGATCTTTTACAATTGTGTATTTGTTAATGGATATTTTATTTCAACTCAATGAATTGATTTGCGAAATGGATGCTTTATGTTTGTGAAATGAAGTGCGTTGTCAATTGGATGTTTTATGTCTGTGAAATGAATTGAGATGTGAAATGTATCTGAAATGAAATGAGATGTGTGAATTGTATATGTTTATGTCTGTGATTATCTGCTTGTTTCAGAGGGCATGGCTAGCATTTCCTGAGGCTAGCTATAAACAGAAATAGATTCTGCTGGGGGGAGGAGTATCACAGACGGTTTTTCATTAAAAACCGTCTGTGATTATGCGATATCACAGACGGTTTTTCATTAAAAACCGTATGTGATTATGCGATATCACAGACGGTTTTGTACTAAAAACCGTCTGTGATTATCCGATATCACAGACGGTTTTTAGTACAAAACCGTCTGTGATATCGCATAATCACAGACGGTTTTTAATGAAAAACCGTCTGTGATATCGCATAATCACAGACGGTTCAAAAACCGTCTGTGATAACTTGGATTATCACTGACCCATAATTTCAGACGGTTCAGAAAACCGTCTGTGATGACGTTTCTGAACCGTCTGCACTACTACACAACAGGGATATAGCAACACCAACATGTGTTACTATAGGTTAAAGAAAGTGTTACTAGCTCTCCTCGTAACACATTTTTTATGTGTTCCAATTGCCCATGTTACTATATATTGGTCTATTGGAACACCATATATGTGTTCTTTTACATCCAAAAAAGTGTTACTAAACTGTAACACATTTACTTATATACTGGAACATTTGTCTAGTGTTACAGTGATTCTCTACTGTAACACTTTTTTTTAGCTCTAGTAACACTTCCTCATTTTTGTAGAGCATATAGTTTGGAACAAAGGAACATATGGTTTGTAACACATGTTGTACCTATTGTAACACTTTGAAATTTGGGAAAAAAAATATTTATTTTACCTTTGTATGTGGCATATAGTGTTATTATTGATTTTTCATAGTAAACATGACACATTGCAGAATCACATAATCTATAAGTTTCAATAATCATATAAAGATCCACAGATAATAGAAAGGTTTCAAAATAGTACTTGCTCAGATGAAGTGATAGTATATGTACACAATGATATAACTCTAGAGAGTAAACAGACATAGTAGTGAAGAGTACAAGTCCATACTACTAGAAACAAAAATGCAATATCTAATATTCTTAAAATCCATCACTTCTTCATCCATTTTTGTACGCATCGATATATAGGAATTCAACCATTGATCATTTGAACCTGCAAATAGATAGCAAGTTGTAACATTAAGTATTATTCTATCCATGTACACCACAGTAAAGTAAAGTTTAGAAAGCTAGTTCAAACATACAAATATCGAAGGCCAAGCAATTGGTACTCTTTTGGCATGGGCGTCACCAATGTTGTTATAGGTAGGCATAGGCCTCACTAATGGCTCATCTTTTTCAACGGGATGATTGATACGCACTTTGTAGAATTGTTTTCCTGTCTCAACTCCACCAACATTTGCTTTTGGATTAGTGCTAATAATAGTTGCATATGCCACAATTTCCTTATTTGGATATTTGGCAGTCATGAGTAGCACTGTGGACCCAACCTGCATTAATTTGACATAATCACTTAGCGACCAACAAGCATTTGTTGTATATATCAAGATAGCGGCACATGTTGCTAAGAGTAAGTGCGGCCTATATCTTTATGGAAATGGAATCGACACTTCATATTGCAGAACTAATAAGGATAACATTAACAATAAACTGTTTGATAGCACCTAAAACCTACTGTGCAGCAATAAACTTCAGAGATAGAACATTATGGCCATCTTAATTTCATGATCCTTTTGCATATGACATAGCAGGTTATCAGCAAAAAAATATGCTCCTGCCAAGAAAAGATAGACAAAGCAAAAGCTGAAATGATTGCTGCTGATGAACTGAGTGTAGGCACGGGTATTATTGGTTGCGGTCATATTTATTTGAACTAAAATAACATTAAGCATTACTAATATACGATCTTAAGTATGTAGGCACGGGTATTATTGTATCTTCTTAGTAGTTGTTTGGCTAAATCTTTTTTTCTCGTGGAAAACTATTTAATAAATTATTAATGTGTAAGCAATCCCCCTATTGTGTATAAAGTTTTTTTGATACACACGTGCGTGTCCACTAGTATCAAGATAATGCAGCTACTAGAACAAGTGATATTATATCTATATACCTTCATTGGATGATCTTGCATATGTTTTGGACGCTTCTGGCACGTAGCCTTGTCGCGAGCCACATCCTGATGATCCTTACACATGTAAAATGAGGTATGTAATAATATATGGCACAAATATTACTATAATAAATGGAAACATTTGATTCTTATATACCTTTTGTTTCTTTGTTATTCTACCTTCGCCAGAAATCCTTGGACAAGAATCAAACTGAAATGAAGAGAAAGATAATTGTATTTATACATTTTTACAAAGTTATGTAATACTTATCTTGAATAAATTTGACATTGCAAGTAAAATATATCTTATTCAATGGTTCATTGAAAAGGTGTACCTCTATTTGTCTACAATCTATAGCAGAGCCATGTGGGGATGATGCTTCTGCTTCCTCAATTGATATTTCCTTGTCATCTGCATGACCTTGGCACTAGTTCTAATAGAAAATCATTAAATCATAATCACCGGGCAATAATATTGACGTATAATGAATGAAGAGTATATTATTATTCATAAAGACAGAGACCAATTGATAACCTTTTCACTAGACAAATATAGATTATCATCATCACTATATTCAGATTCACATCTTTCTTTATCCCAGTAAAGATCAGAAAGGGGGATAGCATTAGTTATTAAAAAAACTTTGTAGGTAAAGAAGTACTAATTTCACAAGCAAGACATTTTACCAATTCGTTCGTCTGCTTAAGCAATACCTCCTTCTGATTTGGTGCAACACATTGAACTCTCTGAAAATTTCAAACAATATTAAAGTCAGTTGGTTCATCTTCATTACCTAGCTTTGTGCTGTATAACTAACAAACTTCCCAAGCGCATATACAGACTTAGTCATATTGAAGTGCTGGATATTTTCTTTTCTACGCTGTCGAGGTTGTGGTTATTGCATCTCTTACATACCAGAGTACTAGTGGTACTGACTATGAATCCAGTTTTGGAATTAGGAATAAGAAGTATTGGTTGAAACAAAATAGTACTACTACTTTGATGTAGTATATCTGTTTTGGCACGAAGTTTTTACTGCCCTTGATTTCTAACTCCAGAGTTCTGCTGACTGAAAGTAAAATAGTGAAGATGTCAGAATTTACTGCTGAACTAGTCATTGATATTCTATAGTACGTGTACAGATGTTTGCAGATTTATTTGGAACTAACCTACTACTTCTTCATGCATTTTCACCAATAAATAAATGTGTAAACTGGGTTCAAGGCTCTGGCCAAATCTCTAGTTTCAGAAATAGCTGAACACATCATTTCGTAGAGTTTGCAGTTTAAATTTGAACATTTCAGATATTCAGTTCTTTAATCTCCATCTGAGCCTCAAAACTGTTTTTCACGAAAACCATCTGACCCTCAAATTTAAGCCACTGCATCCATTTTAGTGGTACTTCATGCTTGTGTCACAGTGAGTCAGTGAGGTTGTTGTCTAAACGAAAATTTTTAGCATTCACCAGATGTTGGAGTGGAAGCATCGGGCGCAAGTGTCGGAACAGCATGTGGAAGAGCTGCAGAAGAAGATTTCGGAGCTCCAAAGCATATTGAATTAACAATATACATAATTATGACTAGTAAGAATGTACAATTTTGCCATCACCATAACATCTATTCCCATTTTGGTGCAAGTTGAGGCAAATCTAAAGAGTATTTCCAGAATAGCTATGTTTTACAATTGTACAATTGTTAAAGGAGTATAAACTGTGATATTTGAAATACCCAATTATTCATGTTTATTTTTGGTGAAATGTGAATTACTAGGTCGTATGTTGGACATAGAAACATGACTTAGTCATATTGAAGTGCTGGATATGCCTCTATTGTTATTTCGTGGTAGTCATCCTGGAAGCATTGAAAAATTGGTTACACTTAAATATCTTGAAACTTGTTATAGACACAAGGTAGATGAGGGCCGTAATTGGTGTTTGATAAGAGTTGAATTCCATCCTTCAAAGGAGACAGTGCTGTCAACAAGGAATAAACCTGTGAGGTTGATTGTTTAACTACATTATCAACTTATGTCCTTTCAAAGGAGCCCAAGAGCAGAACATGGAATTTTATTCTTCCATAAAGCACATCAGATCACTAGACTCAATCTATATATCCATGTGTTTCAGTGAGTTGATACCAGAATAATTCGCAAAGAAGGCAGTCATTCTAATTTGGTGGAGCAAGGATCTGGTTCTTCACGTCTGTTGGAACTTTTCAAAAATGCATATGTCCCCTGTTTGTTTGTTCACTGATGTTCACCAGGTTGGCAGTCTTAAAGCCCTTAGATTACAGGACTAGCTCTTATTTTTGCCTGCGTTTGGTATCCTGAAAAGCTCTGTATAGTTTTTTTAATCTTTTTCCTTTTCTCATTTTGTAAGCTACTGTATATTTTGCTAGTTCAATTAGCTGATTCCCTACTGTTCCTTTTCTTGAAAAAAGAAGAAAAGATAATTTCTACGCAACTCCACTGTTTGATAAGTATCCCTTTCTTAACCATCAACTACCATTCAGTTTTACCAATCAAACTAAACCCTAACCAGGACTACACATATTCTCAATCAAATTGACTTAATTATCCTGAACATTACCACGTAATGGTCTGAAAATAAATTACTAGTTGCTTACACCTCCAAATTTCTAATGCTATCACTTATCGACATGCAGACTTCCCTAGTTGATCTTCATACACGTGAACCTATTCCTTTTTTTTCTCTGAGAGAAATACACTTTCACCTTCAATTTAATGGTACCGGACAAAGTAAACTAACAAGTAACAACAGCATTCAACCATTCATAAAAGCTACCAGACTGACTCAAGCTCAAAATGTCCTCTTTAAAAATCGAATTCACACTCTCCAGCTAGTTGTACGCTAACACTACTAGTTAACCAAACTCAACCTACAAAGTTCTAAAGTTCATGCTATGCAAAATCTTAAACTGCATTTACAGCACCAACAAACAGAATAATTGGCAAAAGTACTACGACAAAGCTACCAGATAACAATTGCCAATTGGCAGGGGAAGAATTCTTACAGCGCTTTTAGGCCACAACCTACAGTAGTATTGGCTAGATTGCAATAATTTCTGACCAAACTAGCTAGATTATGAAACCACCAACTAACTTAGAGAATTGGCAAAGCCGCAGTATCATCGATCCATACAAACCAATCCTCAAACTAATTCCAATCACATAGTAAAACAACTCACGGACGCAACTTGCAACACTGCACTGATTCAAGACAACACCTTACCAAACCAACGAAACAGCCAAAACAATCAAACAGATTAGGCGACCAGATTAGCACCGAAGGCCAATCTGTGTGTAAGTTAATATCCAATTCTAATATGACACAATTACTTGGAGGAAGTCCTCACACACCTGCATTAGAACGACATGCCCTAGCGTTGGTGAGGACGCTGGCTCCTGAGTGACGAAGGCGACGGCGGCGGCTAGCTGGCGTCGTATGTGTTCCGCCTCACAGCGAATCCTCACGGTGAGCAGAGTCAACTACATCTTGGATCACCAGCACTCACGCGAACACAAGGTATGCACTGGAGAAGAAAAGGTTTTGCCGCAGCAACTCACTCTGCGATTTTCTCGTACTCTCAACCAGTAACAAAGAATGTGGCCATCAGGCCGTAACGCCGTGCCGAACACCACGCTCTGCAGCTGAACATGCGAACGTGCCGGGCGCCACGGGCGGGAAAGTTTACCAGTCTTCCGTCTTCGCTTCTTCTTTCGATCGGTTGCTTCGCGTAAGAGACTAGCCATATATCCATCCATCCATCTATCTATAGTTATTACTAGAAATTTTAATTTAACTGATGTCCATAGCAAACTATTGATAGCATTTGAAAATGATTTTAAATTATAAAAGACAGTTAGTGCCCATCCCAACTATTCTGTACGCTTTTTTTATATTTGTTAAACTCTGAAATCATTAAGTTGTGTTTTGCTCTTGGACAGCGGCAAGCTGCTTCCAGGCAACAGAAACCTACAAGTCTGCAAGGACTCGATCTTCACGACAGCAACTGGGTATCAAACTGGTTAGAGAGGTGGATGGCTGTACGTCCATCGGTCCATGGGAGAACAGGTTACTTGACAATAATGCCAAAGAGAGTATGCCAATGTGTGATGACAAGCAGGATGAGGAAACAAAGTCTCAGATCACACCAAAGACCAAAGTGCCAATTTCTAGTACTCCTAATGGTCCAAGCAAGAAGAAAGGTGTAAACCACAAAAGGTCATATTCTGATGTAAGTTGTACTTCATTCGGGAGATCGGTGAGTATACTACCTTCCACCTCTTTGGGGTCATCCAAACAAAAGTCGAAGCTGTCAGATGAAGTTTTTGATGAAATCAGTTCCCAGCCAAAAGATCTAGCTTCTGTTTCTGTGCGCAATCCAAAAGAAAGGCCCGCGCAGGTGAATACACCAGCCAAGAAGCGGCTATCCCTGCCAAATAATGGAAAACACACAATACCCACAACTCTTGCAGCCTTTCAGTCGTTTTTGTGGTATACATGCTTGCCTCCTAGAATAGTTTCTCGTGTTATTGGCAATCATTCAGAAAACGGTTGTCCACCATCTGGAGCCCCTTTTTTTTTCAGAAAGAAACAATTAGAACCATGTAGTTCAGAATACCAAGTAATTCGCAGCAAGTAATTCGCTAGCTACCGTGTGGAACAAAATAAAAGAGACGATAATTCGCAGGGAGTTTCATAAAAAAAATCGAGGACACATGAGTAATTCCGGGAAAATCGAAGGGTTTTTTTGTAAAAAACCGAGGACTTGTAAGGACCTGTACGTAAGTAAATAAGGACCTATACGTAATTTTGGAAACCCGCGGGGCGCTACCCAACAATTTTTTTAAAAACAAAACTTGCAGGGACCTTTTCGCGAGGAAAAAGGACCTTTACGTAATTTTCGGAAAATACAGGGAAAATGCCTCCCCCGGCCGTACCAAAAATCCCCCGCCACGCGCCGGCCGGAGCGTGCGGGTGGGGTGACGTGGAGGCCCTCCTCGCGCGCGGAAGCCGCGGGGCGTAATATGTGTGATACAGCTAATGACGAGCTAAATCGATCGATCGGGGCTGGAAATAAAAAAGACAGATCAGTGATGAATTCTCGTCACATTAGTCGTTAATTTGGGAAAAAAAACATCAGCTTCCTGGCAGCGTCACGTTAGTAATGGTTTGCTAACAGAGGGTTTGTAATTGCAAAAATAAGTCATTAGCTTCCTGGCAGCTTAATTTAAGAATTCGCATGCATGCACACGAGTTCATCGCTTCATAATTACTAGATATTATAAGCACAGTTTGTATAATAATACATAACAATGTGAAGTACAGTACATGCATATGTACGGTACAGATCGATGTAGTATACAGATCGACAGTTGTGAGGCCTATAAACTATTGGGTGAATGTGGGCGTGGAGTCGTGGGGGAAAAACCAGAGGGATCGACTCGGAGCCGAGCGCAACAAAAAAAGGCGCGCGCAGACGATCGTGAGGATCGCAAGCGCGCGAAGATGAATTGCCTTCTTCATATAGTAGTAGAGATAGACAAGTCGTAGAGATAAGAGATATTTTAACCAATCTGCAAAACAACCTTCGATCTTCGAACATGTATTTGAAATTAAGGAATGCAAATTTATTCGAGCACTAGTTAACGCGAAGAATTTAGTAGAATTGAAGAAAAATAAATAGGGATATTTGAAAACAAAAACGGTATAATTGTGAATGATTCTTAAGTGTCATGTGCGATAGGTCAAGTTATATGACTCTTGTCGTGTTCTACAGTTTAACGTGTTTATCGTTTCTTAAATATCGTCTCCATGATTTTCGATCGTTATCGATGTGCTTTTGGATCGGTTACTCTACTTTTCGAAATTACCGGAATACCGACACCGTATTCATTTTTGAAATATCGTAGCGATTTCGTTTTCGGGAGAACTATGTGAAAGTGAAAGTGATTTGGCCTCCATCTGATCGTTTTCATCCCTAAAGTTGAATTACCTTGTTGCTTTTGACTTGTTGGTTGTGAGCGCAAGTGGCCGTCCGCAATGACCTAACGCCCAGTCGTCTAGTTGCTGCCCTAGCTGAGACGCAGATTGCAATCGGGAGATGAAGGTGTTCGGCACGGCCTGCGAGGAGGGGCTGTGCCGGCGAAGGAAGGAGGGGAGGAGGTGGCGGAGCGCCAAGGGCGCCATATGACATGATTCTTTGGACCTGGAACTGGAACCCTAGCTTACTCTGCCGAGTGCGGAATAGGATCCTCTAACGTTGGCCTCCATAACTGCTCTCTGCAGTCCATCATCACATCCATCCATTTTAGATCCAATGGCTTATATTCAATCTTTTAGTATTTAAAAATATATGTTATAAAAAGTTCTAAATAAATTTTATTAAAATTAGGATTTTTACATCCTATTCCGCCGAGTGCCGATCCAGTCATCCAGATTCCACAGAACTGAGAGAAGAGAGAAGTCCTGCGCGGCTGCGCCCGCCGCCGCACCGCACCGCAAGGCGCCCCGCCTCCCGGCGCCGCCCGCCTCGCCTCCCGGGCTCCCGGCTTTCGGCTCCGCCCGCCTCGCATCCCGGCGCCGCCCGCCGCAAGGCGCCCCACCTCCCGGCGCCGCCCGCCTCGCCTCCCGAGCTCCCGGCTCCGCCCGCCGCCCGCCGCCCACATTAATAAGCTTTTTAAATTGTCCCTTTATAGAATTAATGTGTTTTTGTTTAAATTGAGAACCTTGTCCTTGTGTGGTGTATTGATTGATTGATTTATTTTTATTTTTATTATATTTTTAGAAATCATAAAAAAATTTCCCTCCCTAATAACTTCCTCATATTACGCTAATCCCGCTCAAATTTTTGAGCCCCTGTCGAAAACCATCGCGGCCTATACAAAATTTATTTTCTTCCATCGCCAGACGCCCAGATCGCGTCGCCCTCCACCTCCGCCCCCTCGGCACCTCCGCCCTCGCCCTCCCGGCCTCCCCCACTACGCCCGGCGCCCGCTCCCACGGGATCCCCTCCCACGCCGCCCCGCCGCCTCATCCCCCACCTCCCCTGCCGCCACCTCGTCCCCCACCTCCCCCGGCCTCCCCACCTCCCCGTCTCCCTCCGCCTCCGCCGCCTCCCCGTCTCCCTCCGCCTCCCTCCGCATCCCCGGCCCCTTCGCCGCCCACCGCCCCCTCGGCCTCCGTCGCCTCCCCCGCCGCCCCCTCCGCCTCCGTCGCCTCCCCCACCTCCCCCGGCCTCCCCGTCTCACTCCGCATCCCCGGCCCCTTCGCCGCCCACCGCCCCCTCGGCCTCCGTCGCCTCCCCCGCCGCCCCTCCGCCTCCGTCGCCTCCCCCACCTCCCCCGGCCTCCCCGCCTCCCCGTCTCCCTCCGCCTCCGCCGCCTCCCCGTCTCCCTCCGCCTCCCCGCCTCCCTGTCTCCCTCCGCCTCCCCGTCTCCCTCCGCCTCCCTCCGCCTCCCCGCCTCCCTGTCTCCCTCCGCCTCCGCCGCCTCCCCGTCTCCCTCCGCCTCCCCGGCCCCTTCACCGCCCCCTCCGCCTCCGTCGCCTCCCCCGCCGCCGCCTAGGTCGACAAGACGATGGCGATGACTCCATCGACGACGCCGATCGCCACCGACGGGAATTTCGCCATCACGAGGGCCGACCGACGGGTTCCACCTCGAACTTCTGCCGCTGAAGAAGACGGCACGGATGATGCTTCCCTCCCCAGGTATTAGATGCAGACCTGCAAGAATTTTTTCCATTGACACAGACTCGCGATGCCTGCCAACATAGTTTGCCTTGTGTTTTTAATGTCAAATTGATATGAAAACTATATAGTGCTCTTATGATCGTTTGCCCAATCAATTTTTTCCATTTAGATGTGTATGTGTATATCTGGGGTGTAATCCAAATAGATCAGCTGATCGTGGGTGATTCAAATAAGAAAAAAGAAACATACTTGATAATCAAAATTTGCTGGTATTTCGTAACTATCGTTTACAGAAACATTACAATTCCTTGGAAATGCTTCCAAATGAGGCCTTGTTAATTTACCTCGTGTGCTCGAGAGCGGAGACTTAGCGCTCGGTTCGCTTTGAACAATTGCTGCATAAAGCATATAGGAGACTGATGCATTGTTGTATACAATAACGCGAAATTGTACAATTAATGTCCCAGTTTTGCTGTAGAATTTAATTGCGATTTTTAATTTTACAAAATTCTGAGCTCCACATGTACGGTATTTGGCAGATCCTTTAGAATATCGTGGATATATCACATAAAAGTTATCAGGTGCATATGTGACAAGGTGTCCAGTTAAGTGTTTGCAGATGCAATGAGAACTTAAGGGAAAAGCAAAGGGAGGCTAAATAACTGTTGCTCAGCTGTTACAGATCAGTGCATATGTACCAAAAGAAATTCTTTCAAGTGTTCATGGTGTCGTGGTGGACTTCCTACCATCTGAAAGCAGATCTATAACATTCTGCTATCATTCATCTTGTGGAGGTGCTTGAACACGAACAGTAAAATGATCTGGTGGCATCTGTGCACTTGTAACTTAATTTCACACTTTACCCGATGAAGTACCATTGCTGAGGGCTTTTTCTTCAGTTCTGTGTTTAAGCATTGAAGGCATGTCTTTGTAAGCAACCACTGTTGCAAGCCATTTATAGAAGCTTTATTGCTGATGATTACTAATATTTTTAGTCATTATTTATCTGGCATGGCCAATAGATTCTGAGATTGTTTTGCATGGTTTGATCATAGCAGTGGAACAAAAGTGAATATGTAGATATGTGCCTTATGATGGGTTAGCTTTTAGTATGGTTCTGATCTCGCATATAGTAAATCATTTTGTTACCAGTTTTGAGTTCTTTTGGGAAGTCATTGAGATTTGAGAGTACTCATCCTCCATAAAGGAGGGCAAAGCTGAAAGGCTATCTTATCTCTAGGATCACAAGCAGATATTTTTCCTAGGATGGTACTGTGAAAACAGAGAGCAAGGACATGGTGTTGTACAGATAAATGCTGAGACGTGTGTGCATTTGTACAAGATTAACGACATGGTGTTGTACAGATAAATGCTGAGACGTGTGTGCATTTGTACAAGATTAACGTGTACAAGATTAATTTTGCTAAGGACAAAAAGTTGTGTTAACGTGTGTGCATCCCCTTATTTTTTGCTTCTTCTGTAAATCTCTCATTCCTGTAAACTGATCTAAGTCAATTTGGTATCTGAAAAGTACTGATTTATGTGTTAAAAGAATCTAAGCGACCGGATTAGGATCTACACCTACAGCAGTAAAATGATTCAATGACTAACTTGGAAAGAAATAGTCATAGAGAAATCATAACATACAGTGTACCAAAGCCTAAACATATAAGCTCCAAGGTTTATCCAACAAAGCAATTTTATACTAAAACCCAAGGGATGATCAAACGGTATAACAGATGCAGTTATATTAGTATTGGTTATCAGCACATAATAGTTTTAGATCCTGTCATTTATTTTCATTACAAATTTGTTGTTTCCTTTTGATCATCTACTATTTTCCTCTCAGATTTTGCATACTGACAACTGCATTTTGACTATTTAACCTTTCTCTATGTAAACATACAGAACGAAACAAGGGTCGGATCAGCAGTGGACTTTAGTTATTCAATGCAAGGGAGCACCACCAGAAAAAGAATTCTTCGAGTGCGATCTTGATAGGACTAATGTCTCATTTATGACATTGTTAAGTTTAAAAGAACAACTTGGATACTCAGTTAGGGACAATTTTTCTCTCTGCAATTACCAATTAGTTAATGGAATTGAGATAGAAACCGTTAATGTATGGACATATATGCTTTTTACTACCACTATTTAGTATGCATATAATTCTTATTTAGACTTTAACAATTGCTGCATAAGGCATATAGGAGTTAGCTCCAGAACACCTTTGTAACGAGTAGTTAAAATAAGGCACGTACATCATTTTGTATCAATAGTTGACTATTGATCAGTGACTTATTTGATTAGTGACAGCAGTAGTTTTATAATTTTATCTTCTAGACATATTGTCTACTCCAAATATTTATGTCCAATTATTGCAAAATCATTAAATGGCTTACCTGTAGCTATAGCTAGCTATTATGTGTTTGATATGTAATTCCTGCATGAGTGGTGGCACTTTTAAATTATTATGTGTTGCATTAATATATGTGTTTTTGATCCAGTCGTGTTCCTAATTTGATTATTATAATTTGCAACAACAAATTATAATAAAATATCATATGCTCAATATGCTACCACAAATTTTACCGTTGCGATAAACCTGTATGCAAAATTGGTATTTCGTTGTGATAGGCTGTTGCAACGCCGCTACTATGTTGCGATTCCACTATATGCCATGAACAATGTTCGTTGCTTTAGGATCTATTTGCCACAAAACACACCTTGGAGAGTTGTTCAATAATTCAAATATTAGGCATCAATGGGTCAGAAGAGACATTGAGGGAACCACAGTGGATGCTAGCACCAGTGGATTGAATGACCAATAATAGTTCATGAGCTACAGTTCCATAAATATTCATTGGGCAAACTCGTTTCTTCAATGGTTTGTGTTCCTTCCTTTTCTGCTCTGTTTAATTGTATAAGTTCTTCTAAAGTTTATTTAATTTCTACTATAATGGTAATTTATATCAATGGAATTTATTGGGGATGGTCAATGGCATGATTGTAACAATATAAAACTATACCTATATAATAGTGTAATGAAATTGTATAAAGAAATCGACAATTTGCAGGTGATCTGATGGTTAACCATGTTTCTTTTTATAGGTTTTTAATAGGTGTACGACCTGACAAGGGAGACATTGGAGGCAATTTGCTCATGTTGGTATAGACTAGTCACTTAACGTCAGTAGTTATAGCTATATTGATATAGTTATTTATAATAAGTCTGGCACAACATATATTGAAATTGTCTTAGTTTCAGATCCTTTATTGTTTTTTACAAATGTAGTATAGCAACATTATTTTAATATTTTATTTTTATGGCATTGCAGATTACTGATGTTTTGTGGCATCCCTAGTGACTTTGTTCCAGCTCTTAAGTATGATCGATGCATGGTCGCGAAGTTGGAGAGCATACATGGCTTTTTTTTGTTCTCCAAGTCTTTTGGAGTTCATATGATATATGTAAAATGGTCTAGATGATGGTTCATGCTATTCTAGATATCAACTCATAAACACCTTGCCTGGTGCTTTTGTGAAGGCATTTTTTAAATTGTCTCAAACATTGTTGTAGGTCGTACTTAAATGCCTTCTTTGTGGCCTTTTTAGGCATTCTACAACATTGCCTCTTGCATAGAAATATAGATCATGAGTCAATTTTGTTTTCCAATGATTACTCTTTTGATTTAACAAATTGTTTTACTACCTTACCTGCCAGTATCTATCACAATTCTTCATAATAACCAAGTTAGATTGGTTGATCTGTTGGATCAGAAAAGCATGTGGCTGAAGAATATTTCATTTTGAATTCAAATTAGGTTTACTGTTATATAAGGATAAGTGTTGGAGATGGGATTGTGACTGAGATGAAAAGATAAGATGGTTTATTCTCTTCTCAGAGCTTGAAAGAAGTAGAGACAACTGTTTTTTTCATAGCTTTTTTGTTAGACCCAAAACCAATAAATGTTTGCACTCGGCATTGGAGCATAGAAAGCGAGATCATGTGAAAATGAGTTTAAATCTATTTGATTTTCTTATCAACCTAAAAGATAAAGTTTATATCACCTTATATAATTGTACGGAGGAGGTAAGTAGTGATCGCCCACACAATGAAAAGAATTCTACTATTCTCCTATTTAATTTTACGTAGTTTTTTTTTGTTTTTCCATGTTTCTTCCCGTCGTACTTGTTCCTCTCATGATCACGATATATCTATAGCGTAGCTTGTGCTCAACCCAACAGTTGGGAAGTGGGATCCAGCAACTACACGACATTTTCAATTGCCTAATAGTTGCTGCTCAAGAGTCATGTGAGGACCACGATATGATTGCCTAACAACCAAGACGACACCGACTGCGACGTATTTGCAGACCATGAATTGGAAGGTCACATATATATGTTTCTTTGTAACACTTTAATTGTAACATTGTTTTGTGTTACTATAGGGTATATATTTGGCACACATTTTACATGTTCCATTTATGTGTTACAACATAGTACAATCTTTGTAACATTTTACTTGTAACATTAATTTTGTGTTACTATAATTGTTCTCAGTAACACATTTTTATAAAACAAGTGCTTTGTGTTACAACCATTGTCTGTAACACATTGTTTTATGTTACTATAGAATTTCTTTGTAACACATTGACGAATGTGATACAGGAATGTATTACAGTATCCATGTTTTGTAGTAGTGCTGTAATGTGGATTTCTGTAGTAGTGACACTACCAATAATAAAATGCTGCCACAAGTGCTACATACATGCAAGATGTATTCCGCTACCGCGTGTGCAAGCTGAAAATACCACGAACTTGGCCTTGCTCTTCGTTTTATTTAACCCGAATAAAGCTCAATTATGCTATAGTGTCTCTTCGGAAGGTAGACTATAAATCCAAAATCAAGTAATGCAAACATATACTACATGCGGAGTTTTTTTTTATTTGGGCTCATTATGCAATCTTAATTTTGAAATGAGTCGTATACTACATGATTTTGCAAATCTAGCTTCTTGCTGATCACAGAAGAACTAGCGGCCGACGTGTGACCCCTACCACGGCCCTATACTGTGGCAGCATCCTAGCACGATACAGTCCGACCCGACGCAGTAGGTGGCGAGACCCACAAAGGTGACATGCCACCCGACCACGACAGGTACCAGGGAACTGGAATGCTCCGGCTCCGCGGCACCATGCATGCCAACCATGCACGCATGTTTCTTGTCAATTATATGCAATGCATAGCATTATAGCCATGCATGCATGTTAGTTCTTTGCTAGACATTTCATGCCTAGGCTAGCTAGCTATATTTTTATGTACGCTGGGTATCTAGCATTACCATGAATGCAAAGTAAAAGTGCAAAGATATAGAGATAGGGAAGTAGTAGATGAGAGTGTTAATTAAGACTTAATTAACTCTAGCAGCAAACTCGGCTACACTCCAACCAGATAAACGCTTAGAGCTAGGCCACTTTTACCGCGCTTCCCTAGTGTGGTCCCTACTGCGCTCGGGTGGCACGGCCCGCCACCTACAACGTTGGGGCAGCCTGTACCACGCTCGTCGGTGAAGCCGCGGTAGGGCGAAGTGCCGCGGTAGGTGCCACTAGGGATGAGAAATGACAAAGGATAATCTGTTTTATCCGATATTTATATCCGAGAAATGCGAATGTGGTAAGTAAAATCTGTATTTGAGAATGTTCGTATTTATATTCGAGAATGTTCGTATCCATATTTGAGAATATTTGTATTCATATTCGAGAGTGTTCGTATTTGTCTTGAAGACTATTCGATTCGTTTCCATTCTTGGCAACCTCTCTGGGGATGATTGTAGAAAGTAATTTTCTGATGGACCAAAATTCACAAGCAAGAAGTGAAATTACTTTGCATAATTTTCAACTCTATGCACTACACTGCTAGCTCGTGTAGATGTGTAGTCATGTTATATAAATTTGTTCTACCAAGATTTGTTACAAAAGTTTTCGGATATTCGTATTCGACCGAATTAAGTACATATTTGATTGGAATTCATATTCGTTACGACATTCGATTCGTATTTATATTCAAAAATATTGGAATTCATATTCATATTCATTTTAAAAAATATAGACTTATGTTCGTATTTGAGACTATTCGATTCGATACGATCCGTTTCCATCCTTAGGTGTCACGCGTTGGCCGCTGGTTCTTCCACGATCAATAAGAAGGCTACATTTGTAATTTCGTGTTGTATGGAGGTAGTTTCAAAATTAAGATAGCACAATGAAACCTAATAAAAAAAATTCATACATGCGTGGCATCCAGCATCCCTTGGGGACTAGCTAGATCTTGTCTATCAAATAATTACCACTGCTTTGTTCTCAACATATTTGCTAACCACTATCTAATCAATACTACCTAGTTATCAACAGTAATAGCTCTTTAAAGAAACCTTTTGCTGACCAGTAGATCTCTTGTAGGCATCACCAACATCCGGACAATTGCAATCTGGAACTATTGACAATTGCAGAAGCTGAAAATTGAGAATCTGGAGCTCTACCAAGCAGGCCCTAACGTTTACATGTGATCTCTTCTTGCACCTAGGCATAATGGCTGGGTTTTTTTTTGACTCGTTGCTTGTGGTTTTTGGTTTATACTATAGTAACTAGCTTTCAAAAGATATATCTTTTCAAGGGTACAGTGCCTACTACAAATCGATTGTAGTAGACATTGTACTGAATTCATCTATATCGACTAAAATTATACGTAATTGTTTCTCCATACTCTCTCTAGCAAATAGTCAAAATTCAAAAGCCATAAACCATAAGTCATAACCTAAAAAATCCACCCAATAAATACATACACGTTCAATACTACTGTTCTAGCTTTAGACCACCAGTGCAGATGACTAGCTAGCCAGTTCAGCAAAAAGCTGTGAGCTCTTTGATGAGAGGCCTGTAGGTCCAGAGCGGCTGTGCACTTCATAGATACATTTGCATGAAGTCGGCATCTCTGCCTCTCTCTATCTCCCTTCGCTCTCCTTTTTTGGGTGTAGTAGTCGACAAACAACATTAAATGGCTTGAGCAGGCAAAGAGACACTTCCTTCCCCCTTTGTCCACTGTAAGCACGATTCATGGTTCATGTTTACTCCCAAAGCACCGATCTGTATTGAACAACTCATCACTACATGGCTATGTATTCCTAAAAAGAAAAAACTACATGGCTATGTGTAAATAATTTTGGTTTCTGATCTTTTTACTGTGTTAGATAAATACAGACACTGGTATCATTATCATATCAATAAGATCAATGCCACATATATCTCCCCTATGTAGACCCAGATGTAAATTGTAATGGCCCTTTCATTATGTTAAAAACATTTCTCTTTATTTGACAATACATTTTGAATATATAGGAGGCATTATGCTTCAATATTTTTTTAGGAGGGAGCAATATACTTTACTTGATAAATGGGGATAGTTGCGGTGAAAACACCTTTCAGATTAAAAAAAGCGTTCACATTCCTTCGTTTCCATCCCACTTCCACTCTAAGGGGTAGATGGTTGAAATTTTATTTTGTGAATCTTATAAAAACAAACAATTGTTAATCGCATACAAATAAACAATCTCGTAAAAAAATATAATTTTTTTTTCAGAAAACCTTTTTCCCCGTTACGTGAAACCTTTCCGTGTACAAAATCTAAAATGATTTCCATAACTTCTTTAGGAAAACTCCGCTTATTTAGTTTTCTACGTAGCCTGTCTCAAGCCAGGAAAAAGGAGGAGTATTGTATTAGGCTTTGTAAGCCAACGTAAAAATCATGCTATCTTTTCATGGAATAACTTCTTCAGAAAGTTTTCACTTGTAGAATGTGAAATTAGGCATATCTTTGAGATTTCCACCTCTACATCAAATCATGAGTAATTCCAAATGATCATCATGGTGGGGTGCATGCACGTACGTAGCACTTACTAGCAGAGACATATATACCTAGAAACAGTAGTTCTCCTTTATCCATATATATCTTCAACGCTCAACTCCTCTATTCTCTCGACCTGATCTATCCTCTGTTACGAGGGAACCAGACACAGTCGAAAACTTGAAAGCGATGCGTCTTCCCACCTGCTATGATGCACGGACACGGATACGTCGACACGACACCGACACGGGAATTCGCCGTTTTCCCAAAAATACCGATACGGCGACACGGCTATATATATTAAATAATAAATAAATTGTATATATGTATTATTTTCTATATTTCCACATGCTTATTAAACTGAAATAATGTAAATTGTAAACTTGGAATTTGCAAAGTGTATACTTGGAATATGTACCTCATGAATTGTTTTGTTAATCCTGACGTCAAGGTACATCACAAACATAGGATAGGATAGGATAGGAGCGGGGAGATGATACCTTGGTAGAGCGGGGATGCTGGCGGCGCGCGGGGAGGAAGCCGACGGCACGTGGGGAGAAAGCCGACGGGCGGCGGCGAGGTGTGGGAGCCGGTGAGAGCGGGCAGTGGGCAGCGGCGAGGTGCGGGAGCGGGTGGCGGCGAGGTGTGGGAGCCGGCGGGAGCGGGCGGCGGCGCAAACGGGCGATGGGAATGACATGCTCGGGAGCTAAGAGGTTATGGTTAGGGCAACGCCCGTGCGTGCGTTATGGGCCGGCCGTGTCTTGGGCCATTCCTGGGCCGGCTGTGTCCATGCTGTGTACGACTCGTATATTTAGTGTGTCCGACACGTGTCGAGAATTTTAATAATTAAAATTAATTCTAAAATCGGCCGATACGTCGCCGACACGTGTCCGTGTCGTATCCGTGTCCGACACGGTGTCAGACACGGATACGGCAGTTTTGCAGCGTGTCTGTGCTACATAGCCCACCTGAGCGAGCCCATACAGTCCCAGCTACGTGAGGCCAAAATCTGGGCGACTTGTTCCTCGCCCTCTCGTGATCTGGCCCTTAATGGGGACAAATGCAGCGAGGTGCACGCCCAAACAAGCAACTAATTGACCCAAATCTATGCACAAGGGGCAGGCCGCGCCCACTGCACAGCTCTGCAAACCATGCCCTCTTTTCACAGCCGGATGATGAGCTCTGTGGATCATCGTAATGCATGCATTTGTGTGTGCGTGTGCGTGTGCGTGAAGAGGATGGAAATTGACAAAGAAAAGCAATTGGCAAGATCATGTGTTGACCAACTTACGTGTAGAGATCTTCAAGAATGGATGTTCCCCCAGTGCATCGAGATCGGAGCGAAACCTCTGAACATTTTGGCAGGCACACAGGCAAATAGAAATGCAGTACTGCCAAATTCGAGCTGAAACCTGCAGGTCATCATTAAACAGGTTAAGCATTGGTGTACATGCTTGATGGTTTGGTAGTCGGCACAAAATTCAGACAAATCTAATAAAGGTTTATGGCCTGAACAGCCCATTTCAGGAAAAATATGAAAAACAACTGCAGTTTCTGAAGAAACAACTACGGAGAGAAACTGTTCAAGGATTCAATTTTGCACGAGAAGTCCTAATCCCTGACCCCTAAGCCATGGCATTTATCAAACTGCGAAAAGTCTAACTACGAAACAATGCAAAATCTGAAGATGAACTGTTCCAACTCAGAATATGATAGATCGGGCCTAGGTATTTCAGCGTAGTACTCGAGCCAAATAGTGACCAACGACCCTCGATTCCAGGGAATAACATAGTTATCAGAAGAGCATAACTGTATTCTGTCTAGATCTCACATTGAAGAGGGGCCTGTACATTACGACAACAGCATGCATGACAGTGTCACTCAAAATCAGTTGGGAATCTAGTGCATCATCGCAGTAAACGATGGAAATATTTAGCATGAGTAGACCACGTATTTGTCTATGACAGCACTGATCTACAAGAAGAGAACCCAACCACAAGATTAGTGACCAGTAAAAGAAAAGGCAGAGTATCCATCACATCCTAATTAAACTACGAAGGTTGTTATTGCCTAGATCTAGTGCATAAGCTGTAGTAGTTTTTGCTGATAGGGCTGGTTCACAGATAGGGGCACAAAAGTCAAGCAGCACTGTCAAACTTCGTATCTTATCATTCCTACAGATGTGTCTAACAGAGGAAGCAGCTGCTGGTTTGTACGATGGTTAGGATGCATACGTATACGGTCTTTTGAGTCACTCCTGGAGAGAGAGATTCACTCGCTGTCACGAGTTGTAAGGTGGTAAGCAGTGGCGAAGCTAGAGTAAATTAGAGGGGGTGCGTCTGCTTTATAGATCGGTAGATTTGAGTCGTAGCTATGGTGAAAAATTGATCTACTCAATGGTATTCTATTTTTTCGTGGGTGCATCCGCATCCACAATGTTGTATATAGCTTCGCCACTGGTGGTAAGGCAAGGCTCAATGATAGACTTGTGCACAACAAATACGTAGCTTTCGGAAGGCTCTGCAAATCCAAAGGGATCATGGCTTTGAGTAAAACGACATTGTGCGCAATGTCTACAGTGACCCTCTGCGGGGGAAACAGCAAATGCATAGTTGGTGATCGAAAAAGAAAGGGAATAATTACAGTACTTGTTGTAGGACCGATGGCGGAGATTAGAGAGTAGTTAATGATCTTTACTTTTTTTTTAACTTTAACAAAATCATTTTTTTGCTTCTTCTTTCAATTAGCTATAAAAACTAATAAGTTCATATGCACAGTGGAAACGAGTATAAAACAGAAGCCAACAAGGCAAGAGAACAAAAGAAGAACAAATAGGACAAAGCATCAATTGACCGATCTGACCACTGGGAACACACTGGTCTGACCTAGCCTAGGTGGTCTGACCGCTCAAGTCAAGGCTGTCTGATTTTTGCTATTCCAGAACAAAAAAACAGCTCATGACTAAGAACTCAAATAGGCATAACTTCTAATATACTAAACAAAATGACTTAAAACTTGAACCATAGCCTCCTGGTCCTATGAACCTATTCCACGAATGGATCAATAAGGTATTCAATAAAGTTTTCACCTTTGCCCAAAACAAGGCAAATTACATCAAATTGGATCAAAGAGGAAGATGATGATTCGAAGTGTAGGACCGAAGATGGCAACAGAATAGGTGAATGGTGCCTCAAATTTTTTCAAAAGTATTCTCTAATCTTTACTCCAATAGCTATGAAAAATTATGAGGATCAAAAGTAAAAAATAAATGATCACCAGAAACTAATTTGAGAGAGAAAAACTAGTGTGGTTAGAAAAGACCAGTGTGTTCGAAGACCAACATGGTCGAACAAGACCAATGTGGTCAAAATAAGATCAGACTGGTCGAAGGCCAGTGAGTGGTCGAAAACCAGAGTGGTCGAAGACTAGTGTGTGGTCAACGATCAATGTAGTCGAAGATCAATATGGTAGAAGCAGACAATGTGGTCGAAATAAGACTAGTGTGGTTGAACCATACAACGTGGTCGAAATAAGACCAGTGTGATTGAAATAAGACCAGTGAAATCAGGGGATGAATAGAAATTTCAACACTACTAAGAATCCATGCAACTTTTGATCGGTTGATCCAAATGACTTGAAACTTTGCATGCACTTTCTCTACGATGTCAGGAACGTATTCCAATCAATGATCAAGAAAGTCATTGCCAAAGTTCTGACCTTTTTTTTATTTAAGGAAGAGTCCACTAAGACTGATCAAAAGAGGGAAACTTCAATCTGTTCTTACTCGTGAGTCCTAGATGGTTTAGGTGACCTGGGATGTATTCTCACATGTCATAGGAAGATAGAACACATCACTAATTCAACCCAAAACATCCATAAGAGTAAAACTAAAAAATCACCTCTCTTTTGAAAACCAAGCAAACTCAAGAACTTCCTCTAGATCATGCCTAGATGGATGGGATCTTGTCTCCAGGTGTAGAGACCCGAATATACAAATCCGGACTCTCCTGTGTATTCTGCACTAGTCCAGGATCACGCTAGTGCACACAGCATAAACAAAGATAAATATCATCCACATCACGATATTCTAAAGAAATCCAGACTACATAAATAAAATATCAGAGTACAACCTTATGGTCAAGCTTACAATCTCAATAGCCTGAGTGGCTAATAAGCTAGCAGCGGAAAATCCAAAGTAAAACGTAGTGGCCAATCGACATGCCCACAGGCAATCGAGTGGGGAGCGAAGCCTAGAACGCGTGATCGTCGAAGTACTCGCCTCCTGGAACCTCCTGCTGGTAGTACTCATCCTCAACTGAGCAACATAGGCATAAAGCCGTGAGTACATTGGTACTCAGCAAGCCGTTTGTAACAAATGATGCAATATAGAATGCAAGGCTTACCAATGGAAGGCTGAAAGGGTTAATTTGCATAAAACAACATTTGAAATTACCATAAATAGATTGAAGGCGAATTGAAGTAAAACAATAATAAACAAATATCAAAGGAATTGAAGTAACCACTTATGAATCTCCCATCCATAAGCTAAACCAACCACTCATGGATCTCCCAACCAACAGTGAATTAACCATCCACTGTCCAAAACTTTTTAGAAATAACTATACCTCGTGTGAAATCACCGAGCATTGTCCATGACCGAGGACGCGGCTATTCGAATAGTTTTACACTCTGCAGAGGTTGTACAGCTTTACCCACAAGACATGATCATCCCATATTGCCACTAGATTAACACACTTCCTTTGGTGTGCGGCGAGGAGATCATGACAAGGCCTTTACAATGTTCAATCTCAACCCAGTTCCGTCTCGCTAAGGTTTCGCCTCTCACCCCCTCTTGCGCCAATGTGGGTCTATGGCCACGCCAAACCACACTCATCACAATGACGGAACCGAAATTGAAACATCCCAAATTAATTAGCCAGGTCCATCCCATACTGGACATGTGGTAGTACGGTAAGACTCAGATCAATGGCGCACAAAGTTAAGTCCTTAAATTTACTCAGGCGAAACATCCACATCCCATGTGCCTCTCGCACCCCCTTTACTGCACGATCAATTGCCCAAGTGAAACCAATTTTGTATAACCACCGCCAATGACGCACCAACGTCACGGCACAAATTTTATAACAGTGGTACCAACCACGATTCAATATCTCATTAAGTCAAATTATTTAATCACATGTGATGATGAAACCTTTCGCAAAATAAGCAAGGCTAAGCATTCTAATTGTACCAACCCAATGTGACGAAATAACATAGCATCACTAATTAAATTCCCAACCTAAGGTGACAATGGCATCAAGGTATTCCAAAATATCAAGGAGGGAAATAACCAATTGGGACGATAACTACCAATACAAGGGTTTGAATAAAAATAGCAATGCAAGATAATTTAAAACAAAATAATTAAATAATATATTGCAAACTGGGTTCAACATGATCAAAGGACACGACTTGCCTTGGCCTTGCTCAGTTGACGGTTCTTGATCTTCAAATCCAACGGCGGCTCCCTCGAACGCGTGATCTAACGAGAGAGAAAACGACACAAAGAGACAAAATAAATTCAAATAAACTCCAAAAATTCTCAAACCTGAACCAAAAGATAGAGCTCAATTTTAGATGAATTTAGGAAAAAGAATCGGGTCAATCGGAGCTAGGATGAGGGAGAACGGGGCTCTGGAAAATCTGGTTTTAGGAAAAAGGCTGAAAATCGGAAAAGGCACTGTGCTGTGGACCGGGTGCACGGTGAGATGGGTCTACGGTGGACTCGGCGCACGAAACAGTGCGGGCTGACTGGGCGGCTGGCGCGGCGGCTAGGGCTGACGTGGCTGACACGTGGCGACACGTGGCAGCCGACGTGGCATCTGGGCGGTCTCGGGTGCTGACATGGCGGACAGGTGGCGCTGACGTGGCGGCTCGGGTGCGCGGCGGCGGGGCGATCGGATGGCTGCGGTGTGGCCACGTGGACGCATCCGGGCCGTCGGCCCAGATCGGTTCACGGGTCTACCGCTCGGGCTGACGGGCGGGTCCCACATGGCGGCGGCGGGGTGCGCGGCGGACGGCGTCCACAGGGAGGCGAAGGGTCGCGGGGCGCGGCTCCACCGGCGGCGCGGTGCGCGGGGACCGAGGCGACGCGGGGCGCGGCCGAGGCGGCGAGGCGCGGCGGCGGCGGCGGTTCTGGCCAGCGGGGCTCGGGACGGCGGCGACGGTTCTGGCCGGCGGCGACCGGGTGGCGGAGGGCAGCGGCGGGTCTGGCCGACGGGGTGACCGGGCGGCGGCGGGGCTCACCGGCGACGACGACGACGGCGGCGACGGGACGACGACGTCGGCTCTGGCGGCAAGGTGCACGGCGGCGAAAGCGGCTGGCGGCGGAGCTCACCGGCGACGGTGGACGACGGCGGCGAGAACGACGGCGAGCGGCGACGGAGGAGGCGGCGGCTGCGCACGGCGGCGGAGGCGGCGGCGATTCGGGATGGCGGCGAACCTCGAAGTCCGCGCTTTAAATACCCCGAGCGGCGGCGGGTTAGGGTTAGGGTTAGGGTTAGCGGGCGTGCGCGGGAGTTCCGGCCGGATACGGCGCAGACAGGTGGGCCCCACCTGTCGGTGGCGCGGGAGAGCGGGCGGCAGCGATGCGCGCGAGCGCGGGCGGCAGCGGGCGGATGGGTGACGCGTGTCGCTCATCCAGCGGCTCAAGGCGGGCGCGGGCTAAGCGCGGATGCGCGCCGCGTGGCGCGGGCGGGGCAGGCCAGGCGCGGCCGAACCGGGCCGGTTCGGTGGGTTTCGGCCCACCGGCCGGTTCGGGATTTTCTCTTTTTGTTTTTCTTTTCTTTTTCCAGAAATTCAGACAATTCTTTTTGAGCTCTAGAAAATAGCAAATAAATCCGGAAAATTCACCAAAAATACCAGGAAATTCCTTGAGACTCAGGGAACTCAAATAAAATGATCTTGGCAAATGTTAATGTTTAGTTTAATCATATTAAATCTAAATAAATTCTGAAAATTCCTTTTAAGCTTTAATTAATTCCAGAAAATTCCAGAAAAATCCAAATGGTGAATTTTATTTTAAAAGCTTCAAAAAGGCTCTGAAAATCAGGATGTTACAAACCTCCCCCCTTAAACGGAATCTCGACCCCGAGATTCAGGCTCACTAAAAGAATAGGTTACCGGGTGCGACATTGGAGACGACGTGGTTGAGGCTTCCCTTTGTAACGCTATGAGGTATCTGGTTTCCTTGACTTGACGATGTTCCACGGCTTGCTCCTGGAGTTTTGGCAGGAGTACTTCCAAGGTTGAACGGAATTGGCGTGATTCCTTGACGCTTCTGTGGGCACGTGCGAGCAAAATGACCTGGCTCATGGCACTTGTAGCAAGTGACTGATGCTGTAGGGTTGACATTCTCCCGTTGCTGATTAATTGGCTGAGGCCCAGACAAGAGCTGGCGAGGGGCTGGTGCGGGGGTTTTGAATCCTGACTGCTGAGGGACACGGGCTGGCTGATATGTGCTGAGGCGAGTCCTCTGAGCCTGGTGCATCTGTGATCCCTGCTGCATCATTCTCCGCTTGCGAGGTTCTTCTAACTCGTGACGGCTCTCCTCAATGAGCATTGCCTTATCCACCATGTTTTGGAAGCTGGCATAGTCGTTGCCCACAACCTGCACCTTCAATCCTGGGTTCAAGCCTTTCCGAAACCTCTTCTGACGGTCTTCATCTGTGGCTACGTCCTCGGGTGCATAGCGAGCTAGCTGAGTGAATTTATTGAGGTATTCACTCACTGTCATGTTCTTCTGCTGCAACTCACGGAACTCCTCCTTCTTCATGTCCATCACCCCATCTAGGACATGGGCGTGACGGAAAGCGGTGGAGAACTCATCCCAAGTAATGCTGTCCTGGTCCTCGTGGGCGTCACAGTAGTTCTCCCACCACTCTGCTGCAGGTCCCTCTAGCTGGTGTGCTGCATACAGCACTCTCTCCCTGTCTGTGCACTGGGCCAAGTTCAGCTTTTTCTCTACTGAACGGATCCAGTCGTCTGCCTCCAAAGGCTCTGAAGAACTGGAGTAGGTAGGCGGCCTCGTCCTCATAAACTCTGCAAAGCGGGACTGATGGTGGGCGGCCTGAGGTGCTGCTACCCCTGGGTGCTGACGCTGAGCCATATTGTTCATATTCTGCATCATTGCTTGCATCATCTGAGTCTGGGCCATCAGGAACTGACTGAGAGCGGGGTCCAGGGTCGGCGGAACTGCCTGGGGTGGCTGAGTGGAACTGTTCCCTGGGTTCTGGTTTGTCTGCTCACGACCTGCGGAGTTCCTGGTTTCAACCATCTTGCTGCTGCTCTGAAAAGAAAGACCATTTGCTGAGAACTGACTTCTGAAGGCTCAATAGGTAAGAGGGAAAAGCAGAGGTAAGCGGTAAACTCGTCTAAGGAGAATAACTAATGGCATCCTAAACTAAGCAGACACTTAGCCGAAGAGGCTAACAAAAGAAGTAATAAACTCCACAAAAAGATTTTGACATGACTGCATCATAATGCTAGAAGCAAAACTGCAGCTCACATCACACACAACGGCAAATAAGAGGCAAGACGATCTACACGATGCTAAACTATAACAAGGTTGAAATCTAATGGCTCCTAATCTTCACGGAAATCTCCAATCTTGTCTTGACATATTGGGCGCTTCCTTGATCCAGACTTCACAGCATAGCTTGAAGAATTCCATGCCAACTTTCACTTTGATCGAGGGACACTCGAACATCTATGGACATTATAGGGATAAGAAGTCAAATTGAGTTTCGAAAACAAGTTCTCAGAGGAGACAAGGAGCAAGAATCCTAAGAATGAGGTAAGAATCAAGAATTACTAGTCAATCATTTGGTTGATTTGATTTAGAAAATAAATTTTGAAAACTTGCTAATTCGACCATTCTAACTAGGGCTTCGTCCTACAGTCGATATAGCTCTGATACCATCTCTGTAGAGACCCGAATATACAAATCCGGACTCTCCTGTGTATTCTGCACTAGTCCAGGATCACGCTAGTGCACACAGCATAAACAAAGATAAATATCATCCACATCACGATATTCTAAAGAAATCCAGACTATATAAATAAAATATCAGAGTACAACCTTATGGTCAAGCTTACAATCTCAATAGCCTGAGTGGCTAATAAGCTAGCAGCGGAAAATCCAAAGTAAAACGTAGTGGCCAATCGACATGCCCACAGGCAATCGAGTGGGAAGCGAAGCCTAGAACGCGTGATCGTCGAAGTACTCGCCTCCTGGAACCTCCTGCTGGTAGTACTCCTCATCCTCAACTGAGCAACATAGGCATAAAGCCGTGAGTACATTGGTACTCAGCAAGCCGTTTGTAACATCCTGATTTTCAGAGCCTTTTTGAAGCTTTTAAAATAAAATTCACCATTTGGATTTTTCTGGAATTAATTAAAGCTTAAATGAGATTTTATGATTCAAAAGGATTTAATATGATTAAGTTAAACATTAACATTTGCCAAAGTTATTTTATTTGAGTTCCTGGTGTCTCAAGGAATTTATTGGAATTTTTCTGGATTTATTTGCTATTTTCTAGAGCTCAAAATTAATTTATTTGAATTTCTGAAAAAGAAAAAGAAAAGAAAATCCCAACCGGCCAGTGGGCCGAAACCCACCAGCCGGCCCAGCCCAGCAGGCCGGCAGCCCGCACCGCCCCGCCGTGCCACGCGTCGCACATCGGTGCCGCGCTTGCGCCCGCCTTACCCCTACCGTTGGTCGACGCGTGTCGCCATCCCGGCCGCCCGCTCACGCCTGTGCGCCATCCTCGCCGCTCGCCCGTCCGAACCGCTGACAGGTGGGGCCCACCTGTCAGGTGCGTCGTCCCCGAGCGGGACTCTCCTTCCCCGTCTCCGAGCCGGACTCTGCGCCGCCGCCGCCGTCTTCATCGCGAACTCCTCCGCCGTACCCGTCCCGGATGCCTCGCCGCCCGGGTATAAATACGGAGGCCGCCCCCTCGGTTTCCTCGTCCCGCAGCCGCCGCCTCTGCCGCCGCTCACCGCCGCCGACGACGCCCGTGCACCGCGCTCGTCTGACGTCGTCGCCCGTGTGCGCTGCCGCCGCTCGCTGCCGTTCGCCGCCGGTGAGCCTCGCCGTCAGCCGCCGCCGTCCCGTGTCGCCGCCGGCCAAGCCGCCGCCGTCCCGAACCTCGCCGGGCAGCCCCGCCACCCGGACCGCGCCGCCTCGACCCTCGCCTCGCGCCGTCCGCCGCCAGCTGGACCGCCCCCATGCCCGCGCGTCCCCTCGCCTTCCCGTGGATCGAGTCCACCGTGCGCCGAGCCACTGACAAGCCGGGCCCACCGGTCAGTCATGGTCCATAGACCGAGCCACGCCAGCCAGCCACGCAAGCCGAGCCACGTCAGCCCTAGGTTGACCTGTCAGCCACGTCGGCGCCACCTGTCACGCCACGTCAGCCCAGCCGCTTGCGCAAGCAGCCCAGTCAGCCGCACTGTTCCGTGCGCCGCGTGCACCGTGGACCTAGCTCCTCGTGCGCCCGGTCCACAGCACAGTACCTTTTCTATTTTCCCCGATTTTCTTTAGATCCAATTTTCCAAGAGCCTGTTCTCCCTCGTCCTAGCTCCGATTGACCCGATTCTTTTTCCTAAATTCATCTAAAATTGAGCTCTTTCTTTTGGTTCTGGTTTTGCAGTTTTTGGAGTTTATTTGAATTTTATTTGATTTTATTTTGTCTTTTCGATGCGCTTTCTCTCTCGTTAGATCACGTTTTCGAAGGAGCCGAAGCAGGGTTTGAAGATCAAGATCCGTCAACTGAGCAAGACCAAGGCAAGTCGTGTCCTTTGATCATGTTGAACCCAGTTTGCAATCTATTATTTAATTATTTTGTTTTAAATTATCTTGCATCGCTACTTTTATTCAAACCCTTGTATTGGTAGTTATCGTCCCAATTGGTTATTTCCCTCCTTGATAATTTGAATGCCCTGATTCCATTGTCACCATAGAATGGGAAATTACTTAGTGATGCAATATTAGTTGTCACATGGGGTGTGCGTTTAATTGCTTAGCCATGCTTATCACTAGTACGTTGGGTTTATCATCACATGTGGTTAATTAATCTTGACTTAATGATATACTTGAACGTGGTGGTCAACCACAGCTATAAAATTTGTGTGCCATGACATGGGTAGTGTCATTGGTGTTGGTTATACAAAAATTGGTTTTCACTTGGGCGATTGATCGTGCAGTAAAGGGGGTGCGAGAGGCACATGGGATGTGGATGCTTCGCCTGGGTAACTCTTAAGGACTTAACTTTGTGCGCCATTGATCTGAGCTTAATCGTGCAAACCACATGTCTAGTATGGGATAGACCTGGCATAATAATTTGTGAAGTCTCCACTTTGGTTTTACTACTGATGTTGTTGTGGCGCAAGAGGGGGTGAGAGGCGAAACCTTAGCGAGTGGGATCAGGTGGAGATGGATCATTGTAAAAGCCTTGTTGTGATTTCCTTAGCGCGAGGCTAATCACATCGTGTGGGTACAGTTGTGCAACCTCTGCAGAGTGTAAAACTATTCGAATAGCCGTGTCCTCGGTCATGGACAACGCTCGGTGATTTCACACGAGGGGTAGAGTTTTCATAAAAACCTGGTTGGGTTAAGTTGGAGAGTGAATGGTTAGTTCACTGGTGGTTCATTTCATGGATCTTGGTTCATGGTGGATTCCTTGGGTGAATGGCTAGTTCACTTGTGGGTGGGTCTCAATTCCTTTGGTTACTTATTTAATTATCATTTATAAAGCTTGCTTTTCAATCTATTTATTGTATTTACTTCAAATTGTCGCTTTCTGCAAAACTAACCTTTCAGCCATCCATTGTTAAGCCTTGCATACTATATTGCATTCATTTGTTACAAACGGCTTGCTGAGTACCAATGTACTCACGGCTTTATGCCCCTGTTGCTCAGTTGAGGAGGAGGAGTATCACCAGCAGGAGGTTCCAGAAGGAGAGTACTTCGACGTCTTCGCGGATTAGGCTTCGTTCTCCACTCGATAGCCTGTGGGCGTGTCGATTGGCTGATGCGCTTTCTTTTGGATTTCCGCTGCTAGTTTTTGTTAAGCCCTTCGGGCTAGTCTATTGTAAGCTTGACCATAAGGTCGTACTCTGATGATTATTAATAATATTTGAGTCTTTTCTTAGTAGATCGTGATATGTTCGATATTTCATCTTTGTTTATACTGTGTGCACTAGCGTGATCCTGGACTAGTGCAGAATACACAGAAGAGTCCGGATTTGTATATTCGGGTCTCTACAGAGATGGTATCAGAGCTATATCGACTGTAGGACGGAGCCCTAGTTAGAGTGGTCAAATTAGCAAAGTTTTCAAAATTTATTTTCTAAATCAAATCAACCAAATGATTGACTAGTAATTCTTGATTCTTACCTCATTCTTAGGATTCTTGCTCCTTGTCTCCTCTGAAATATTGTTTTCGAAACTAAATTTGACTTCTTACCCCCATAATGTCCATAGATGTCTCGAGTGTCCCAAGATAAAAAAAGAGGTCGACCCAGAATTCTTCAAGCTGTGCTGTGAAGTTTGGATCAAGGAAGCACCCCAATGTTTCAAGACAAGATTGGAGATTTCCGTGAAGATTAGGGGCCATTAGATTTGAACCTTGTTATAGTGTTAGTATCGTATAGATCGTTTTGCTTCTTATTTGCCGTTGGGTGTGATGTGAGCTGCAGTTTTGCTTCTAGCATTATGATGCAGTCATGTCAAAAATCTTTTTGCGGAGTTTATCGCTTCTTTTGTTAGCCTTTTTGGCTAAGTGTCTGCTTAGTTTAGGTTGCCATTAGTCATTCCCCTTAGACGAGTTTACCTCTCATCTATGCTTTTCCCACTTATCTTTAAAACCCGGTCAGAGTTTTGGAAGTGTCCGAGCAGCTAACCCGGAATAAAGTTGTCCAAGTTCAACCTCAAGCCTTACCTATACTTTTCCCCCTTACCTTTTCGCCTGGAGCAGTCAGTAGCGTTTCTCTTCAGAGCAGCAGCAAGATGGTTGGACCCAGGAACCCCGCAGAAGCATCAAGCAATCTCGCCTATTCCTTTCAAATTTGGAAGTACCCCTGCCAAGACTCCAGGAGCAAGCCGTGGAATGTCGTTAAGTCAAGGAAGCCAAATACCTCAGAGCGTTACAAGGGGAAGCCTCAACAACGTCGTCTCCAGCGTCGTACCGGTAACCTATTCTTTTAGTCAGCCTGAATCTCGGGGTCGAGATTCCGTTTAAGGGGGGAGGTTTGTAACATCCTGATTTTCAGAGCCTTTTTGAAGCTTTTAAAATAAAATTCACCATTTGGATTTTTCTGGAATTAATTAAAGCTTAAATGAGATTTTATGATTCAAAAGGATTTAATATGATTAAGTTAAACATTAACATTTGCCAAAGTTATTTTATTTGAGTTCCTGGTGTCTCAAGGAATTTATTGGAATTTTTCTGGATTTATTTGCTATTTTCTAGAGCTCAAAATTAATTTATTTGAATTTCTGAAAAAGAAAAAGAAAAGAAAATCCCAACCGGCCAGTGGGCCGAAACCCACCAGCCGGCCCAGCCCAGCAGGCCGGCAGCCCGCACCGCCCCGCCGTGCCACGCGTCGCACATCGGTGCCGCGCTTGCGCCCGCCTTACCCCTACCGTTGGTCGACGCGTGTCGCCATCCCGGCCGCCCGCTCACGCCTGTGCGCCATCCTCGCCGCTCGCCCGTCCGAACCGCTGACAGGTGGGGCCCACCTGTCAGGTGCGTCGTCCCCGAGCGGGACTCTCCTTCCCCGTCTCTGAGCCGGACTCTGCGCCGCCGCCGCCGTCTTCGTCGCGAACTCCTCCGCCGTACCCGTCCCGGATGCCTCGCCGCCCGGGTATAAATACGGAGGCCGCCCCCTCGGTTTCCTCGTCCCGCAGCCGCCGCCTCTGCCGCCGCTCACCGCCGCCGACGACGCCCGTGCACCGCGCTCGTCTGACGTCGTCGCCCGTGTGCGCTGCCGCCGCTCGCTGCCGTTCGCCGCCGGTGAGCCTCGCCGTCAGCCGCCGCCGTCCCGTGTCGCCGCCGGCCAAGCCGCCGCCGTCCCGAACCTCGCCGGGCAGCCCCGCCACCCGGACCGCGCCGCCTCGACCCTCGCCTCGCGCCGTCCGCCGCCAGCTGGACCGCCCCCACGCCCGCGCGTCCCCTCGCCTTCCCGTGGATCGAGTCCACCGTGCGCCGAGCCACTGACAAGCCGGGCCCACCGGTCAGTCATGGTCCATAGACCGAGCCACGCCAGCCAGCCACGCAAGCCGAGCCACGTCAGCCCTAGGTTGACCTGTCAGCCACGTCGGCGCCACCTGTCACGCCACGTCAGCCCAGCCGCTTGCGCAAGCAGCCCAGTCAGCCGCACTGTTCCGTGCGCCGCGTGCACCGTGGACCTAGCTCCTCGTGCGCCCGGTCCACAGCACAGTACCTTTTCCATTTTCCCCGATTTTCTTTAGATCCAATTTTCCAAGAGTCTGTTCTCCCTCGTCCTAGCTCCGATTGACCCGATTCTTTTTCCTAAATTCATCTAAAATTGAGCTCTTTCTTTTGGTTCTGGTTTTGCAGTTTTTGGAGTTTATTTGAATTTTATTTGATTTTATTTTGTCTTTTCGATGCGCTTTCTCTCTCGTTAGATCACGTTTTCGAAGAAGCCGAAGCAGGGTTTGAAGATCAAGATCCGTCAACTGAGCAAGACCAAGGCAAGTCGTGTCCTTTGATCATGTTGAACCCAGTTTGCAATCTATTATTTAATTATTTTGTTTTAAATTATCTTGCATCGCTACTTTTATTCAAACCCTTGTATTGGTAGTTATCGTCCCAATTGGTTATTTCCCTCCTTGATAATTTGAATGCCCTGATTCCATTGTCACCATAGAATGGGAAATTACTTAGTGATGCAATATTAGTTGTCACATGGGGTGTGCGTTTAATTGCTTAGCCATGCTTATCACTAGTACGTTGGGTTTATCATCACATGTGGTTAATTAATCTTGACTTAATGATATACTTGAACGTGGTGGTCAACCACAGCTATAAAATTTGTGTGCCATGACATGGGTAGTGTCATTGGTGTTGGTTATACAAAAATTGGTTTTCACTTGGGCGATTGATCGTGCAGTAAAGGGGGTGCGAGAGGCACATGGGATGTGGATGCTTCGCCTGGGTAACTCTTAAGGACTTAACTTTGTGCGCCATTGATCTGAGCTTAATCGTGCAAACCACATGTCTAGTATGGGATAGACCTGGCATAATAATTTGTGAAGTCTCCACTTTGGTTTTACTACTGATGTTGTTGTGGCGCAAGAGGGGGTGAGAGGCGAAACCTTAGCGAGTGGGATCAGGTGGAGATGGATCATTGTAAAAGCCTTGTTGTGATTTCCTTAGCGCGAGGCTAATCACATCGTGTGGGTACAGTTGTGCAACCTCTGCAGAGTGTAAAACTATTCGAATAGCTGTGTCCTCGGTCATGGACAACGCTCGGTGATTTCACACGAGGGGTAGAGTTTTCATAAAAACCTGGTTGGGTTAAGTTGGAGAGTGAATGGTTAGTTCACTGGTGGTTCATTTCATGGATCTTGGTTCATGGTGGATTCCTTGGGTGAATGGCTAGTTCACTTGTGGGTGGGTCTCAATTCCTTTGGTTACTTATTTAATTATCATTTATAAAGCTTGCTTTTCAATCTATTTATTGTATTTACTTCAAATTGTCGCTTTCTGCAAAACTAACCTTTCAGCCATCCATTGTTAAGCCTTGCATACTATATTGCATTCATTTGTTACAAACGGCTTGCTGAGTACCAATGTACTCACGGCTTTATGCCCCTGTTGCTCAGTTGAGGAGGAGGAGTATCACCAGCAGGAGGTTCCAGAAGGAGAGTACTTCGACGTCTTCGCGGATTAGGCTTCGTTCTCCACTCGATAGCCTGTGGGCGTGTCGATTGGCTGATGCGCTTTCTTTTGGATTTCCGCTGCTAGTTTTTGTTAAGCCCTTCGGGCTAGTCTATTGTAAGCTTGACCATAAGGTCGTACTCTGATGATTATTAATAATATTTGAGTCTTTTCTTAGTAGATCGTGATATGTTCGATATTTCATCTTTGTTTATACTGTGTGCACTAGCGTGATCCTGGACTAGTGCAGAATACACAGGAGAGTCCGGATTTGTATATTCGGGTCTCTGTAGAGACCCGAATATACAAATCCGGACTCTCCTGTGTATTCTGCACTAGTCCAGGATCACGCTAGTGCACACAGCATAAACAAAGATAAATATCATCCACATCACGATATTCTAAAGAAATCCAGACTATATAAATAAAATATCAGAGTACAACCTTATGGTCAAGCTTACAATCTCAATAGCCTGAGTGGCTAATAAGCTAGCAGCGGAAAATCCAAAGTAAAACGTAGTGGCCAATCGACATGCCCACAGGCAATCGAGTGGGGAGCGAAGCCTAGAACGCGTGATCGTCGAAGTACTCGCCTCCTGGAACCTCCTGCTGGTAGTACTCCTCATCCTCAACTGAGCAACATAGGCATAAAGCCGTGAGTACATTGGTACTCAGCAAGCCGTTTGTAACAAATGATGCAATATAGAATGCAAGGCTTACCAATGGAAGGCTGAAAGGGTTAATTTGCATAAAACAACATTTGAAATTACCATAAATAGATTGAAGGCGAATTGAAGTAAAACAATAATAAACAAATATCAAAGGAATTGAAGTAACCACTTATGAATCTCCCATCCATAAGCTAAACCAACCACTCATGGATCTCCCAACCAACAGTGAATTAACCATCCACTGTCCAAAACTTTTTAGAAATAACTATACCTCGTGTGAAATCACCGAGCATTGTCCATGACCGAGGACGCGGCTATTCGAATAGTTTTACACTCTGCAGAGGTTGTACAGCTTTACCCACAAGACATGATCATCCCATATTGCCACTAGATTAACACACTTCCTTTGGTGTGCGGCGAGGAGATCATGACAAGGCCTTTACAATGTTCAATCTCAACCCAGTTCCGTCTCGCTAAGGTTTCGCCTCTCACCCCCTCTTGCGCCAATGTGGGTCTATGGCCACGCCAAACCACACTCATCACAATGACGGAACCGAAATTGAAACATCCCAAATTAATTAGCCAGGTCCATCCCATACTGGACATGTGGTAGTACGGTAAGACTCAGATCAATGGCGCACAAAGTTAAGTCCTTAAATTTACTCAGGCGAAACATCCACATCCCATGTGCCTCTCGCACCCCCTTTACTGCACGATCAATTGCCCAAGTGAAACCAATTTTGTATAACCACCGCCAATGACGCACCAACGTCACGGCACAAATTTTATAACAGTGGTACCAACCACGATTCAATATCTCATTAAGTCAAATTATTTAATCACATGTGATGATGAAACCTTTCGCAAAATAAGCAAGGCTAAGCATTCTAATTGTACCAACCCAATGTGACGAAATAACATAGCATCACTAATTAAATTCCCAACCTAAGGTGACAATGGCATCAAGGTATTCCAAAATATCAAGGAGGGAAATAACCAATTGGGACGATAACTACCAATACAAGGGTTTGAATAAAAATAGCAATGCAAGATAATTTAAAACAAAATAATTAAATAATAGATTGCAAACTGGGTTCAACATGATCAAAGGACACGACTTGCCTTGGCCTTTCTCAGTTGACGGTTCTTGATCTTCAAATCCAACGGCGGCTCCCTCGAACGCGTGATCTAACGAGAGAGAAAACGACACAAAGAGACAAAATAAATTCAAATAAACTCCAAAAATTCTCAAACCTGAACCAAAAGATAGAGCTCAATTTTAGATGAATTTAGGAAAAAGAATCGGGTCAATCGGAGCTAGGATGAGGGAGAACGGGGCTCTGGAAAATCTGGTTTTAGGAAAAAGGCTGAAAATCGGAAAAGGCACTGTGCTGTGGACCGGGTGCACGGTGAGATGGGTCTACGGTGGACTCAGCGCACGAAGCAGTGCGGGCTGACTGGGCGGCTGGCGCGGCGGCTAGGGCTGACGTGGCTGACACGTGGCGACACGTGGCAGCCGACGTGGCATCTGGGCGGTCTCGGGTGCTGACATGGCGGACAGGTGGCGCTGACGTGGCGGCTCGGGTGCGCGGCGGCGGGGCGATCGGATGGCTGCGGTGTGGCCACGTGGACGCATCCGGGCCGTCGGCCCAGATCGGTTCACGGGTCTACGGCTCGGGCTGACGGGCGGGTCCCACATGGCGGCGGCGGGGTGCGCGGTGGACGGCGTCCACGGGGAGGCGAAGGGTCGCGGGGCGCGGCTCCACCGGCGGCGCGGTGCGCGGGGACCGAGGCGACGCGGGGCGCGGCGGCGGCGGCGGTTCTGGCCAGCGGGGCTCGGGACGGCGGCGACGGTTCTGGCCGGCGGCGACCGGGTGGCGGAGGGCAGCGGCGGGTCTGGCCGACGGGGTGACCGGGCGGCGGCGGGGCTCACCGGCGACTACGACGACGGCGGCGACGGGACGACGACGTCGGCTCCGGCGGCAAGGTGCACGGCGGCGAAAGCGGCTGGCGGCGGAGCTCACCGGCGACGGTGGACGACGGCGGCGAGAACGACGGCGAGCGGCGACGGAGGAGGCGGCGGCTGCGCACGGCGGCGGAGGCGGCGGCGATTCGGGATGGCGGCGAACCTCGAAGTCCGCGCTTTAAATACCCCGAGCGGCGGCGGGTTAGGGTTAGGGTTAGGGTTAGCGGGCGTGCGCGGGAGTTCCGGCCGGATACGGCGCAGACAGGTGGGCCCCACCTGTCGGTGGCGCGGGAGAGCGGGCAGCAGCGATGCGCGCGAGCGCGGGCGGCAGCGGGCGGATGGGTGACGCGTGTCGCTCATCCAGCGGCTCAAGGTGGGCGCGGGCTGAGCGCGGATGCGCGCCGCGTGGCGCGGGCGGGGCAGGCCGGGCGCGGCCGAACCGGGCCGGTTCGGTGGGTTTCGGCCCACCGGCCGGTTCGGGATTTTCTCTTTTTGTTTTTCTTTTCTTTTTCCAGAAATTCAGACAATTCTTTTTGAGCTCTAGAAAATAGCAAATAAATCCGGAAAATTCACCAAAAATACCAGGAAATTCCTTGAGACTCAGGGAACTCAAATAAAATGATCTTGGCAAATGTTAATGTTTAGTTTAATCATATTAAATCTAAATAAATTCTGAAAATTCCTTTTAAGCTTTAATTAATTCCAGAAAATTCCAGAAAAATCCAAATGGTGAATTTTATTTTAAAAGCTTCAAAAAGGCTCTGAAAATCAGGATGTTACACCAGGTGACATCTCCACCTCTTATACGTCCTTGGCACTAGAAAAGCTCAAGAGAAGAGAAATCCAAACAAGAAAGCCAAGAAAATTAAAAGCACATAAGGGGATTCGTGGCACCACTCACTTGGGCAAATTTAGGATGTTCATTTCACTTGGAGAGGTATGTTTTACAACCAATCTCTTAGGATAGTAGAACTCTAAACCTAGAATACATAAACACAAGGCTCCCAAATCAAGAAACCCTAACCCTAATCTCTCAAGTCACTTTCTAACTTATCTCCCATGGGAGAGAGGAAGCTTAGCCAATATTCTCAAACCTTAACTCTTGCCTCTCTTAGCTTAGTTCAAGAAAAAAGAGCTAGCATTAACTCATGCTTTAATAAAGAACTAACATAGCTCAATCTAAAGCCTAATTTAGATTCCAAATTCAAGGAGCAGTTTTGACATGGCATATATCATAAAGGAATCACTAGGGAACAAGCTAGTCAAAAAATCAAACCTTGCAAATTTAAAAGATACCAATTGCAATAATTGATACCACTTGTGAATTTATTCTAAGTTTGCAAATTAAGCTAGCATGGCAAAGATTCAATCATACATACAGAAACATGATAAAGCTAACTAAGTAGGCATAACATGGTAATGAGCAATATCAAATTAGAATTACATCACAATTAAGTAATAATCACAACTCATCTCTAAATGCATATCTCACAATGCAATGACATGGATACATGATGCAAAAGGAAGCAAAAAAGATAAAACTTTATAACTACAAGAAAATACAAATGCAGGATACCACTTGAAAAACAAAAAGGATCAAACTCCCCCTGAGAACAAGCTGCAAGATAAAACACCAAGAAGGACTTTCAAGGAAAGAAATAGCTCAAAAAGATCCAAACTTGCAAAAGTCACTCCCCAAACTCTCTTCTCAAAAGGAATGGCTAGAATGGCTAAAAGAAGAAAGAGTTAGGCTCTATACAAATGACAAAGAGCACATGAGAATGCATCTCCTACACAAGCTCTATCTAGACCTTACCAAATCATCTAGGACAACAAAACCAAGTGCAAACCAAATCTAGAAGAACCTTATAGACTAACCAAAGTTCTCATGATATCTAGGCATAAGTACAATTTAAAGCTACCAAAGATGTCATACAGACTATTTTTGTGCCAAGGCAGAAATAAATAAGGTCATGATATACATGCATCTCAATGAATCATCAACCATACACATATAGCAAATGATAAGAAAAAGCCATAAAAGCATATGCTAGCATGGATCAAAGTATAAGCATGTATATATAAACCAAACATGATAAACAGGCATGAACAAATGTAACATCATGGTATAGAAGGCTATCCAAGATGTAATCAAGATCAAAATGTCTATAATCAAACACACATCATGTAGGCATATATCATGATAAACAAAAATCATATAGAGTATGCTAATATGTATAAATAATGGTGAATGAACATAGAAAGTATGCTAACATGTATAAATAATGGTGAGTGGACATAAGAAGCACGATGTAGACAATAAAATAGGATTGATACAACAAAGCACAAAATCATGATGATACTTGACTCCAAATACACATAATTAATAAGTAAATTATGTTCATAAAGTCAAGTTAAAACTTAAGTATCCAATAAACTAATGCATATAACATGACATTTAGATACCTAAGCAAAAGACTGACAAAAGCATGCTAATATATACATCAAGGAAAAGACATGCACAAGGGTTCAAGATAAGGCTCATATATCTACAAAATATGAACAATTAGCCAACTCATGGATATACAAATATATATATATATATATATATATATATATATATATATATATATATATATATATATATATATAGGACGAGTGTTTCATGCACCATGGTGCCTAGGCACCAATATCAATACCCGTTGATTTGCTTCGAGATTCGCAACGTTTGATGTGGGTATCTTATATACCCGTAAAAAAGTATATTTGAGATGTCAAACTCCGAAAAAATTTAAATTTAACTTCAGTTTAATTAGTTTGAACTATTTTTATGGTATATACTCACTGTAGTTGCATTGAACTCAAAAGTAGTTCAAACTAGTTTGAACTGAGTTCAAAACTAACTTACCATAAATATATCAAGGGTATAAAACATTTTCATACCCAAACTCAAAAAAATTATCAATCATACACGTGTATCGGATGTTGGTGCCTACGCACCTTGGTGCATTATGTAATTTTCCTATATATATATATATATATATATATATATATATATATATATATATATATATATATATATATATATATATGTGTGTGTATATATATATATGTATATATATATATAAAGACATGACAAGAATTATTTAAACATGCAATATGGTACAAGTGAGCACATACATAAGCACATCATGCCAAATATGATCAAATATGAATATAACAGCATGAAGATATATGATAGCTCATCAAGTAGGTGGAAATGCCAAATGTAAAGGCACATACCTCTTGGAGGTCATTAAAAGGGAGTGAAGAACCATCAAGAGTTCCAATCATGCGATAAAGCAAAAAAACTGAAACCCAATTAAACACATGTTCTTCTTCCCGCGTTTAAAAACCTACACATGAGAAGAATAAGGTGTCCAAGTCTTAGATCCCGAAGGGTTAGTAAGCAAGTATTTGGGAACCCAAAACTTGAACACACCATCACTAGAAATATGCTAGTTAGCATGATGTAATGAATAATTCATGCAAGAAAATCCAATTTTAGAGGTACGTCGTGAGTGAACAACTCAATGAAGAGAATGTCATCTCTAGAAAAGTGACAGGAACCTTGCTTAAAAGCACTAAGATGAGAACCAACAAGAGCACTAAAAGAACTCACAACTCCTTGCCGTGGGTGTGCACCTCAATGGGGAGGACAAGATCCACCACTTGAGAAATGGCAAAAATCATTCCTCGTAACAGCACGTGGACTAAAAATCAACGACATAAGAATCATGTCCACAATATTGGATGATACTACTAGGAAAAGTGACAAAGAACCCATAAGCCAAGAGAGCCCTCATGCTATGCTCACAAGTGATCATGTCATGAGAAAAACTATATCCACCCGAAGACTTAGAAGCACAGGCTCGCATGCATGTAAACTTACTTGTGATTGACATTATTGCCAGTGGCTCCCTTGGCCCTTGCTTAGTTGCCCCTTCCCCTAGGCCCTGTGTCGGAACCCAGAGCAGCAACTCCAGGATCCTCTGTGTAAATCGCACTAGTCCAGGATCAGCTAGTGCACACAGTGGACAACAAAGATAAATACCAAGCTTAATGACATTTATTTAATTTAAAGAGTACGGCCTTATGGCCAGTGTTTACATCATCGCACATTGGCAAAAATAACTGCGAAAGAAACTGCGGAAGCGAAGCTGAAAAGGCGAAGCCCAAGCCTGCCCACAGGCAAACAACTGCAAGACGTGGCCTACTCGTAGTCGACGTCGTCTTCCTCTGTGTGGAGATAGCAAGGTGAGTACAAACTTGTACTCCGCAAGTCACACGGAGAAATGTAATATAATGATAAAGGCATCAATGGAAGGCTTATAGGGTTAGTTTGCATAAAACAACATTTAATGAAATACAGTAAATAGATTGAAATTGCTGAATTTAATACAATAAGTAAAAACAATACTTGTAATCGAAAATAATACCGTCAGTGCAGGCTCCGACCAAACACCAACCTATCCACGGGCATCCCACCCAGACCATCTTTTCCAAAAGTTCATGTATGGATTCCATCCATCCACACGCTTCCACTGCGCAACTCTGATAGATTCCATCCATCCACCAGGTTTCAATCTCTCACGGATTCCATCCATCCGCAAGGTTTTCATCTCTCGTGGATTCCGTCCATCCACAAGGTTTTCAAAAATATTTTTGAAAAACAAAGTCTAATCCATGAAAAACATTTACTTAGCATGCCCATGACCATGGGCACGGCTATCCAGGATAGATTATACACTCTGCAGAGGTTGTACAGCTTTACCCACAAGACACGATCATCCTATTTGCCACCGAATTATACACTTCCTTAGGTGTGCGACGAGGAGATCGTGACAAGGCCTTTACAATGGAAAGCCTTCAACCTGGCCAAGCCAACACTAAGGTTTCACCCCAGTAAGGAATCCACCAGACCGGGACCCCCTCTTGAGCCGAGTGAGACTTCTCATGGCCTACGCCACGCTCACTTTCATCCTACGACATGACTTAGGTTGGGACCCGCAAACTATTTAGCCAGGGCTGTCCCATACCAGCCTTGTGGTAGTACGATAGGGCTTTACAACAGTAGCTCACAGACCGGTCCTTAATTGACTTAGGCTCAACCGCATACCCCCTGTGCCCGACAATTAGGACTGTTCGTTCGGTTTTTTCGGTTTATACGGTTCGGTAAATACGGTTTGATCGGTAAATACGGTCTTAGTAATTCAGGAAATACGGTATTTTACATAATACGGTGTGGTATCGGTAAATACCATTTTATTTCGGTACGGTATCGGTAAATACCAATTTTACCAAAGTTTGCACGAATTGCTAAACATTAATTACTTAATCTCCAATTCTCCATTCCATTTCCAGTCAGGCACTCATCCAGAATTCCAGACTGCAGTCTGGCTGCTGGCACTTATTGCTACTAGAACATAAATAACACATAGATCAAAGACAGTCATCCACAATCTTCTTTTCTGATATTCTTGTCAATGTCCTTAATCCTCAGTTCCTCACCACTCCACTGCAATCACTCAGCCAGCAATTCGGCCATGAACAAATCAATTGAGCATCAATATAGTAGTAACTAGTAAGCACAATTTATCGTCAGGTAGGCATCATTTTTGTCACGATTATAGACATAACAGTATACAGAACAATTGGTCCTCTTCTAGTTTTTGAACAAAAACCACATGCTTTTATTATTCCAAACCTTTATCAGCCACGGCCATGAGCCCATGATCAATATTGATTCCCTCAGGTAAAAGGGTATTCAGACAAATCCACACACACCTGGTTAAGGATGAAGCTCTTGCCCTGGCGCGTGCGGTCGCAGACGGAGATGACCCCGACGGGGCCCTTGACGAGTTGCAGCGCTGCCACCGCCTCCGGGTCCATCCGGAACCTGCCCCGCTCGTCGCAGTACACTAGCCGCAGCGGCGGCCCCTCCCCCTCCCCCTGCGAAGGGCAAGCGCGGCGAGGAGGCGGACGACGGGGTCCACGGCGAGCCGGGGCCCGGCGCCGACGGCGACGCCTCGCCGCCGCCATGGCCACGGCTCCGATCCCGCTCCTTGGACGCGGAGCCCCGAAGTCCCAGCATCTGCATCATCGTGGCCTCGCGGGGGGAGGGGATCTTCTCTAGGGTTTGGGGGATTTTGGAGAGGTCGGGGTCGGGGCGAGCGCCGAGTGGGCGAGTGGCGACTGCGCTCTGCGCGTCTGCGGCTAGGGTTGAAGGCGCCTGCCGCGTCCCGCGTGCGTCGGGCGGGCCGTCGGTGCCTGGTGGGCCGAGACACTGAGTTGGGCTGATCGGTTTTTTCGGTTTTCCCTCGGTTTTTACCGAAAAAACCGAATCATACAAATACCCCTTTTGTAGCTACCAAACCGAATACCGAAAACCGGTCAAACCGAGTTGACCGGTTCGGTTCGGTTTTTTTGGTACGGTTTTTTCGGTTCGGTTTTTTTTTGCACAGCCCTACCGACAATCAACCACTGCGGCTCCGACCAACAGGGCATGCCTGCACCCACCATCTAACCAATTGCCTAAGCCTAAACCAGTTTTTATATTTTGTTTTCAAAATATTTCATAAACCTCCTTGACTCACCAAAGTCAAGAGTAGCTTTGAAGAGCTTATCATTTTATGTAAAAAGGTTCGTCATTTCATGTGAAAAGGTATCCCAAAACAAATATTATAACTAAGTAGGTCTAAGCATTTGATTAACACTCTCTAGCCAACACTAATGTATTAACTAGAGTTTGATTCTAGGGTGACAAGGTATCGAGGAATTCAATATCAATGGAGGAATTAACAAGTAGGCAATAACTAAATTTAAAACTGAATTGAAATACGTTGAATAAAAATATGCATGCAATATAATTTAAAACAACATAATTTTATTTTGAAAACTGGGATCAACATGATCAAGGAGTGTGACTTGCCTTGCTCTTCAATTTGGCTTGAATCTTCGTCGAAGAAATTTCCTAAATCGTCGAAGTCTACACGTGAAAATAACCCACTAAATTCAAATAAATTCAAATTGACTTCAAATATTTGAATTGAGTCCAGAAATGGATAGAGGGGAATTTTTGATGAATTTAGAAATTTGAATGGGCTCAATCGAAGTTAAAACGAAGAAGAACGGGCTCCGGGAAGATTAATTTCAGAGAAAATGGAAAAAGGGATTTTGGGAATTGTTTTCCTAAAGGAAAATCTGAATTATTGTGTCAGCAAAGAATTTAATTTTGGCTGGATTATTTTTCTGAATAAAAAGCCATTTATGGCGTCAGCGGGCGTCAGCCCTGGGGTAATCCCACTGACATGTGGGCCCGGGTCCATGTGGACTGAGTCCATGGACTCGGGGACCCGGTGAAGTGGCAAGGGTGGTGGGCGCGACTTGCGTGGCGCCGACGGGGCGGGACGGTGCCATCGTGGCAACCACCGAGCGCCACCTAGGCAGCCACGTGGGCGCGGCACGCAGGCATGGCTGACCGCCCGGGGAGGCTCGGGCCTGTGAGCTCGCCGGCGCTCCGGCGGGTGGCGGCCGATGGCGAGGGGCGCAGGAGGGAGAGGAGGCATGGGGGAACCCGAGGGAGGTGTGCGGGCTTACCGGGGATGGCCGGAAATGGCTGGCGGCGAGAGGGCAGAGGTAGCGGCGAGCGGTGCTCGGTGCGGCGGCGATGGAGCGGGCGGGAGGGCGTGGGAGGTGGAGGAGGAGGTGGTGCGGAGTGAGGGGACGCTGGGGGAGGTATTTATAGGGGTCGGGGAGGGAGCACGGGCACGCAATTGCTCGCCGGAGATCTCGGCGGCCGGCGGCGATTGCGGGGAAATAGGGGGAAAGCGGCGCGGGGATGGAGGGATTTCGGGCGCGGGGATGGCGGGGTTGGGTCGGGGGAGAAGAGGGAGGGGAAAGGAAAGAGATCCGGGTGACCGTGGGGGCGGCGGGAATGGCGGCGGGGAAGGCGCGGCCGAGCGGGAGGAAGAAGGGTCGCGGGGAAGGAGAAGGGTGCGCTGACAGGTGGGCCCGGCGTGCAGAGAGAGAGGAGGGAGGGGCGGCTGCCGGGTGGGGCCGGGGAGGAGGAGAGAGGAGGGAGCGGGAGCGCGTCGACAGGTGGGGTCAGGCGGTCGGAGAGAGAGGGAGGGAGCGGGGGTGCGGACGGGCCAGATGGGCCGGCGGGGCGACGCGACGCAATCCAGGCCAGCTAGGTGGCGAGCAGGGGAAGGGGGAAGGCGGGATCCGGCGGCGACGTGGGTTCATCTCGGCCGTCCACTTGGCGGCCGAAAGGGGAAGGGCAGGGGAATTATTTTTATTTTTCTGATTTTGATTTTTCAGAAAACCCCAAAAAATCCATTAAGCCTCAGAAAAATATGAAAATACTTCCAAAAATTCCAAAAAAATTCACATAAGCTCCTGGTGACATTTTAGACTTAATACAAATATTTCCAGCTAATGTTGGTATTTAATTTTCATACTTAAAATACTTTTTAATTTTAAAAATAGGTTTTAAACTCCAGAAAAACACATAAACCAAATAAAAGCCAAATAAACCCAAATAAATCCAACTAATTAATTTGAATTAGGATTTTTATAGAAAATTAAAATATCCTTTTATTTAATAATATTTTTAGGTTTTCATTTAAGATACTTTTCAAAACCAACTTTTTCAAAAACAAAAAATCCAACGCAAAACCAAATTTGAAATTAGGCAACAAAAATACTTATTTTAAATTTTAAATTAATTAATTATTATTTTTTTATTTTTATTTTTTTTAAAAAAACCTAGGCTGTTACAATCTACCCCCTTAAAAAGAATCTCGTCCCCGAGATTCGAACGGGCTAGCAAAGAAATGGGTTTGGATCTTACTCTGCATGGCTTGTGTCGAGATCTGATTCAGTCGTCCTTTCACGAACTTCTGGGGCCTTTTCCTTCCTGCTTGAAGGTGGTTGGCAGTTGGTGCTCCCGGTGTTCCATTCTTCACTATCTGTTGCTTCTTGGGGCAGCTGTTGGCGTAATGCCCGGTCTCATGGCAGTTGAAACAGGTGACTCCTGCTGCAGGGTTTGAGTCCTTTGGGAAGTCAATTGCCAAAGCTTTGTTGTCTTCGTTGTTGGGGAAAGTGTTGGTCTGGACTTGTTCTTCGGCTGAAGATGAAGACTGAAATCTGTTGGCCTGTGGTGGAGTCCTTCTGATCCTGGGCAAGCTTCTGGTGTTCAGGTGCTGGGTGTTCATCCGTCTCTTCCGATTCTCCATTTCTTGGTGTTTGGACTCTTGGCGAATCGCCTAACTGACAAGCTGGTGGAAGTCAGTGTAGTCGTTGGAGAGTAGTTGAACCGACAGGTCATCATTGAGTCCTTCAAGGAACCTTTCTTACTTAGCTTCATTGGTAGCAACGTCCTCTGGCGCGTAACGTGCCAATTGGTTGAACTTCCGTAGATATTCATTCACGGTGCAGCTTCCTTGGCGCAGAGTTCGGAATTCCCTTTTCTTGAGGGTGATGGTGCCGGTTGGGATATGAGCTTTGCGGAAACTCTGCACAAACTCATCCCATGTTATGGCTTGTGCGTTGGCATGAGCAGCGGTGTAAGTGTCCCACCATTCTGACGCTGGTCCGTTCAATTGATGAGAAGCAAATAAGACTTTTTCCCGATCACTGCATTGGATGATGTCCAGCTTTTTGCCTATGACTCTAAGCCAGTCATCTGCATCCATGGGGTCAGCGCTGCTGGAAAAGGTCGGGGGACGCAACCTCATAAATTCAGCCAGGATTGGTTGGGGAGCTTGTGCTGGCACTAGTGGAGCAGGTTGTGCAGGATTGTTGATGGTCTGCACTAGTAGCTGAATAAGCTGATTCTGATTGGCCATCATTTGAGCCCAATCCGGTCCATGGGCAGGAGGTGGTGGAGGGATATGTGCAGCCTGGTTGCCAATAGGGTTGTTGTCGTGGACATTGTCGTTGTTGTTGCTTCTTGTGTTAACCATCTGCTGGGTGCTTTAAGAATTAGGAGAGAGGAGACTCAAGGCAAAGGGGGAATAGGGGATATTTTGCACAACCCAAACAAAATTCAGCAGAACCTTTTATTAATTAATAGTTATGGATGTCGACAAAAGAGAAAACTGACAGCTCATAACAACGTTTTATTAACTAGCCTAACAACTTATCCTAAAGGGCTAAGGGTCGCTTTGGTGTCATCCTTCGTGTCTGTCGAGGTACAAAGCGCGATCCTTCAATGCGAAGACTGAAATGGTGGCAGAGGCGAAGAACTGCTTTACGAGCGGCTTCTTGTCTGGCTCTTTCAAACAAGTAACCATTTCCTGTGAAGCGGTAGCGAAGACCTCCATATCCAGTTTGCTTAGTGATGAGTAAGGTGAAGTGATGTCCCATCGTCTGATCTCCATGGCTTTCTTCTCGGTGTATGTAGATAGCTCGACGTTGAAAACCCAAACGGTGAAGCAGGTGATGAAGACCCCTACTCCATCCACCGGTTGGTGCAACATCGAAGGTGTCCATCTATAATTGTTTGAACGAGAGGTAAGTTAGGAATAACTTTTTGGAATGACAATATAAAGGTGAGGAAGAATTGAGGGATAAGGATGAGCAAAGATTTGAAAGGTAAGGTTTAAGCAAAACTTTTTGAAACTACTGATTATTAAAAATAAGTCCTTATGGTCTAACCAATCTATTCTACCTACGGTCACGTCTTGGAGTCATTAAGGCTCTGATACCATCTCTGTCGGAACCCGGAGCAGCAACTCCAGGATCCTCTGTGTAAATCGCACTAGTCCAGGATCAGCTAGTGCACATAGTGGACAACAAAGATAAATACCAAGCATAATGACATTTATTTAATTTAAAGAGTACGGCCTTATGGCCAGTGTTTACATCATCGCACATTGGCAAAAATAACTGCGAAAGAAACTGCGGAAACGAAGCTGAAAAGGCGAAGCCCAAGCCTGCCCACAGGCAAACAACTGCAAGACGTGGTCTACTCGTTCTGGTCTTCATCGTAGTCGACGTCGTCTTCCTCTGTGTGGAGATAGCAAGGTGAGTACAAACTTGTACTCCGCAAGTCACATGGAGAAATGCAATATAATGATAAAGGCATCAATGGAAGGCTTATAGGGTTAGTTTGCATAAAACAACATTTAATGAAATACAGTAAATAGATTGAAATTGCTGAATTTAATACAATAAGTAAAAACAATACTTGTAATCGAAAATAATACCGTCAGTGCAGGCTCCGACCAAACACCAACCTATCCACGGGCATCCCACCCAGACCATCTTTTCCAAAAGTTCACGTATGGATTCCATCCATCCACACGCTTCCACTGCGCAACTCTGATAGATTCCATCCATCCACCAGGTTTCAATCTCTCACGAATTCCATCCATCCGCAAGGTTTTCATCTCTCGTGGATTCCATCCATCCACAAGGTTTTCAAAAATATTTTTGAAAAACAAAGTCTAATCCATGAAAAACATTTACTTAGCATGCCCATGACCGTGGGCACGGCTATCCAGGATAGATTATACACTCTGCAGAGGTTGTACAGCTTTACCCACAAGACACGATCATCCCTTTTTGCCACCGGATTATACACTTCCTTAGGTGTGCGACGAGAAGATCGTGACAAGGCCTTTACAATGGAAAGCCTTCAACCTGGCCAAGCCAACACTAAGATTTCACCCTAGTAAGGAATCCACCAGACCGGGACCCCCTCTTGAGCCGAGTGAGACTTCTCATGGCCTACGCCACGCTCACTTTCATCCTACGACATGACCCAGGTTGGGACCCGCAAACTATTTAGCCAGGGCTGTCCCATACCAGCTTTGTGGTAGTACGATAGGGCTTTACAACAGTAGCTCACAGACCGGTCCTTAATTGACTTAGGCTCAACCACATACCCCCTGTGCCCGACAATCAACCACTGCGGCTCCGACCAACAGGGCATGCCTGCACCCACCATCTAACCAATTGCCTAAGCCTAAACCAGTTTTTATATTTTGTTTTCAAAATATTTCATAAACCTCCTTGACTCACCAAAGTCAAGAGTAGCTTTGAAGAGCTTATCATTTTATGTAAAAAGGTTCGTCATTTCATGTGAAAAGGTATCCCAAAACAAATATTATAACTAAGTAGGTCTAAGCATTTGATTAACACTCTCTAGCCAACACTAATGTATTAACTAGAGTTTGATTCTAGGGTGACAAGGTATCGAGGAATTCAATATCAATGGAGGAATTAACAAGTAGGCAATAACTAAATTTAAAACTGAATTGAAATACGTTGAATAAAAATATGCATGCAATATAATTTAAAACAACATAATTTTATTTTGAAAACTGGGATCAACATGATCAAGGAGTGTGACTTGCTTTGCTCTTCAACTTGGCTTGAATCTTCGTCGAAGAAATTTCCCGAATCGTTGAAGTCTACACGTGAAAATAAACCACCAAATTCAAATAAATTCAAATTGACTTAAAATATTTGAATTGAGTCCATAAATTGATAGAGGAGAATGTTTGATGAATTTAGAAATTTGAATGGGCTCAATCGGAGTTAAAACGAAGAAGAACGGGCTCCGGGAAGATTAATTTCAGAGAAAATGGAAAAAGGGATTTTGGGAATTATTTTCCTAAAGGAAAATCTGAATTATTGCGTCAGCAAAGAATTTAGTTTTGGCTGGATTATTTTTCTGAAGAAAAAGCCATTTATGGCGTCAGCCCTGGGGTAATCCCACTGACATGTGGGCCCGGGTCCATGTGGACTGTGTCCATGGACTCGGGGACCCGGTGAGGTGGCAAGGGTGGTGGGCGCGGCTTGCGTGGCGCCGACGGGGCGGGACGGTGCCGTCGTGGCAGCCACCGAGTGCCACTTGGGCAGCCACGTGGGCGCGGCACGCGGGCATGGCCGACCGGCCGGGGTGGCTCGGGCCCGGGAGCTCGCCGGCGCTCCGCCGGGTGGCGGCCGGCGGCGAGGGGCGCAGGAGGGAGAGGAGGCGCGGGGGAACCCGAGGGAGGGGTGCGGGCTTACCGGGGATGGCCGGCGGCGAGAGGGCAGAGGCGGCGGCGATGGTGCGGAGTGAGGGGAGGCCGGGGGAGGTATTTATAGGGGTCGGGGAGGGAGCACGGGCGACGATTGCGGGGAAATAGGGGGAAAGAGGTGCGGGGATGGAGGGATTTCGGGCGCGGGGATGGCGGGGTCGGGTTGGGGGAGAAGAGGGAGGGGAAAGGAAAGAGATCCGGGCGACCGAGGGGGCGGCGGGGAAGGCGCGGCCGAGCGGGAGGAAGAAGGGGTGCGGGGAAGGAGAAGGGTGCGCTGACAGGTGGGCCCGGCGTGCAGAGAGAGAGGAGGGAGGGGGCGGCTGCCGGGTGGGGCTGGGGAGGAGGAGAGAGGAGGGAGCGGGAGCGCGCCGACAGGTGGGGTCGGGCGGTCGAAGAGAGAGGGAGGGAGCGGGGTGCGGACAGGCCAGATGGGCCAGTGGGGCGACGCGGCGCAATCGAGGCCAGCCAGGTGGCAAGCGGGGGAAGGGGGAAGGCGGGATCCGGCGGCGACGTGGGTTCATCCCGGCCGTCCACTTGGCGGCCGAAAGGGGAAGGGCAGGGGAATTATTTTTATTTTTCTGATTTTGATTTTTCAGAAAACCCCAGAAAATCCATTAAGCCTCAGAAAAAATATGAAAATACTTCCAAAAATCCAGGAAAATTCACATAAGCTCCTGGTGACATTTTGGACTTAATAAAAATATTTCCAACTAATGTTGGTATTTAAGTTTCATACTTAAAATACTTTTTAATTTTAAAAATAGGTTTTAAACTCCAGAAAAACTCATAAACCAAATAAAAGCCAAATAAACCCAAATAAATCCAACTAATTAATTTGAATTAGGATTTTTATAGAAAAATTAAAATATCCTTTTATTTAATAATATTTTTAGGTTTTCATTTAAGATACTTTTCGAAACCAGGTTTTTCAAAAACAGAAAATCCATGGCAAAACCAAATTTAAAATTAGGCAACAAAAATACTTATTTTAAATTTTAATTTAATTAATTATTTTTTTATTTTTATTTTAAAAACCTGGGCTGTTACACCCTGCTCCTTGGCTACCCCTGCTGCTTTCTCCCTCACAGCCCCGCTCCTGTCGGCCTCCTTTTCTCCCTTGCCAGTCGTCGTCGCCTCCTCTGTCCCCACCCACGTCACCTCCTCTGTTCCTACCCACGTCAGCTGCTGCCTCTTCTCTCTAGCTCTCCCTCTCGCTAGCCTCACTTCCCTCCTCGCGCACGGACGACAATGGCGCGCATGGTGGCTATGGGTAGCACAGGGCCATGGGCGGCAGTGGCTGTTGCGGACGGGGCAGCATCGGACTAGGCCACCATGCTCAACAGGTTATCGATGGCTCGTTGGGCTAAGCGTGCCTAGGCTGACCTAACATGGCCTGATCCCTCTCCATGATGTGTTTGGGTCGGAGGGCAGGCACGTGAGCTGGCATGATGGTAACTTATTCGGGTCAGCCGTGCCTAGTCTAATCAGGTCATGACTTATTCGGACCCATGTTGGACGGCCAATTTGGGCAAGTCTGGTTTCCAAGCTTGCATGGAATGTGTGGTTTCCGCCTTATACTTTCCCCATCGTAAACCTATCAGATTCTTTCTCTCGCATAATCTCGTTCGTCCAACCGCCTCACCTCGCCATCCAGATTAGGGCTGCCACTGGGTGCCTATTACTCTTATCCAAACCCATACCCACAGTATCATACAAGGTATGGGTAAGAAATAAAATACCCATTTAGATTTAGGTATAGAGATGGTAATACCTATTTATCTATTTTTACCTATACCCATTCAAACCTAAGGTTGAAAGTGTACTTAAACTATTAATGGTTGGACTACCCATATTTATTTGGGAGATTGGATCATATACCCTCCCTTTAGTTGGGAAATTGAGGATTTACCCTTCACATCTCAATGACACGTGGGGTCATCATAAGTCACTGACACGTGGGCCAGGAGGGTAAATCCTCAATTTCCATCTAAATGGAGGGTATATGATCAATTTTTTCTATTTAGTTATAACTTCTCATAAAATCATGTGGAAGCCACTTGTGCACCTATATCCATCAATTTGCACAGAGTAGCTTTTCTACACACATAATCATTTCCAACAAATTTCAGTCAATTGCGTAAAACTTTTATGGTGTGAACGCGATGTTGAAATTTTAAATACCGAAATTTTATGAAAACTTTCTATAAAATCATATAAGGCCCATGTGTGTGTCTAGTTCTGCCATTTATATAGAGTAACTCCCCAACACATAGAATCATTTCCAATAAATTTCAGCCGATTTTGGGAAACTTTTATGGTGTGAACGCGGGGTTGAATTTCCAAATACCAAAGTTTTATAAAAACTTCTTTCATAAGCATCTTTGACTTAGCCTCTCATTTTTCCTATTCTTTATCCACTGGGTTACTTAAATTCATTGAATATATTCTTTTGTATTTGGATTATTGGATATGAATAATATCACTCTACACAGGTTTAAATAAAATTAGGCATAAATTTAGGTTATCTGTACCCTGCCGGTGTCACCTGTGGTACGGACGCTCCCTCGTGCAACCCTAGATCGCAGCGTACTTCTCTCGCCTCTCCGCGCTCCGGCGCCGCCATAAATCCGCAGCGCCCGGGTCTTGTAAACCCCTCTTCCTCCCTCGGCTGCTGGGGTTTTCGCTGCCGCTGCTTCCACGATCTCACCTCGATCCACGCCACTGTAAGAGCCGCAAATCCTCCCCCAAGAACTCTCGCAAGAGATTTGATCGTTAGCTTCTCGTATCTGCTCGTGCCAATCGTAGTTTAGCTCACTGTTTTTTGGTGTCGTAATCTGTGCAGATCTGAGATTTGGATCGGGCGAAGCCGGCAACTCCTGCCGACATGGCGCTTGTGAGTTCATTCTCCCCCATCGATTTCGTTGTTGCTTCAGTAGTGTTCGCGTAGTTAAGGTTGTCTGTCAGTAGATGTTGATGTGGTCGTACGTTGTTAGGTTCCTTGGATTTTGGAGGACGGGTGCTGCGTGGTTAGCTTGATCCGATGCGTAATGTGGGTTTTAGACTTGTGGCTGTGTCGCGTCTCTGTTCGACGCAATTTGCAAATCGTGGATGTAGGATTTTAGGGGAGTTTGACTCAAATATTGATGTGATAGGGGTGATAGGTCGTTTAGATTTTCTGTTGAGACTATTTGTTTGGGATCATGCATAAGCTCGTTGGATCTGCAGGTCGCCAGTTTAATTATGAAGAATAATCTTTTTATATTTCAAATGCTCGATCTTGTGAATTGCTGTTTGATTGTATATTACCGTGCTGCAATGGATTTTAGGAGTTTTCTTTGCGCACGCCAGTGATAAGTGCATTTCTTATTCTTTCACTATGCTTAGCTAAGTTCTGTTGGTCTGCATGAAGTTGCTCTGCTTGCATGTAGACTAGACGACTAGTTACTTTATATGCAGATACAGAGGATTTTCCATTGTTATGTTTATATTATAATATATTTGTTTGCATAGATTTTGCATTCTGGAAGCAGCAACAAGAATGCCTTTAAGGCACTTATTGCTGCAGAATACAGTGAGGTCAAGGTTGAGCTGGCTAAGAATTTCGAGATGGGTGTCTCAAACAAAACCCCTGAATTTCTTAAGATGAATCCCCTTGGGAAGGTACACCAATTAAATTTACAAAGATGTTCCATACAGTGGTTCAGGAACTAATAATTCTTTGCAGGTTCCTGTTCTTGAGACTCCTGATGGTGCTGTTTTTGAGAGCAATGCTATTGCACGCTATGGTATATACAGCCTTACACCCTTTCATTATAGCTGAACTTTGTACTGATTAAATTAATCACCGTGTTTTTTTTTCTGCCTTAAGTTGCGCGTTTGAAGGGTGACCACTATCTTTACGGATCTTCTCTTATCGAATATGTGAGTGATCTATCGAATACTTCTATAATCATATCTCAGCTAATTTTAGTGCTTACACATTAATTGTTCTTTCAGGCTCATATTGAGCAATGGATGGACTTCTCAGCCACAGAGGTTGATGCCAATATTGCGAGGTGGTTGTACCCAAGGCTTGGTTATGGTGTTTACAATCCTGCAGTAAGTTGTAGGATTGGTATTTCACAATTCTCCATATTGAGCGTTGGTAAGTTACTACAATCTAATTTTTACCTGTGCAGACTGAGGAAGTTGCTATTGCTGCATTGAAGAGGGCGTTTGATGCTCTGAACTCACACCTTGCCTCAAACACATTCCTTGTTGGACATTCTGTCACTCTAGCTGATGTCGTAATGGCATGCAACCTCTACTATGGTTTTGCGCGGATCTTGACCAGGAGTTTCACCTCTGAGTTCCCCCATGTCGAGAGGCACTTCTGGACCTTGGTTAACCAGCCTAAATTCAAGAAGGTCATTGGTGATGTCAAGCAGGCAGAGTCTCTACCTCCTGTTCAGAAAAAGGCTCCTCCTCCTAAGGAAACAAAGGCAAAGGAGGTCAAGAAAGTGGCCCCAAAGGAGGCCCCGAAGCCGAAGGTGGTTGAGGCACCAGAAGAAGAGGAAGCACCAAAGCCCAAGCCAAAGAATCCTCTGGATCTTCTGCCACCAAGCAAGATGATACTTGACGAGTGGAAGAGGCTATACTCAAACACAAAGACCAACTTCCGTGAGGTTGCCATTAAAGGTATCATTTGCATTTTGTTTCAGAATTATGCTATTATATATTTTTAGAGATTCCCTTGCAAACTGTTACCTGTGACGTTTGTTAACTGTTTATAATTCTGACTTATGGATTTTGTAATATATGAATATCATGTGGACTTCTGACTTGATTGCTAATTTCTGACTAAATTTGTGTTTGGCCAAAATTAAAATAAATGGTATTAAAATATACTACTTGAATAAACCATTAATAGCTGCAAAATATTTCTGTCAATCTGCACCCCTCCCACCGGCTGTTTCACATTTCCATCTACTTTCCAGTCTCTCAGTCATGCAGCCAGCCTTGCCCTTAACCTCCCGAAGAATGCTGTTAGTGCAGCATGAGCCTTTTTTCCCAAATGCATGCATGGTTGTGGCATTCTGTCCTTGTTATTTGTATTACCAGAATACAATAGTGTTATCTTTTGTACAACAGCTTTTGACAATACAAGTGAAAATACTTAGATAAATAAATTAAATTAATTTCCTTTTCCAGATTTTCAAATGAACTAAACTCATATGATGTCTATGTTTCAGGCTTCTGGGACATGTATGACCCGGAGGGTTACTCTCTGTGGTTCTGTGACTATAAGTACAATGATGAGAACACTGTATCATTCGTGACCTTGAACAAGGTTGGTGGGTTCCTGCAGCGGATGGATCTGTGCCGCAAGTATGCTTTTGGCAAGATGCTTGTGATTGGCTCCACGCCGCCCTTCAAGGTCAAGGGACTCTGGCTCTTCCGTGGTCAGGGCATCCCCAAGTTCGTCATGGATGAGGTCTACGACATGGAGCTCTATGAGTGGACCAAGGTTGACCTCTCTGATGAGGCCCAGAAAGAGCGTGTCAATGCCATGATTGAGGACCAGGAGCCGTTCGAGGGCGAGGCCTTGCTGGACGCTAAATGCTTCAAGTGAGCGGTGCAATGTTTGGAAGCAAGACAGCGGTGACAGAACTATTTAGGCCTTAAATTCAGAGTCAAACAGTTGATGTTTTTGAAAGAGTTTGTTTGTTATGTTCATTTGACCTGGTATACCCGATGAACTGGTTAATTTTTATGCTATGTCGAGAGTTTTTGGATATCTGCTCTTGTTGTCTCGTTATGTTAATTGAGGTTACAGTGCTTTCTAAACAGTCATCTGCATCTTAAATTATCACAATCGTAGTCCTGTTTTTTCACACCCTTGTGTAAAAATGAAATGTGCAAGATCCATTGCTCCTCTGGATAGGACTTCGAGTAGACGGCGACACTTGGGATCACAATTCTAATCTAATGAGTAATGACTAAATTGGTGTGAGCTGTAGGGGTTGCAACTGGGATACACATTTCCTTATTGGCAATTTCACTGCTGCTGTTGCTGCATTTATACCTATATAGATGGCATTGTTTTTGTTGGTATTGAAGTGCATGGTTGTGGCAGCCTGGTCTGTAGGGCGAGAAACAAACCAAGATTGCCTGGTTCTCCAGTAGCGAAGTGCAGCTAAAACCTACTTAAACCCAACTAAACTATGCGAGAAGGGCAAGCCATAAGCATCTGAAAGCAACAACTCAGGTAGCATCAATTTTACCAATGATAGCATCTGACGGGAAGGGGAGATTTCCATCAACCTTATCAGCCACTACCAAGAAACTGTTACATGAACGGGGAGGTGAAGGGCGACTTACCTTCCCCCAAAAACAAAAATACAAAACAATCGGTCAATTCCTACATGACCACCCCTACTACAGTGTATGGTGCTGCTTGTATGGGAGCTATTCACACCAACCTCATATCTGCTGTGCAAGGCCTGTTCTTTTTGGCTGCGGTTTTTGGCTTTTGGCTGAAATTGTTGAATTTTGGCTGTTTACGATACAGATTACGGAGAGACCGATATTCACTTACGACTTTGGCTAGTACAGATGTTAGGATTTTAACGTGTAGTACGTTTAACTTGTAGACCCCGTCTTGAGAAAATACTCCGTTTGAAAGTTAGGTATTATAGCAAAAGTCAAAAGCCGGCCGACTTTTGACTTGCCGAACAGGCCCTTTCTCAATGTGTTTTGAATCATACTCTGTATACTCTGTTTTCATCATGCACCACCTCAATCTTGTTATGACTTCTTTTTGGCACTATATGCTGCCTGAATTCTTCCAATGACTCAAGAGATGCAGGGTTGAAGCCCCATGTCAAATGGATTCGCATGGAGCTCAGTGAGGATTGCCTGTATTTCTTGAGAAATATGCAACCCTTTTGAGCAGGACCTACTGTGGACAGAAGACAAACTTATTAACTAAACTTCATAGTAAAGCACAAGTTGTAGCGCTGTAATAAGGCGGGAAAAAAAACTTCGTTGCGATGACTAAACAAAAGTTGACAAGCTAAAAGCCACACATAAAACATTGCAAAGAAGACAACCAAGTGTAACGCAAATTGTGTTATGTGAACATTAAAAAGGCACAGGAAAAGAAAACCCAATATGCCGTACCATAAGCAACACTCAGTCAAATCCTACGATTTGTTGCTGATATGCCATAAATACCACTTGCAGCATTATTCAGATGCACAAATGCAGATGCATAAAAACAAAACAATGAGGGAGATAGAGGGAGAGACCAAATGTAACTTCATTGTGCAGCAAACGTTCAGAAGTCATATTTTGTCCTACCACTCTTCAAGATTAGGCACAGCATATCAGATAAGAGGTTGAGTTGTAGAAACTCCATGCCTCAAGCATCAAACGCTTCCTTGAACCTTTGAAATGTACAACCTAAGAGTATTATAAAAATATTTATTTTGTGCATTAGTAAATGAAAGACAACTACAAGGATGTCATACAATGAGCATGCTTATTAGAACAACATGCTCATGGGAAGCTGGGAGCTACAGCACTTTTACAGTCTCAAGAAAGTAACACTGCAATAGTGCCATGAAAATAAAATAAAACTGAAACCAGCTTTCATTTTATTCACATTCGTTTCTACTAAAGAATTTGTGAGGTAAACTATTTTCTGTGAGTGTTCAAACAAGAAAAAAAATACTATGAAGAAAAAGAGGACTTGGATAAAATAAGTTCCCTACAAGTACGAAAATTGATATACCTTAACATCCAAGGGCATACCATGAAACTGTCCAGCACCCTCAGGTGGAGTCCAATTATAAACAGCACAAGGTAAAAAGAGTATAGGTGCTCCGTTGACTTCACCTGTAAATGCCTCATGCCTAGAAAATTTTCCAAAAGCAGATGGTAAATGAGACTTCACCACCCATGCCAGTGCTAATTGATCACCAAGCATGTGGGAGGACTTCATATATTTTAAGCTGTATGCTTCAAGGACTTCTTTGAAGATACCAAAAAAAAGGAGTTAAAAGGAACTTCCATATTATGATATGTTCCACAGATGTTAACTTAGAAATGACATCCGTGGTCCCTCTTACCCGCTACAAATCCAGAGCTCAAAGGTTGGCCATTGTTATTATGAAAAGTAAGAGCAAGGTGACAATGAGGATATCTCTAAATATATGTCCAAGATCATCAACCACTGCTATATCAGAATCAGTGAAAACAAAATGGTTAAACCCCTCCACCTTCTCAAGCTCCACAAGTTTTTGCTCCAAACATGACTGAATATGGTCCAGAAACATAAACATGCCACTCTTCTAGAAGAAAATAATGCATAAATATGGTTGGATAAGCAGTAATAATACGTTAGATCACATAAGCGGTCCTTTTGGGAAAGCATATGAAGAAAACTTAAGATATTGTTGAGTTGAGCAAATAGACCTACACTGTAGGACTGAAATCTCTCTGAAGCATCAAATTTCCTCACAAATAATTTCCCCTGATAGGCAATATTTGTTGGCCCAGACACGGAACAAAACGCACGCTCACGGTGGTCGTAACACACACGAACACTCTGAATCAACTCATAACATACAAGAGTTTTGGCGCTACGTAATGCCGTGTAGCTTTTCAATTTTCTCTTCTTATTCATACTACTGAATACAATAAATCAGTTACAAGTTCTTAATGGTGCGTTACTACTAGTAAATACTACCTTAAACACAGAAAAAATGCAGTTACTAATGCTTCCGTTGCATGCAGCCACTAACTCATTTATTCAGCCGTTACTTGGGCCTACAGTGACAATTCACGACCACTGCACCTCTTCGACTGTCTTCGACCATGGTTGCTACTCGACTTATGAGTACTTCGACCGCGACTTCTCGACTGTAACTCCAACCAAGTACTATAGCTACAACTGTTGACCCACTGTAGCTACAACCACTATAGCTATGACTACTATAGTTATGACCACTGCAGTTATGACTTATGACTTACGACCACAGCAGCTACGACTTACGACCGGTGCAGCTACGACTTACGACCACCGCAGTTACAACTTATGACCACAGCAGCTGTGACTTACGACCACTGCAGTTACGACTTACGACCACAGCAATTACAACTGCAACTACCAAGTACTCGAGCACCGACCACATAGTACTCGGACACCGACTACACATGACTCGAACACCGACCACTATCAACAACAAGATTAGTTCCAACAATCAACCCCCTAATCTTATTATCTTTATTTTGTACCTCCTTGCTGATCTTTAGAGAAGCGCCGATTCTTCATCTGCCACAATGAGATGTGCCCCTTCCTTCTTCGGTTTGCGGCACCCACTGGCAAAATGCCCACATAAGCCACAGTTGAAGCACTTCACCTTCTTCCTGTTGGACTTGCGCTTACTGGTCTGTGAATCGTTATTGTCCTCGTCATCATCATCATCCTCATGGGCGTTTCGACGACCACGACCATCCTTGACGTAGCCACTACCACGATCACGGTTCTTCCTCGCGTCGCTATCTGACCCTTCATTCTTCTTCCTGTTGGGAGTCTCCCACTGTGCGCGCGTGAGCAACAGATGCTCGCTCTGTTTTGCGTCAATTCCAATGCGCTCATCGTAGGTCTTGTACCGTCTGACAAGGTCTTGGACTGTGAGAGTCTTCAAGTCCACGCATTGCTTGATGGAGGTCACGAGCTACATATAGCGCACCAAGGCGGCCTAAAGAAACCTACGAACAATGGCAATTTCATCCACCGTGGTGTCACCCAACGCTCGAATGCCGGAGATGACCGACGTCACCTGACCAACGAAGTCTTCAACGCTCTCCCCTTCCTCCATTTTTAGCCCCTCGAATTCTTTCTTGAGGGTATGAAGCTTGGCCTCTTGCACGCGCTCATGCCCCATGTGCGTCGTCTTGATTGCCTCCCATGCCGACTTCGCTGTGTTTTTCTTGGCAAGGGAAGACATGACATCCTCTGGCACTAACTGGTATATGGAGTACAACACCAAGCGGTCCTTCTGGTACTTGGCGACACTAGGTTCAACAGCTTCCCACATGTTTTGAGCTTGAAGAGTGATTCGCATCTTCATCATCCAAATCATGTAGTTCGTGCGGGTGAGTTGTGGGTACAACAACATCACCGTGCTCTTCCCCTCCACCACCTACGAAGTGGACGGTTCACCTCGTAGCATGCCTTGCACTGCGGTCGGAGACAAACTCCTTCCTTCTCTCTGCATCTTCTCCGACTAACGGAAAACACCAATGCTCTTCTTCAACACATAGAGAATACCAAGGCTTCTTTCCGACACACGAGGTCGCCCTTCGGTTTCTTCTCCGACCCACGGAAAATCACCAAACTCTTCTCCGACACACGGAAGTCTTCCCTCGGTTTCTTCTCTGACACACGGAGAATCACCTGAGCGCTGATACCACCTGTTGGCCCAGACACAGAACAAAACGCACGCTCACAGTTGTCGTAACACACACGAACACTCTGAACCAACTCAAGACACACAAGAGTTTCTGGCACTACGTAATGCCATGCAGCTTTTCAATTTTCTTTTCTTATGTATACTACTGAATACAACAAATCAGGTACAAGTTCTTAATGGTGTGTTACCACTAGTAAATACTACCTTAAACACAGAAAAAATGCAGCTACTAATTCTTCCATTGCATGCAGCCACTAACTACCACTAGTAAATACTACCTTAAACACAGAAAAAATGCAGCTACTAATACTTCTATTGCATGCAGCGACTAACTCATTTACTTAGTCATTACTTGGACCTACAGTGACGACTCACGACCACTACGCCTCTTCGACTGTTTTTGACCACGGCTACTACTCAACTTACAAGTACTTCGACCACGGCTTCTCGACCGTAACTCCGACCAGGTACTGTAGCTACAACTGTCGACCTACGACTACTAGCTACGACCACTGTAACTATAAGTACTGTAGTTACAACCACTACAGTTACGACTTACAATCACAACAGCTATGACTTACAACCGCTGCAGCTACGACTTACGACCACAGCAGCTGTGACTTACGACCACTGCAGTTACGACTTACGACCACAACAGTTACGGTTGCGATTACCAAGTACTCGAACACCGATTACACACGACTCGAACATTGACCACTATCAAAAACAAGATTAGTTCCAACAATATTGCAGCACTCCCTTGGTTTATTGAAAATTTTGAATTAGGACCGGTCAATATGATCACATTGCTTCTTGGCATTGACACCTGCAGGGTTCTACAACTAAGATCAGATGTTCAAAACAACCAGCATCACTATCGCTGATGAAGGGAGGTCATGTGGCACATATATTTCTGAAGATTCAATTTAGATGCTAGAAGGCATTAGTCATAGTGCATAGGTACCTAATAAGACCATAAACCGATACCTAGTTTCTAGAAAAGGATATGATTGTGATGTCAATCGTTACTTTCATATTGTGTTGCCTACATTTCTTTTCCCCCCTACCACCAAGGAAATAACGCTCACCAAGAGAAAGGAGTAGCTAAATCAGTTGTAGATCTCTTAGCTGGGAGTGCTTGGTTATCAATCATTCACAACATGCAAAAACATAACTAGAACTTAAGCATCTTGTGAGTTGACTAGTGGTCATTACACAAACAAGAGGAAAGGGAGGAGGTGCCTGTATAAAACTGATGAACGTGTTAAGAATGGCCATCGACCTTTCCACCTTACTATATAAGGATGCTTTCCAACAGTTACAACATCAGACGACATTTTTTCAGCTCCAGCTGGGTCAGAGTTGTAGGTCGTGAATACTGCAACAAAAGAAACATGTTCTCCAGAATAATTTCTTTCACTTGATAAACCGATCTTGTTCACAGATTTAACTCCTGAGGATAATAGGAAAATGTAGTCAGCCAAATGAAGCCAAGCACTGGATGCTGATTTCACTCGCACTATAGAAGTATGAACCAAGGTTCCAAAACCCGGAACCGGAGCTAATCCCGACCGGCGGCCGGTAACGGTAACCAACCAGTTACTGGAAATCCCAGGAAAAATCCGGACGAATTTCGTGATTTGAAATTGGGCAGTTTAAAATCGGTAACTGTTCTGGTAACTAGTCAAAACCGGAAAAACCGGTGAAAACTGGCAAAAACGCTAAGAAAACTGGAAAAAGGCAGCGAAAACATGGGAGAAAAATAATTGATGGGTATTTACTTCATACAATAGATAATCTAGCATAACAAATACCTAAACTAACCTAGAAATTGCATTATGCAGTTATAAATCTAAATTTACATTTAAGTAATCCGACCAATTTGTTTACCCCGGTATTGACCGGTTTTCCCAGTAACCGGAGGTTACGGGCTGGTATCGAACACTGGTATGAACATCTTATGAGCGACACCCAGAAGCCTACCTGCCACTATTAATACATATTACAGAACATCATAGGCTATGATTAATACTAAGTTCACATTCTCCACATCATATGCAATATTTAGGCGATGATAATAGTATTCTGGTTCTGTAACATCCCATTTTCAAAATTTGTATCAATGTAAAGTTCAAACCCATGTTAATGAAATTAAAAACTTCTATCCTCAGTTGATTATTCCCTTTTTGCTTTCAGAAAGAAAATTTCATGAAAAGCCAAAGCTAATTGAAATAAGAACCTGGTTCACTCCAAATGAGTTTATGAATGGAAAACCCTCCTCTGGCTCTACCACCGTTTGTCGCCTTCCGCCACCTACTGTGCCGGCGATTAACTGCAGCGACAGACCTTGCCTTCAGCGCCCGACAATGGCAGCGCCCTGGGCACGCTTCCCCGGCCTCAGTTTCCGTGGTGCATTGCCGTGCACGTCGCTCATCATTTCCTCTTTTTGCTGCGCCGCCGTGGTACGCCCGGTCGCGCCGTCCCGTCATCATCACTCAGCTGTCCCCATACGCCATGCCTCCCTCATCGGGCCGAGCGGCACTCCCCCGCGTTAACTCGCGTCACGTTGCGCTCCGGAAGTCGCGCTGCCCTGTGGCCGTAAGGTGGTGACGCCACCGCTCGCGCGACGCCACACCGCTATGCCCCAGCGTCTCCTCCTCAACTCTATAAATGGCGTCGCTATCTCGCCGCACGCCCCACCGGAGCTCGCCCAAAAACGCCCCGCTCGCTACGCCTTCGGTAGAACTCCGCCGCCGAGCTACTCCGGTCGCCGCCAGGGCCCCGAGCCTCTTTCCCCGCGCTCACCTTTGCCCCACCTCTCTTCTCCATGAGCTAATTGCTCCTTCTTTGCCCGCGGGCCGCCGGCGAGCTTTTTCTTCACCACCACCGGCGTCGGATCTTCCCGGTGAATGGCGGAGCCCCGGGCTGATTCCCCGCGTGTGAAGCATCAGCAGGACCCTGGGAACCCGCCCGTCACTTCGCCGGACCCCGTCGCCATCTCCTCCTCCCCGTCGAGCACGCCTCCGCCGCCAGCCCTTCCCGCTCCACTCCGGCCACCGCTCGAGCCCCAGGTGAGCTCAAGGCCTCCCGTAGTTGCTCCCATAGTGAGCGATTGAACTCCACCGGCCCGAGTCGCCGGCGCCGAACTTCCCCTGTTTCAGCCGCCGCCATGCACATTGCCGGCCGCCGCCAGGCCGTCTCCGGTCGATTCCGCCCTCCCCGAGGTGTGCGCCGGGTAGGACGACCCATTTTGGCTGACGCCGCCGCGTCTCCGTGCTCCCTCCGCCGCCGGATGACTTCGCTCTCCTCACGGCCGGGATGAGCCAGAACAGGGAAGCCCAGCACATTTATTCACTAACTAGCATTTGTCTTAATCGAACCATTAAGTTGTCCTAAGCCGGCGACTAAAGGGAGTATTAAAGCACTGCTAATTGAGGGCCCACCTGTCGGCTGCCGTGTCTGCCCAAAGTCATTAGAACCCTCTCGGGCCCCACCTGTCGGCAGCACACACTCCCTCCCTTGTTCTTTTTTTGGATTTTCCAGAAATTAAAACTTTGAAATACCATAACTTCATAACCATAACTCCAAATTTAATGAAACCAAATTCTAAAATTTTCTAAAATCAAGATCCGTCTAATGGTTCTATTTTGGTTCAGTTTTGGGTTAATTTGAATTTGATTTTATTTTATTCGGTATTTATTTGCTTTCGTTCTTTTTGTGTTGCTTTTTCCGGTTCGATCTCCCGAGTAGATCTCGAAGATGCGAACGAGCCACCGCTTGAAGCACAAGACCCCCAAGCTCTTGATCCAGGCGAGTCAATACTTTGATCAATTTGCGCCTACATTTTATGTGAAACTATGTTCGTTTAAATTATGAAAATTGCATGCGTTATTTTATGTGCTGAAAATATGTAAGCCTTAAGGTAGTTAACAACCTTATGTCCACCTAATAATATAATACACCACCAGTAACATTGAACTCCCATGATCATTTGTCGCCCTAGATATATAAACGCTAGTTATGGTAGTTATATGTCATAATAATGCCATGATAAATTTGTCGAATCCAGGGTTCTAGTAACCCTGATAATCATTCTTTAATCTTGGAAACTAAATTTGAATGAGTCATGGGATGTACATGATCGGGCAATTATGTTGATTTATGTTATACTTCTCAAAACCCTAAAAATCTGCTAAACCTGTTTGGGCGGATGGTAAGAGTGGCGGGTGTGGATGTAACACAGGGAATGTGGAATGAACCGCCCAGACAACCTAAGGACTTAATCCTGTGTGGACCCTCCGTGTATAACAGTACAACCCCAAGCTGGCATATTGTAGGCTGGGCTAAATAATTTACTGAACCCTCTAGTCATTTCACGGAGAACGTGTGTAGGTGGGTATGAAAGCCCCACTTGGAATGGGACACTGGATGTAGGTGACGTTGCCTAGCGTATGTGGAGAGTGGAGTCCGATTGCGCTAACCTATGGTGGACATCCCGCACAACCTATGGATGTAACCCCATAGGAGTGATATGCTAGAGTGTGAGGTATTGTAAAGGCTTCATGATATTCTCTCGATCTGCATGTCCAAGGAATCATGTAGAACCATCGGGATGATTATCTCTTGTGGGTAAAGATGTACATTCTCTGCAGAGTACATAGACAAACTATTCGAATAGCCGTGCCCACGGTCAAGGGCAGACATGGAAATCCTCCTCGAGTTAGTTCTATTTCAAAATTTTTGGAGGTTGGGAATAAAATTTGCTAGGTGGATGTAGCCTAAACTTTGGTAATTTGTCCTGGAGGGATGTACTCCAGTGTTGGTATTAAGGTGGAGGTAACCTGCTATTCAAAAAGTTAAGTATTGGTGGATGTAACCATAAAATTGGTAAATGAGACCTACCCCGTTATAAAATTATTGCACACTTCCAGCAATTAAATCATAAGTTCTTGAAAAATGCCAGGTCATAGAAATTTTAAATTATGGTAATTTCAAATGTCGCTTTATGCAAATAAAAGAACCCGAGCCACCCTTGAATAGCCTTGCATCTATAATTATATGCATTCTGTGTGTTGGCTCGCGGAGCACGGTTGTTTGTGCTCACCTCGCTCTTAACCCCCCATTCAGAAACTGAGAATTAAGAGCACTACGCCTACCATGAGAATCAGGATGCCGAAGGAAATGAAGATGGTGGTTATTAGAATAGGCCTCGGTAGTCTTGCCTCTCGCCTCAGTCCAGTTGACCAGGCTAGTTTTGGCGGGTGCATTCGTTATTAGCTAGGTCCTTGGTTAATAGTGTTGGTACTCGGGTTATTTCAGTCGCTTGCCTGTGGTGAGTTGTGCCTACGCTTTGTACGCTTCCGCTTTCGCTCTTTATGTATTGTAAGACATCTGGCCTGACGGCCCTATTGTAACCTTGGCCCGACGTGGTCAGTTCGAACTCTGATATTGTAATGTATGGATTTATCGTGTATGAAATGATGCAGCATTGTATCTGTGAACATTATCTACTGATCCAGGGAATAATGTAGTGATTCACAGAGGGTTCCAGGTTAGTAAACTTGGGGTCCGACAGAGCTGGTATCAGAGCATACGACTGTAGAAACCTTAGCTAGGCTGGTCACAACCTAAGGCATGGCTACTATTTGCAAAATTATGAAGACTTTTACAAAATATAGCGTAATACTGCTTTACTTAACTCTCTTAGTTTCTATACTCACCCAGAAATTTCTTTTGTATTTTCATCTGTTCTAACCTATTGGTGTTCAAAAATTTTAGATGGCCGGAGCTACACCAGTTGGTCCATGGGATCACCTTTCCCATGGGGAAGGCGAAGGAGGGTTCGTCGAGATCCTGCGGAAGCTGCTGCATTGTCTCGGGTACACCCGCCCGCCTGTTTTCAGAGGTAGGAAAGCCCACATCCATAGCATGGACTTGTGGACCATGGAGGTCTTCATCTACGCACGAGATAGTATCAGGGAGCTCCACTCCCATACTATCCACGCCGAGCCTCCACGGATGTACCTCATCGACGCCATCCAGGACGCGGCACGTCTCGCCGTGGCTCACTTGTGCCAAGTGCACGAGGAGAGGCTGCGACAGTCGCCTTTCGTCCACTCCCCTCGCATCCGCCAGGGGCAATTCCTTCCAGATCGCCTCGACCACAGGGTGGACGACCCCCAGCTGTCTCACCAGATCCAGCTGACGCAGGCGATGTCAGTCTCCTATGCCTTCGCCCTGCAGGAGATTGGGCATCTGCGCATTCTCCTGACCGCGAGCCTGCAGTAGTCGGATGGCCTCAGTGCCCAGCTCAACCGCTACCTGATCGCCTTTCAGGCAGCAGAGCGCGAGAGGCTCGCTGCAGAGGCTGGGCTCGAGCGCCTTCGAGCCAAGGCAGCCTACCCTCTACCTACGCCACCAGCTCCAGCCCCAGTGTCAGCTCCAGCTCCCACCCCAGTATCCGCACTAGTGTCCGCTCCAGCACCAGCTTCAGGTCCAGCACTAGCACCGGCTCAGCGCCAGGGACCTCGCCCCCAACTGACGGCGTGCATAAGCGTGCGCCCACTGTCCAATGGCACCCTCGCAGAGCCCAGCAGTGGGCGTCGCTCGTCCCACTCCCGTCCCTCCAACAACGGATCGAGCCCTTCTCGGTCCCGTTCTCGCTCCCGATCTCCCAGCATCGTCTCCTGTTCCCGCTTTCCAGGTGATTGCGTCTTCTGCAGCCAGACCCACTCCCCGTCCCCGGAGGTGTAGACTGTTGTAGGTTAGACAGTAGTATGTCTAGGCAGTCTCTTGTTGGTGTGTATGCACACTTCCCCCAGATGTATTCTCCCATTATGTACCCAGTTAGTAGACATTGTGTATGCGGTGTCGTGACTTGTTGTAAGCCTGTGCGCTGTGCCCGGCTGTCATGTAACACCTAACCCCCCTTATGTAATGAACTACCGTAGGCATAATGCCTTGTGTTTTAATTGCCTCTCTTTCGTTTGGTTTTATGTTATGCTAATATGGGGCTAGCAAACCCTCATATATGTCTTTCCCTCTTTCTTTTAGTCTCTAAAAAGGCTCTAGATTGTTCCAGATGGCTCCCAGGAGGGCTGCTGCTCATGGTAGGGGTCGAGCCCCAAGGGCCGCAGCTCGTGGAAGAGGCCAAGGTAGAGGCTGTGGTTTGAATTTGCCACCACCACCACCAGCACCACCAACCATGGCACAAGTATTGGCACAGCAAACACAGATCCTTCAGGCAATGCTATCCAGTCAGCAAGCCAATGCAGCTGGCCGCAACTCCAAGTTATCTGACTTCTTGAGAACCCGACCAATGACCTTCTCCTCAGCTAATGAACCCTTAGAAGCCGAAGATTGGCTGCGTGATACAGAGAAGAAGCTTAAACTTGCCCGTTGCGCTGAACAAGACAAGGTAGACTTCGCTACTCATCAACTCAAGGATGCCGCGGTGGCATGGTGGGAAAACTACCTCGCCTGTCGTGGAAAGAAGAACCCCGTAGGCAACAACTCAGATGAAGAAGAAGAACAAGAAGAAGCAGAGGAAGAAGAAGAGGAAGGAGTAGAAGTTGGCGATCCAGCAGACGATCAGCAAGAAGAGCAGGGAGACGAAGAGAACCACGATGAAGATGAAGCTGAGTCAGCAGCAGGCGAGACCGCCATCACCTGGGCTGAATTTAAGACTGCTTTTAGGCAGAACTTTGTCCCAGCTGGTATCATGAGGATGAAAAAGAACGAGTTTAGGAACTTGAAGCAAGGCAATATGTCTGTCTTGGAGTATCTCACATGCTTCAACCAGCTAGCTCGCTACGCCTCAAGGGACGTAGCCAAGCAGGAAGAGAAGATTGATCGATTCCTGGAAGGGATGCATGAGGAAATGAAAGCACAATTGATTCTGCACGACCATTCCAGCTTCCATCATCTGGTAAATAAGGCTCTCATCCTGGAGAATGAAAGGAAAATCTTGGAAACCAGTAGGAAGAGGAAGTAGACAGCTTAAAGACCTCAGAACAGTTTCCAGCCCAAACCAGCATACCAAGGCAGCTCATCTTTTCTCCAAGTGGCAACACCAGCACCCAGAACTCCATTCCAAGCACCACGCCCTAACAACAGTGGAGTGCAGGTGTCCCGTCCCACAGGGCAGTCTTCCACAACCAATCCAACTGCAAACCTTCACTATTTTAGCTGCGGGGCAAAAGGGCATTTCGCCAACAAGTGCCCGGATCGCCAAGCTACTCCAGGGAAGTTTAATCCTGGAATCTCTTCATCCTGAGTTCAGTCGTTAGCATCAAACAAGAATTATCAGTCACCTCAAGCATCACGAACAGCATCAGCTCCACACCATGGCCGTGTCAACCATGTCACTGCGGAAGATGCTCGAGATGCCACCAGAGTACTTATGGGTACGTTCTCTGTTAAATCGATACCCGCACAAGTTCTGTTTGACTCCGGTGCTTCGCATTCTTTTGTTTCTGGAGAATTTTTTTGGAAAGGTTAAGTTGCCAACCTTTAGGCTAAAGAGACCCGTGGTACTTAGTTCCCCAGGAGGACCCTTAACCGCTACTCTAGTCAGCCCTAGGGTAGAAGTCACCATGGAGGATTTTGATTTTCCAGCAGACCTTTTGATCTTGCCATCTCAGACCTTGGACATTATCCTAGGGATGGATTGGCTAGCTCAGAATCAAGGATTGTTAGACTGTGCAAATCGAAAAGTAATACTTACCAAGGCCTCTGGAAAGAAAATAAAGGTTAGTGTGGATCGCCCCTCTTCGGGACGCGCAATCCATCACCTGGAAGCAAGGCCACTAGAAGGAACACTGGTAGTTCAGGATTACCCAGAAGTCTTCCCAGAAGAGCTACCAGGCATGCCGCCAGATAGGGAGTTAGAATTTGTGATCAACCTAAAGCCATGTACTGCCCCAATTGCCAAAAGACCTTACCGAATGGCTGTAGATGAACTTGAAGAACTAAAGACGCAAATTGAGGATCTCCAAGCCAAAGGATTCATTAGACCCAGCTCATCTCCATGGGGTTCCCCTGTGCTATTTGTCAGAAAGAATGATGGCTCTGCCAGATTATGTGTAGATTACAGAGCCCTTAACGAAGTGACCATCAAGAACAAGTATCCTTGCCTCGAATAGATGACCTGTTTGACCAACTATCTGGGGCTACCGTCTTCTCTAAAATAGATTTAAGGTCAGGGTACCATCAACTCAAGATCAGGGCAGAAGATATCCCTAAGACAGCTTTTACTACCCGGTATGGCCTATTTGAATATACAGTTATGTCATTTGGGTTGACCAATGCCCCAGCCTACTTCATGAACCTAATGAACAAAGTCTTTATGGAATACCTGGACAAATTTGTGGTCGTATTCATAGACGACATCCTGATCTACTCTAAGACCACCAAAGAACATGAGGAACACCTGCGGATAGTTCTCGAAACACTTAAGAGGCACCAGTTGTACGCCAAGTACAGCAAGTGCGAATTTTGGTTGCATGAAGTTAGTTTCCTTGGGCAAATCATATCTGCTGGAGGAGTAGCAGTCGACCCCTCTAAAGTAGAGGCAGTTCTAGAATGGAAGCAGCCCACCTCAGTCACCGAAGTGCGTAGTTTTCTGGGTCTAGCCGGATACTACAGACGCTTCATAGAAGGCTTTTCCAAAATAGCCAGACCAATGACAAACCTACTCAAGAAAGAGAAAAAGTATGAGTGGACAGAAGCATGTGAGAAGAGTTTTCAAGAACTAAAGCAAAGATTGACCACAGCCCCTGTGCTAGTCCTGCCAGACATACACAAGGATTTTGAAGTATATTGTGATGCATCTCGCCAAGGCCTAGGCTGTGTGCTCATGCAAGGAGGAAAGGTTGTGGCATATGCCTCCAGACAGCTCCGTCCCCATGAAGATAAGTACCCAACTCATGACTTGGAGTTAGCCTCGGTAGTGCATGCCTTAAAAATTTGGCGACACTATTTAATTGGGAACCAGTAACATCCCAAAAAATTGCTTTCTGAAAAATTTAAATTCAAATTAATTATTTTAAAGTATTTGGACTTTATTTGGCTTCTATTTGATTTTCTGGATTTTCTGGAGTTTAAAACCTATTTTTAGAATTTAAAAAGTATTTTAAAGTATAAAAATTAAATACCAACATTAGTTGGAAATAATTTTATTAAGTCCAAAATATCTCCAAGAGCTTCTGTGAATTTTTTTGGAATTTTTGGAGGTATTTTTTTTTGAGGCCTAAATAATTTTCTAGCCTTTTCTGAAAATAAAAATAAAAATTCTAAAATTAAAATCCAACTCCCCTCCCTCTGGCCGACACGTGGACGGCCTAGATCCGCCCACGTCGCCGCCCGGCCCAATCCAGCAGTTCCCTTCTCTCTCCCACCGCCAAGCGGGCCAGGCCCGTCAGCCACCCCGCCTTCCCCTCCCCTCGGGCCGGCACGTGGCCAGCCTGATGCGCGCCACGCCACCCGCGCGGGCCATCCAGCCGCCCGCTCTCCCTCTCTCTCTCCTCTCACTGCCCCGCGGGCCCCGTCCGTCAGCCGCCTACGCCCCGCTCTCGCTGCCACCCGGGCCCCGCCTGTCAGGCTCGTCGTCGTCCCGCGCGCCTCCTTCCTTCTTTCTCTCCTCCCCTTTCCTTTCTTCGCCGGCCGACCGAGTCCACGCCGAATTCGGCCTTCCCCGTTGTCCTCTCCCGGTTTTGGAATCCGCGCGCACCGCTGGGAATCAAATCCCCCTAATGTCACGCCCCCTTTCCTTCTCTGCCCCCCTTTCCTTTCTCCCCTCTCCTTTCCTTTTTCCGGCCGCCAGCCCCGGCGAGCAATTGCCGCTGCCGTGTCCCCCCTCCGCCCCTATATATAGCCCCATCGGCCCCGCCTCCCTCCGCACAACCGCCCACAGCCCTCCGCTCTCTCTCCCGAGCCCCTTAGCACCCCAGCACCGTGCCACCTCTCTCCCCGAGCTCCGCCGCACTCCGGCGAGCAATCCCCGCCACCTCGGACCTCTTCGGAGCCCGCCACCGCCACTCCGAGCACCCTCGTGCCCGTGCGAACCTCCCCGACGCCTCGGCCGAGCCTCCCCGCCGCCGGAGCACCGTCGCACCGGAGGACCCGAGCTGCGACGCCGCTCTTCCTCGTCGCCGGCCGTCTCCGCTCCTCACCGAACCCCGCCGACCCCGCCGTCGTCATCTACTCCGCGCCAGGACCCCATTTTTGAACTCCCCCAAACCCCTCCGGCCCTTCCTCGCCGCCGGCACCGTCGCCTCCGGCCACCTCTGCCCGGCCCCTCCAGCAGGTACCCCCTAAAAAGGGTTACCTACCCTTTATGGGTAGGCAATGCCTCCCCGCCCGACTGGCTAGCACCGCTCTCCCTTCTCCCCCTTGGCTCCCTCGGCGCGCGTTCGAGCCCTCGGCTCCGCACGCTGGGGTTGAGCCATTTCTTTATTTTTCGCACTGACAGCTGGGTCCCGCAAGTCAGCGGCTGCCGTCTGCGCTGGCCACTGCCGTCTGGGCCCCACCCGTCTGCACTCTCCACTGACATCTGGGCCCAGAGCCCAGAGGGGTCCCACATGTCAGAGGCAGGGCCAGTGGGCTCACTGTCCAGTGGGTCCCACCTGTCATAGACTCAGAATAAAGCAATAAAATAAAAGATTAAAAAGTAAATCTTGCCAGTGGGCCCCACCTGTCAGAAATTTCATAATTTCTGGATTTATTCAAACTGAGAATTTCAAATGAGCATAACTTTCTCATTTTAACTCCAATTTCAGCCATTCAAATTTCTAAATTCGTCTAAAATCATAATATATCCAAATATGGCCTCTATTTGAATTTTTGATTTTATTTAAATTTTGTTTGTATTTATTTGCTTTGTTTGCTTCGTCTTTTCCCGCGTAGATTCCAACGTTGTTGAAGTCCTCTCCACTCCGCATCAGGAATACCCTGAGAGCGTGCAAGAAGGCAAGTCTCCTTTGATCATCTTGAACCTATGATCTTGAAATGTTTTAATTATTTTAAATTATGTGCATTGCTATTTACATAAAACATTAGTTCAAATCTTAAGATATTAGTTAATCCAACTTTGTTATGCCATCAATTGAAGTTGAATGCCATGTACCTTTGTAACCCTAGAATTCCTTTGTCTCAATAATGAGAGTATTATAATTATTTGTGAATAATAGAATGGTAGTATAATACTTAGTCACGCTATTTAATACCTTTGAAATCTTGAAAATGGGAAATTGTGATTTGTTGTAATAACCTTGTGTTTATAAGTCTAGTATGATTGGAGTTGCCACTGATCTTTTAAAATAAAATAAAAATATGGAAATTGGTTTAGATTAGGGTGAATGGTTGGTTTGGGTTGGTGCGGCAAGCACGAGATCTTGTAAAGTGTATGTTCCACCCTAGTCAACTAAGGGCAGATTTAACCCTTCTGCGGTGAAACCTCAGTGAGTGGTGTCTAGCTAGTCTAGAGTGAGGTAAAGGCTTTGTGATAATTTATCTGTCTCATGCCAAAGGAAGCGTGGTGACTGTTAAGATAATTTATCTCTTGGGGGTAAAGTTGTACAACCTCTGCAGAGTGTCAAACTATTCGAATAGCCGTGCCCACGGTCAAGGGCGGGCAAGGAATACATTCACATGGTAGATTTTTGGTTTTGGTTTTAAAATCAAAGTTTTTGTATTCCGAGAGTGGAGGGAACTCTCGGAAGGGTATCATGGCAGTTGGAGCCAGAGAGGGTGGATGGAACCCGCAGTTTTAAACTTGATCATTTGTAATTGGTTAGCTAGTGTTGGTAGATGGAACCTTCACTATAAAGTTAATGATAGTTCTGTTAAAACATTTACTTTATTAAATTGATGCCTTCGAAAATAATTAGTAGTAATTGAAATTAAAACATTGCTTTGTGCAAAAGAACCATATAGCCTTCCTTTGTCAAGCCTTGCATCTATTGCATTTTTCCCAAGACTTGCAGAGTACTTTATGTACTCACATGCTGCACTCAAAAATAATAATCAGAGGAATACGAACCTCAAGAGGGAGACTACGACTACTTCGTGGGTGGATTCGACGAAGGATTACAGGAGTTCTAGGTCGCGCTTCCCCAGTCAATTGCCTGTGGCGTATTGATGGGTCTCCACTGAATTTACTTTGCTTCCGCTGAATTTTGATTGTGCGAGGTCTGGGAACCTCCAATGTAATAATGAGACCTGTTGGTCAGTACTCTTTATAATTGTAATAATGCGTTGTTGGTTATGAATCATTTCTGTTTAACTGTGTGCACTAGTTTTGATCTGGGACTAGTGCTGTAATACACAGAGGGTCCGAGTTCGGAAATCCGGGGTCCCAATAGAACCACTGTGACATTTACACGGACCATAAGAGTCTCAAGTATATCTTCACTCAAGCCGACCTCAACCTAAGACAAAGAAGATGGTTGGAGTGAATTAAGGACTACGATTTGGACGTCCACTACCACCCCGGAAAGGCTAATGTAGTTGTCGATACCCTAAGTCGCAAACCCCACTGCAACAACCTCATGTTGGAAGAATTGCAACCTGAGCTCTGCAGAGAGTTTGAAGCCCTGAACCTGGAAATAGTAGAGCATGGTACTCTAGCTACCATGGAAGTGCACCCAACCCTTGAAGAGTAAATCAAGGCAGCCCAGAAGGGACACCCTGGAGTTCAGAATTTCAAACGCCTCATGACCCAGGGGAAAGCCCCTAAAATGATAGAAGATAAACAAGGAGTTCTATGGTATGGGAAACGACTTTTTGTTCCCCACCAGAAGGACCTCAAAGACCTGATACTCAAGGAAGCCCATAGCTCTGCTTACACTCTACACCCAGGCAGCACTAAAATGTATCAAGAAATGAAGACATTGTATTGGTGGCCTCGCATGAAGAGAGATATCGCTAAATATGTAGCCTGTTGTGACGTATGTCAAAAGGTCAAAGCTAAGCATCAGAGACCTGCCGGACTTCTTCAACCCCTACAAATTCCTCAGTGGAAATGGGAAGAAGTGGGAATGGATTTCATAACTGGTTTACCTCGCACCAAATCAGGATGTGATTCTATATGGGTAATAGTCGATAGGTTGACTAAAGTTGCCCACTTTATCCCTGTAAAGACCACCTACAAGAGAGACAAACTGGCTGAGTTATACATGACTCGCGTTGTATGTTTACATGGTGTACCTAAAAGGATAGTCTCAGATCGAGGTTCTCAATTCACCTCGCATTTCTGGGCCAGTCTACATGATGCTTTAGGGACCCATCTTGCATTCAGTACAGCATACCACCCCCAAACAGATGGACAGACCGAAAGAATAAACCAAGTCTTGGAGGATATGCTACGAGCATGTGCTCTGGAATTCACCTCAGACTGGGAGAAATGTCTACCCTATGCAGAATTTGCCTACAACAATAGCTATCAATCAAGCCTCAAGATGTCACCTTTTGAAGCTCTTTACAGGCGCAAATGTAGAACCCCTCTACACTGGTCAGAAACAGGAGAAGGGCACATCTTCGGACCTGATACTCTGAAGCAAGCAAAGGAAAAAGTTCGCTTAATCAGGGATCGCTTACAAGCTGCCCAGTCAAGACAGAAGAGCTACGCCGATAACCATCGAAGAGAATTAACATTCCAAGTTGGGGATCATGTATACCTTAAGGTGTCACCCCTCCGAGGAATCCACAGATTCAAGGTGAAAGGCAAGCTTGCTCCGAGGTATATAGGACCCTTCCCTATTATTGCCAAATGTGGAGAAGTTGCATACCGATTGGAGCTACCATCAAGTCTGTCCGACGTGCACAATGTGTTTCATGTTTCTCAACTCAAGAAGTGTCTCAGTGTTCCCGAAGAGCAGACCTCAGTGGAGACCATTGAACTTCAGAAAGATCTATCCTACCCAGAGCACCCGATCAAAATTCTTGACACTATGGAAAAGAAGACCAGACGACAAACCATTCGCCTCTGCAAAGTCCAGTGGAGCAACCACTCCGAGCGAGAGGCAACCTGGGAGCGGGAGGATCAACTTAGAGCCGACTTTCCCTTTCTTTTCCCAGAGTAGTCGAATCTCGGGGTCGAGATTCATTTTAAGGGGGGGTGGGATTTGTAACATCCCATTTTCAAATTTTGTATCAATGTAAAGTTCAAACCTATGTTAATGAAATTAAAAACTTCTATCCTCAGTTGATTATTCCCTTTTTGCTTTCAGAAAGAAAATTTCATGAAATGCCAAAGCTAATTGAAATGAGAACCTGGTTCACTCCAAATGAGTTTATGAATAGAAAACCCTCCTCTGGCTCTACCGCCGTTTGTCGCCTTCCGCCACCTACTGCGCCGGCGATTAACTGCAGCGACAGACCTTGCCTTCAGCGCCCGACAATGGCAGCGCCCTGGGCACGCCTCCCCGGCCTCAGTTTCCGTGGTGCATTGCCGTGCACGTCGCTCATCGTTTCCTCTTTTTGCTGCGCCGCCGTGGTACGCCCGGTCGCGCCGTCCCGTCATCGTCACTCAGCTGCCCCCATACACCACGCCTCCCTCATCGGGCCGAGCGGCACTCCCCCGCGTTAACTCGCGTCGCGCCGCGCTCCGGAAGTCGCGTCGCCCTGTGGCCGTAAGGCGGTGATGGCACCGCTCGCGCGACGCCACGCCGCTATGCCCCGGCGTCTCCTCCTCAACTCTATAAATGGCGTCGCTATCTCGCCGCATGCCCCACCGGAGCTCGCCCAAAAACGCCCCGCTCGCTGCGCCTTCGGTAGAACTCCGCCGCCGAGCTACTCCGGTCGCCGCCAGGTCCCCAAGCCTCTTTCCCTGTGCTCACCTTTGCCCCACCTCTCTTCTCCACGAGCTAATTGCTCCTTCTTTGCCCGTAGGCCGCCGGCAAGCTTTTTCTTCACCACCGCCGGCGTCGGATCTCCCCGGTGAACGGTGGAGCCCCAGGCCGATTCCCCGCGTGTGAAGCGTCAGCAGGACCCCGGGAACCCGCCCCTCACTTCGCCGGACCCCGCCGCCCACTCCAGCGAGCCGCCGCCATCCTCCTCCTCCCCGCCAAGCACGCCTCCACCGCCAGCCCTTCCCGCTCCACTCCGGCCACCGCTCGAGCCCCAGGTGAGCTCAAGGCCTCCCGTAGTTGCTCCCACGGTGAGTGATTGAACTCCACCGACCCGAGTCGCCGGCGCCCAACTTCCCCTGTTTCAGCCGCCGCCATGCCCGTCGCCGGCCGCCAGGCCGTCTCCGGTCGATTCCGCCCTCCCCGAGGTGCGCGCCGGGTAGGGCGACCCATTTTGGCCGACGCCACCGCGTCTCCGTGCTCCCTCCGCCGCCGGATGACTCCGCTCTTCTCACGGCCGGGATGAGCCAGAACAGGGAAGCCCAGCACATTTATTCACTAACTAGCATTTGTCTTAATCGAACCATTAAGTTGTCCTAAGCCGGCGACTAAAGGGAGTATTAAAGCACTGCTAATTGAGGGCCCACCTGTCGGCTGCCGTGTCTGCCCGAAGTCATTAAAACCCTCTCGGGCCCCACCTGTCGGCAGCGCACACTCCCTCCCTTGTTCTTTTTTTTCGGATTTTCCAGAAATTAAAATTTTAAAATACCATAACTTCATAACCATAACTCCAAATTTAATGAAACCAAATTCTAAAATTTTCTAAAATCAAGATTCGTCTAATGGTTCTATGTTGGTTCAGTTTTGGGTTAATTTGAATTTGATTTTATTTTATTCGGTATTTATTTGCTTTCGTTCTTTTTGTGTTGCTTTTTCCGGTTCGATCTCCCGAGTAGATCTCGAAGATGCGAACGAGCCACCGCTTGAAGCACAAGACCCCCAAGCTCTTGATCCAGGCGAGTCAATACTTTGATCATTTTGCACCTACATTTTATGTGAAACTATGTTCGTTTAAATTATGAAAATTGCATATGCGTTATTTTATGTGCTGAAAATATGTAAGCCTTAAGGTAGTTAACAACCTTATGTCCACCTAATAATATAATACACCACCAGTAACATTTGAACTCCCATGATCATTTGTCGCCCTAGATATATAAACGCTAATTATGGTAGTTATATGTCATAATAATGCCATGATAAATTTGTCGAATCCAGGGTTCTAGTAACCCTGATAATCATTCTTTAATCTTGGAAACTAAATTTGAATGAGTCATGGGATGTACATGATCGGGCAATTATGTTGATTTATGTTATGCTTCTCAAAACCCTAAAAATCTGCTAAACCTGCTTGGGCGGATGGTAAGAGTGGCGGGTGTGGATGTAACACAGGGAAAGTGGAATGAACCGCCCAGACAACCTAAGGACTTAATCCTGTGTGGACCCTCCGTGTATAACAGTACAACCGCAAGCTGGCATATTGTAGGCTGGGCTAAATAATTTACTGAACCCTCTAGTCATTTCACAGAGAACGTGTGTAGGTGGGTATGAAAGCCCCACTTGGAATGGGACACCGGATGTAGGTGACGTTGCCTAGGATAGCGTATGTGGAGAGTGGAGTCCGACTGCGCTAACCTATGGTGGACATCCCGCAACCTATGGACGTAACCCCATAGGAGTGATATGCTAGAGTGTGAGGTATTGTAAAGGCCTCGTGATATTCTCTCGATCTGCATGTCCAAGGAATCATGTAGAACCATCGGGACGATTATCTCTTGTGGGTAAAGATGTACAGTCTCTGTAGAGTACATACACAAACTATTCGAATAGCCGTGCCCACGGTCAAGGGCAGACATGGAAATCCTCCTCGAGTTAGTTCTATTTCAAAATTTTTGGAGGTTGGGAATAAAATTTGCTAGGTGGATGTAGCCTAAACTTTGTAATTTGTCCTGGAGGGATGTACTCCAGTGTTGGTATTAAGGTGGAGGTAACCTGCTATTCAAAAAGTTAAGTATTGGTGGATGTAACCATAAAATTGGTAAATGAGACCTACCCCGTTATAAAATTATTGCACACTTCCAGCAATTAAATCATAAGTTCTTGAAAAATGCCAGGTCATAGAAATTTTAAATTATGGTAATTTCAAATGTCGCTTTATGCAAATAAAAGAACCCGAGCCACCCTTGAATAGCCTTGCATCTATAATTATATGCATTCTGTGTGTTGGCTCGCGAAGCACGGTTGTTTGTGCTCACCTCGCTCTTAACCCCCCATTCAGAAACTGAGAATCAAGAGCACTACGCCTACCATGGGAATCAGGATGCCGAAGGAAATGAAGATGGTGGTTATTAGAATAGGCCTCGGTAGTCTTGCCTCTCGCCTCAGTCCAGTTGACCAGGCTAGTTTTGGCGGGTGCCTTCGTTATTAGCCAGGTCCCTGGTTAATAGCGTTGGTACTCGGGTTATTCCAGTCGCTTGCCTATGGTGAGTTGTGCCCTATGCTATATACGCTTCCGCTTTTGCTCTTTATGTATTGTAAGACATCTGGCCTGACGGCCCTATTGTAACCCTGGCCCGACGTGGTCTATTCGAACTCTGGTATTGTAATGTATGGATTTATCGTGTATGAAATGATGCAGCATTGTATCTGTGAGCATTATCTACTGATCCAGGGAATAATGCAGTGATTCACAGAGGGTTCCAGGTTAGTAAACTTGGGGTCCAACAGGTTCCCTGGGAACTGCTTCAAATTGGGCAGTACAGTTATGAATTACATAGGAGAATCACATTCTTGTGAATCAGTTGTTATACAATGTGTGTTTTGTGTGAAGATACTATGCATGAAGACAATGATTATTAGTAACATTTTGCAGGATGTGAGCTTCTTACACTGAAAACCTAACTTGCCAGAGACCTTGTATGGCAAGAAGCTAGTTGCACATATGTTGAAAGGCTCTGAGTTCACATTAATGTAGGCATTTCAAAGACATGGATGACATAGATAAGCTAAATACCAGACAGCATTCACGGAGTTATCAACCATAAAATAGCAATATCACTGTATGCAATTTCCTAATGCGCTGGACGGCTGGAATTTCTCCCAGTCTCCAAGGCCCAAACAAATCACTGTGTATCTTTATGTAACAATGATTGTATATCGTACCAACACATAACCTACAAAACCTAAGCACACCAACTCCAATCACAACACCACATTATTATGTGCGACCAGCACTATAGCCGGTGCCCACGCCAGCCCCAGGCAGGGCGGCAACAGCCGGTAGATAAGTCCTTAGGATATTTTAAGTGAGTTTGCTTAAGCATGGAGTTGATTAGTTAAGAGATAAAGATTGGTTAAGAGTTACTCTCTTATAAGGGATACACCAATTGCTTTATGAATTAAGCAAGAAGTTATCATCTATCTCCTCCATCCCTATCTCTTCTTCTCCTACACCCTGCGCACTCCTTCCCCTCCCGCGCATTCTCCTTCTCATGTCTACCGTTCCTTCTCATGTCTAATTAACAGTTTCTATCGTTTTCATATTCGAATTTGTATAAAAAATATAGATACGAATATGGTATACATTTTTACCATCGAAAATGTTATTTAATCCGAACTATCCATATCTGTATTCGACGAAGCAATATGTGTATTTTATTACAATACGCTAATTAGTTGGACAATTTTTTTAATTGAATATGAATTTTTGTTTCTTTAGGTGAAGTAAATGAATTAGAATGATTAAACGTGATTGTACGAAGATAAAATATCATTAATATTTTCATACTACATAAGTTATGAGGAAATCCAGATCGATCGAATTGTGTAGATATTTAATTCGAATTCGTATTCATTACAATATTTGATTCATATTCAAGAATATTCGTATTTATATTCCTATTTATTTACAAAATACGAATATGAATATGATAAAAATACTATTTAATTCATATTCCAACTGTTTTTACCCTAATCAGTTCTGCTGCTGAAGAGGGGACAGGCCAACGCCAATGTAAGTCGCAGTCGACGGTTGTCACTTCACGTACATGAACAGGAAGCTTTGCATGCTAAAAAATGGTTCTTTCCCTCTTGGTTTCCCGATCAAAGTAAGCACAAAGACTTCCACGAAGATTCAGAGCGCCATACGTATTAGGTTAGCTTCTTCCACGGTTCCACCACCATCGATCACCTTCGTCATATTTCCGAATTTCGTACTTGACTGGAATTTCCAATCAAAGTTTGACAAGGGTTTGTGGTTGTGGAGGCGAGTGCTACATTATGGTCGGTCTCGTGGACGCCGGCAATATACATAGCTTCTGTTGGATTATCATGGCTTTTTTATCTCTAAAACTAAATTGTGAGATGAGGAATTTCTCACTTTTAAATTAGGTTCTTTACTTTTTCACAACTAATGTAGGACCATTTTAACAATGTTCTTCTTTATATATTGGTGTCCCTCAGGTGTTCACTGTCCTCTTCACCGTACACCAACGGTTCTTCAGAGTCATGATCCATCGAGCATTCAAAAAAATAGTGTATATTAGACCAGAGATGTACAACCGGACTCTGATACGAATTGTTGGATTATAAAATCCTTTTTATTCGTAAAGATCTCTTCTATTCTTAAATTAGATCATTTACTCCTCCACAGTACAGAACTATTCCTACAGCTTCCCTGCGCGGACAGTGCAAACCCCCCCTTTTTTTTTCTCCCTCCATGACAACTCTCTCCGCTCCAACCGCTTCTTCCACCCCGTTTTTTTCTTGCTTGCCGTCTCCGGCGCCACCCCAAAACCTACTTCAACTCTCGAGATCGTCATCGTTTACGGTGCCTTCTATATTTTTACATTTGATGCCAAACTATTTTCCACAGCATTTCTGAAAAAAGTTACGCACCTATGCTGTTTCACGCGATTAATTAACTCGGTGTCAGCAAAAAAAAAAAGCACAGGTCCAATCCATTTCATGTAAAAAAAAAGTAGTATAACATCTGTAAGCAACAACTGGTAAGCTACGTTACCATATTTGTCATTACATGTCATGCTACATTCGTAACCAGTCCGGGCTATGCACGAATCTCTTTCTTGAATACTGATCTGATCACCACCGAAGCCATGTCCTAATCAATCTTACCTAAAGAAGCACAAGACAGAGAAAAAGACTGAAGAAAAACAGACAAACCATTGCCACCAAACAGTCCTTTCTTGCCTCCCTGATTTGGTCAAAATTGATGTGCTAGCTAGCTAAGTACTCCGGCGCCACGGGCAGGACTACGGCGATTCCGGCGGTGGTGCCGGCGGTGTCATCGCTGCATCCTCGACAACCTTCGTCACATCTTCCTTCAGAGATGTCTCATCGGAGACGTCGCCAGCCTACAGCAGCATTTGACAAGTACTCTCTTGTTAATTAGCTTCATGAGCAAGTACTCTGACCATGTATGCATCTAGTATTTACTTTTCAGTAACGCCAATTAGCCGAAACTGCGCGATCACTATATATATTTATAGTAGTCATTGTCAATGTCAAAAAGAAGAGACAGAGAAAGTGTAGTAGATATTATTTAGAAATATTACATCAAGCAAGCATCTTGGATAGCTAAGAACAAGAAAAGGGTCAAAATTAGCAAAACCGAAAAACCAATTGATTATTCTCTTTTGCAGGCCTATTTGAAAAGTATTTTACTTCAGGAGACCGTCACTTGTAGTTTGGAATGGTGATTAAAGATTTCCGTGTTTTGAAGAACATACAGGAAGAAAACTACCTTAACTATAATATAACAACATAGTCATATTTATATAGTAGGTTTAAAGCCATGGAAGCTTGAAGTTGGAACGTGTGTAATTCAAGTATTCTACTATACATGAGTGCTTAATTAGTCAATTGAGTCATGTTTTCTATGGCTAATTCAAACGGCTCAATTAATGAAATACTAATTTGACCTATGTGGTCTACAATTTTAATAAAGGCAAGTACTAGCTAGCTTCTCCAGATTCTTTACAAATCTGAGCTAGTCTTTCCCCAAGACATTTCAAAGATTTTTTACGGGATGTTCCAAGCCAGGTCAAGCACATCAATCTTCCCCTTTAATTCCTTCCTCTTGAGAGCGATATCAAATGGTAGACTACCTCATGCAAGTCAACCACCAAATTAAATAGAATATTTACCGTGCTATTGCAAACATATGCACCTGTCCATGGAATTCATTGTCGCTTTGTACATATGCAAGACGCTAATATGGTTTATTCAGTTCATCTTGGTGCTTACGCCGTTAAGGAAAAGTGGAAACCATAGGAGAGGCCGTACCGTGACTCGCAACGTTAGGCTGGCCTGTGCGAGGGCACTGCTCCGCTGCCTCGCGTCCACGGACACCACGGCGAAACGCCCCGTCTCCTTCAGCCGCGCGAGCAAAGCGATCACTAGCTCCGACACGTCGCACTCCGCCCGCGCCGTCACCCTTATGCTCACCTCTCGAGGCTGATCGGATGCCGACGTCGATGCGCCGGTGGTCACATCCACTTGTATTCTCTCCGACGAGTCGTCGCTTGCAGTCTGGCTCTCGCTGTGCTGCAGGCCAAGCCGCGCTTCGAGCTGCCGGTTCTTCTCTTGGAGGTCGGACACTTGGGCTATCAGCTTGTTCATGTACTCCGTTGTGTAGGCAAGAACATTGGCCTTGTCCTTCTGCATGCGAATGATGCCAATTGCGCATGAAGATAGATACAACAATTTTGACAGCTTTGCGATGTTGCAAAGATGCTTGTGTTGATAGATGATTGATTTGATTCGTCGTACCTTCGATCCGGGAGGGAGCAGTGCCCTGAGCGTCTGGAAGCTGTCGTTGAGCCGCTCGCGCCGGCGCCGCTCCGAGATCATGTGGTGCAGCTGGCTGCTGGTGGGCGGCGGCAGTGGCGGTGCCCGTGCCAGCGCGATGCCCTCCTCGTGGTGCGCCGCGGCGAGCTCTCGGTTGCGCATTGCCATGTGCACGCTCACCAGGAGCGAGATGCCCGCCTTGATCATCCTCTGCCCGGGCGCGCCCGGCCGCGGCCGTGCCCTTGGCGAGAGCGCGGCGTTGTACGGCTTGAACGCCGTCCCCCACCGCGGGGACGTGCTCTGCGCGCGGTGGCGGGCCAGCCTCAGAGGAGACGGTGGAGGTGGCGGCGCGGAGGTGGGCGACGGATCGGAGGAGGAGATGACCGCGAGCATTGCCTGTGCCATTGCGGCGGCGTCGGCATCGGCGCACGGGAACTCGTGCCGGCCGTAGACCGGCGCGAGCAAGCCGTGGAGCGGCGACGCCAGCGCCGGCACAGGCTGCGGTTCTCTCGTTGATGGCTCGGCGGCGGCCGCAGCGACTGACGTCGCTATGGAGCGAATGAGCGAGGAGTACTCCGGGCTCCCGACAGAGAGGGACGGCAGGGAGGACGACGAGGACGACGGCCGCGTCTGCGGCAGCTGGAGGAGCTCCTCCAGGAGCGACTGCTGCACGTGATCCGCCACACCCGCCGCCGATGCAGTCGACAGACCAACCTCGATCTCCCCGCTCTCGCACCCCATGAACACCGCCGTCTGCATGCCGCGCGCGATTACGTCAAACTCATCAGATCATTAGTTCGATTGCCCATGTATGTCCAACTCCATAGATGCAACGCATCGATCACACAGCAATAAAATCGTGTAGTACAACAGGAGAAATGTACCTTTATGCCGGCTTCCTGGGACAGCAAGAACAATGTGCAAAGCTTAGTACGAGATAGATATCGAATCGAGCATCTGCGAGATAACATGTGTGTGTATATATACTGACATGGTAGAACTGCTGCTGCACCTGCAGCGACGCCGACGACGTCAGGTCCGGCTCCGGCAGCTCCATGTACGCGCGGCCCTCCTTGTAAGCCCACCCCGGCACACAACTACGCGCTCATACAGATACACACGATGGCCGTGAGAATGGAGCTAAGGAACCTGAGGGCTGAACTGAAATTGCAATGCGTGGTCCATTCCATACCCGCTTACGACGGCGCAGAGCGCTCCTCGGTACGCCTCGAACGTCGCCCAGGCGCGACCACCGCGCCCGCCACCGTTGCCGATCCACGCATCCAAGCAGAACAAATGGCTGCCCAGCGAGCCCAATGCACGCTAGCTGTAACACCAGCCAAGAAGAGAGGAGATGAACGAACGCGGAACGCGACAGGAGAGCACGTACCCGGACGGGAGCCCGGCGATCACGGGCGCCCAGAGGCAGACGTAGAGGCAGCCGGGGACGCGCGCCGCCGCGCGCTCCAGGACGCGCGCCCGGGGGCCCGCCGCGAGCGCGAAGACGCCGTCCATCGCCTTCTCTCACCTCAGGACAGGAGGCTGCTAGCGCCGAGCTGGGCGGGAGGCGCGGCCATGCTGTCCGACACGCTCTCGCCAAGCCGAGCACGTTGTACGGCGCGGCCGGGCGCGCGTATGTATGGGACCGGGAGGAGGTTGGTGAGGAACAGTAGAAAGTTGAAAAGTATTAGAAGCGGCCATCTCCCATTCACTCGAAGCCGTGTTGTGTATTGGTGGCGGCTTAGGAAGGCTTGTGTCGCGCCTGGGGATTGGGTTACTTAGGTTTGGGTTCAACCTGTATCTTCTTCGATTTCAATCAAACATCGACGTCCATGGTAGCTTGTCCTTGGATTGGATCTTCCTCCTTCGTGGAAACTAATTACGTACCACAAGGACAGTGACGAAGCCGGGAATAAAATAGAGGGTGGGCTGAATTATTTGTTCGACTAAACTAAGTTGACATAAATATAGTCTTATACTTTTATAGAATTTCAAATTCATACAGAAATTATACAGTTAGAGTCTTGGAGACAAACAACGAAAAACAGAAAAATACAAAGTAGGTACCTCGAGTCCTCGACAATAGAAAGCGTATACCCAAGAATATATAATTATTCTGCTATGAGTACGGAGTAGAAATAAGTTACCTGTGTATGAAACATACACTACTACAGAAAGGCTAATAGTAGACGGCAAATCACAGACGGTTTTGTGAAACCGTCTGTAATGTAAACTATTACAGACGGTTTTAATTTGAAGGTCGTCTGTAGTATTTGTGGCGGGAAAAGGAGTATCACAGATGGTTCTTACTGCTGAACCGTCTGTGATACTGGAATATCACAGACGGTTTTTATTAAAAACCGTCTGTGTTGTGTCGACTATCACAGCCGGTTGTTGTTAAGAACCGTCTGGGAATGTTCACAGACGGTTTTTCACAAGAACCGGCTGTGATGTCCCTTTGTCTGTCATATTCTAGATCAGAGGTTAATATATAAGTACACATTGCTTCTAATAACTTAACTACAGAACTACTGAGACAAGAGGTCACAAATTAAAGGCAAATTTATTAATTTCAATTAGAGGCAAATTTATTACAAAAGTCGCACAGGTAAAGAGTTTCCCAGACTGTATTCTTTTGGGCTTCGTAAGCTTCTTCTTCCACTTGGGGACTTGGAGGATCAGCCGCTAAATTCTCGAACGCCATTAAGATTGCCCTTGTCCTCAGCACTTCCTCGTGCAGCCTGGGCAAATGATCAGCAGCATCCATAATGTCGTACAGGATAGCATGAAAAGATTCCTCAGAATCTGCCGTTTCTGCTTGATTGGCAAGGCTATCCATCAGTCTCTGCAATGCGTGTAGAGCTTCTTCCGCATTGCGCACATTGTGGAGAAGAACCAGGGTGAGGGCTGTTTCCCTTTCTTGAGCGGCAGCGAGACGCCTCCGTCGACGGCAGAGGATCAGGTCAAGCTGACGGATGCAAGAAAGTCGGGGAAGGAGAGCAGGGCGAGTGCGGAGAAGCTGCTCCAGATGCAAATTGCTGGCCGCCTGTGTAAGGTTCCGGCCGAACAATTCGTGATGAACAGATGAGAGGAAGGAGATGATCACAAGAACAGTAGTAGAAGCCATGTTGTATTGTATATTGTATTTGTACGTACGTAGAAGCTAGAGACCTGGATTAGGAGCGCATATTTAACCTTTAGCACAAACGGTTCGTATACCCAAACATGAATGATATAGACGCTTCGTATAACGATCGAGAGACGTTAATTAGACGATCGAAACACGAAGCGTTCTGGCATCGAACACGCGCGAAGCGTTCTGGTATGAAGCTTATCACAGACGGTTTTTTATAAAAAACCGTCTGTGATAATGACTACGGCATTTATTGCGCTGCTCAGACCGCATCGTCTTCATTTTCGATCCAGATCTAGCCACTGCTGCGCACTTTTTCACTCGGGAGGAAGCTAGAGCGATTTCAGGCCAGTTAATTTGGTGGGAAGAGGCAGAGATTGAGCTTTGAATTAAGATTCAGACTTTCCTGTGGTTGCTGTAGATATGGTTAGTAATGAAATTTATTTATTCTTAATTGCATTACAATTTAGGTGTAAGTAATCCATGAGTGGTTATTGAAGATGTTTAATTAATTTGCAAAATTGTTGGTTATATAATAGCTATTGTGTTTGTAATATGAATTGAGCTAGGAAATTAAGTCTCAATATAATAAATGTGGCCGGTATATATGTAGTTATAATTAGTTATTCTAGATTTTAATACTAAGTTGTTATATATGTACGTAACGTAGGACCGAAGTTGGATGTATGCCGCGAGCCGTGTGAGTGAAGAGTACATTAATGGTGTTTCTGCTTTTATAAGAGCCGCCGAGGAGGATATGTTGAATAAGGGGGTGGAATATATGTGTTGTCCATGCACTGACTGCGAGAATTTGAAGATGTTTAAGAACCGAGGGCAAATTGAAGCGCACTTGATTCGGAAGGGTTTCAAAAAGGATTATACGTGTTGGACCAGTCATGGCGAAGTGAATGATCATATGCCGCCGGATGACATCGCCGGTGAAGTGAATGATATGCCCCCGGATGACATCGCAGGTGAAGTGAATGACATGCCGCCGGCTGATGTCGATTGTGGCTCGGATTCGGATAGGTTGCACGATGATAATCTGGATCAGATGCTTCGCGATGTAGAAGAGAACTATGATGAGAGAGAGTATGTTAAATTCCGTGGCTTGATGGAGGACTCAGAGAAACCTTTGTACACGGGCTGCAAGTACACGAGGTTGTCGGGCGTGCTTGAACTGTTGAAATTAAAGGCAAGCAACGGTTGGTCCGACAAGAGTTTCACGGCGCTGCTAGGTCTTTTAGCGGACATGCTTCCGGAGGGAAATGAGTTGCCTAAAACCACGTATAAAGCCAAGAAGGTTCTTTGTCCATTGGGAATGGAAGTAGAAAGAATACATGCATGCCCGAACGACTGTATCCTCTACCGTAAAGAGTATGCAAACATGCATGTATGTCCGGTGTGCAACACATCCCGATACAAACGTAACAATCAATCAGATGATGGCGAGGGAACAGAGGCGAAGAAAGGACCTCCTGCTAAGGTGGCATGGTATTTTCCTATAATTCCCCGTTTGAAAAGGTTTTATGCAAATCCAAAGGAGGCAAAACTGCTGCGTTGGCACTCGGAGGAGCGCAAGAAGGATGGAATGCTAAGACACCTTGCTGATTCCGCGCAGTGGAGAAACATCGATAGGAGTTTTGCAGAGTTCGGTGCAGAACCAAGGAATATAAGGTTTGGACTGAGTACAGATGGAATGAATCCATTCAGTAGCATGAGCAGCCAACATAGCACATGGCCCGTGACTCTCTGCATCTATAACATTTTGCTGTCGATACTTATCCAAGAGCCAAAACAACCTGGGAATGATATCGATGTGTTCCTAGCACCGTTGGTGGAAGATCTAAAAGTACTGTGGAACGAAGGGGTACAGGTATGGGATGCATACAAACGAGAGAACTTCACTCTGCGCTCCTTATTGTTCTGCACCATAAATGATTATCCTGCCCTTGGTAACCTATCGGGCCATAGTATAAAAGGTGCCAAAGCTTGTACTCACTGTTTAGATGGTACCGAGAGTGTGTGGCTGAGACACTCACGCAAAACCGTCTACATGCGTCACCGCCGGTTCCTTCGGAGGGATCACCCATACCGCAAGATGAAGAAACAATTTGACGGAGAGAAGGAAGACGGTTCAACTCCAAAGCATTTAAGGGGACGCGAGGTTTATGATATGGTTAAGGATTTAGATGTTGTCCTCGGAAAGGGACGTAAATTGAGGGCTCATGAGAAGAACACCTGGAAAAAGAGATCAATATTTTGGGACTTACCTTATTGGGAGTACCTAGATGTGCGGCACTGCATCGACGTCATGCACGTAGAAAAGAATGTGTGCGACAGCTTGATTGGTCTCTTACTGAACATCCGTGATAAAACAAAGGACGGCGTCAACGCACGGCTTGACTTGGCTGATATGCACATCAGGCCTGAGTTAGCACCGACATGCACTGATAATGCACGAACGTACCTTCCCCCTGCGTGTTACACTCTGTCCAAGGCTGAGAAAACAGAACTGTGCCAGTGCTTGCATGGTGTCAAAGTTCCGTCTGGTTACTCGGGCAACGTGAAGAAACTTGTTTCGATGCAAGATTTGAAGTTAAATGGCATGAAGTCTCATGATTGTCATGTGCTGATGACACAGATGCTCCCTATTGCAATTAGAAATATTTTGCCGATCAAAGTCCGAGAGACAATCATGAGGCTATGTTATTTCTTTAACACAATTGCTCAGAAGGTCATCGATCCCGAAGGACTAGATGCTCTGCAGGACGAGGTGGTGATGACTCTTTGTCACCTTGAAATGTATTTCCCTCCTTCGTTTTTCGATATCATGGTCCATCTCATTGTTCACGTTGTGTGGGAGATAAAAATGTGCGGGCCCGTATTCCTACGTAGCATGTACCCATTTGAGAGGTTCATGGGAATTCTCAAGTCCTACGTACGGAATCGTTCTCGGCCGGAGGGCAGCATCGTCGAAGGTTATGCAAGCGAAGAGGTCATTGAGTTTTGTGTCGATTATATGGCTCAGATTCAGCCGATAGGTGTCCCTCAATCTCGTCATGAGGGGAGGCTGAAGGGTCTCGGAACTATCGGACGGAAAGCAATCACTCCAGATATGGACATGTATACTCAAGCCCATTTCACGGTGTTGCAACACATGACTGAAGTGGCGCCTTATGTGGACCAGCACAAGGGTGTGCTTCGGCAACAGAATCCGGAGCGGCCGGATGTTTGGATCATGAGGCAACACAACCGTCGGTTCAACCAATGGTTGAAGGAGCAAATCGCTAGGAGCTCGCCGAGTGAGACGCTGACATGGTTGGCAAAAGGGCCGACATTTACAGTTGTGACATGGCAAGGATATGACATAAATGGGTACACATTCTATACGCAGTCTCAGGATGTCAAGAGCACTAACCAGAACAGCGGTGTCCGCATAGATGCATTCAGTACCGATGGGTCGAGAAACTCGTACTATGGCTTCATAGAAGAGATTTGGGAGCTCGACTATGTGGTTTTCAAGATCCCCTTATTTCGCTGCCGTTGGGTGCATCTCCCACAGGTGAAGGTTGACAAGTACGGTGTCACGACCGTGGACCTCCAACGTGTCGGGTACAAAGATGAACCATTCGTACTCGCCAATCAAGTTGTTTAAGTTTTCTATGTAACCGACCCGGCAAATAAGAAACGACATGTAGTTCTTCATGGAAAAAGGAGAATTGTCGGAGTGGAGAATGTAGTGGACGAGCAGGAATACAATCAATTTGACGAGTTACCTCCTTTTGGAAATGGCATAAGGGTCGACGATGAACAACGTGACGAAACTAGTTACGTACGCATTGATCATGATGAAGGGCTAATTTTTAAAGGAAATAAGCAAGTACAATAAGAATGTATATGTGAAAATGTGTGACAATTTTGAGATGTATATGTGAAAATGTGTGATGTAGTCAATTTTGAGATGTATATGTGAAAATGTGTGATTTAGTCAATTTTGAGATGTATATGTGAAAATGTGTGATGTAGTCAATTTTGAGATGTATATGTGAAAATGTGTGATGTAGTCAATTTTGAGATGTATATGTGAAAATGTGTGATGTAGTCAATTTTGAGATGTATATGTGAAAATGTGTGATGTAGTCAATTTTGAGATGTATATGTGAAAATGTGTGATGTAGTCAATTTTGAGATGTATATGTGAAAATGTGTGATGTAGTCAATTTTGAGATGTATATGTGAAAATGTGTGATGTAGTCAATTTTGAGATGTATATGTGAAAATGTGTGATGTATTTGAGAATGACAAAATGTATCAAGAAATACACTGTGTGAATGCAGCTGGTTGGTGTTGTATATGAATGCAGCTGTTTGGTAGTTGATATGAATGCAGCTGTGTAGTTATTGGTGGTCTTAATTGCAACAGCCGGCAAAGGCTTATCACAGACGGTTCTAAATTTAGAACCGTCTGTGATAACATATCACAGACGGTTTTAAGTTTAGAACCGTCTGTGATAGTAAACTATCACAGACGGTTTTTAACTCAAAAACGTCTGTGAAGATTATCACAGACGGTTCTAAGTTTAGAACCATCTGTGATAATCTTCCTACATATACCCTCTCGCTAGGGTTTTCCGTGTGCGCTGCAGTTATTCGATTAGATCTAAATCCCGAGCCCGTCGTCGCCGCCGCCTCCCCGAGCCCTCGCCGGCTGCCTCCCCCAGCCCTCGCCGGCAGCCTCCCCGGACGAAGACGTCGCCGCAGCCTCCTCCTCCTCCGTCGCCGCCTCCCCGAGCCCGTCGCCTCCTCCTCCGTCGCCTCCTCCTCCTCTGTCGCCGCTGCCTCTTGCTGCGTCGCCGCCTCGTCCTCCTCCGTCGCCTCCCCGAGCCCGTCGCCTCCTCCTCCTCCATCGTCGTCGCCGCCTCCTCCTCCTCCTCCGTCGCCGCCGCCTCCTCCTCCTGCGTCCCTAAGGTCACCAAAACCGTAAGGTCATCAAATCCCTCCCCGAGCTTCATGCTTACTGTTAGTGTTTAGGGTTGATGCTTGATGCTTCATACTGTTATGGTTAGTTGCTTAGTACATATTTAGGGTTGATGCTTCATGCTTACTGTTAGTGTTTAGGGTTGATGCTTGATGCTTCATACTGTTATGGTTAGTTGCTTAGTACATATTTAGGGTTGATGCTTCATGCTTACTGTTAGTGTTTAGGGTTGATGCTTGGTACATATTACATTGGTACATTGTTTACTGCAGTAGCTTAATTAGTTTGCTATTTGGTACATATTACATTGTTACATTGTTTACTGCAGTAGCTTAATTAATTTGCTATTTGGTACATACTACATTGGTACATTGTTTACTGCAGTTGCTTAATTTACATTGGTACATATTGCTTGTTGTGTTAGTATATAGTATATAGTATATAGTATATAGTATATAGTATATAGTATATAGTACATAGTATATAGTTTGAAATCATTTGGGTCCCCCTTCCCTCTACTCCTCTCCTCCCTTCTCCCCCTTCCCTCTACTCCTCTCCTGATCTCTTTCTAGTGTATCTGGATAAAGAAATCTTGCGATTATTGCAAAAGATACATTGACCATTTGGGTGGGAAGAAATACATTGTGTCGTCAGGCTCATGACTGCCAATTTGAAGCATAGCGTAGCATCCGAGGCACATCCAAGGCCTGCAGCTGTGTCTTGAGGAATCCCAAGAGCTGGTCTTCAGATGTGGCATTCCTCAAACTATAAATTATGATTCTTATTCTCATAACCCATCTGAATACCAGCTCTTGGCATTCCTCAAGACACAGCAGCAGGCCTCGGATGTGCCTCGGATGCTATGCTATGCTTCGAATTGGCAGTCATGCGCCTGACGAAACAGTTGATCTTTCCACCCAAATGCTCCATGTATCTAGACAAAAAACAGCAAATGAAGCAAGTGACATACTATAGTGTTCCCGTTCAATGAACCGGATACACTAGTTTGTGTCATTTGCTTCATACACCTTTGTTTGGGGACTTTGCTATTTGGTTTATAGTTTTAGCAACTAAAGTAGGTGCTAGGATAGGCACTTTGTTTAGAGACCTTGTAGTAATAGTATTACAAAATTCAAGGAAATTCTAGTACAGAAGTTCAAAAAAAACAAATTCCCAGATTCTTCGGTGAGCAGCCGATATAGCCGACTTCTTCGGTGAGCGACTATGCATCTGCTTCTTCCCACTCCTTCTCTTCATCTCTGATCTCTGGATCACGTACGCCAGTAGCGATGATTCAGTTAGATGAATCATCGCTACTGGCGTACGTGATCCGGAGACCAGAGATGAAGAGAAGGAGTGGGAAGAAGCAGATGCATAGTCGCTCACCGAAGAAGTCGGCTATGTCGGCTGATCACCGAAGAATTTGGAATGTCTTTTTTTTGCACTTTTGTAATAAAATTGACTTGAATTTTGCGGGAAAAAGAAGGACTTGATACATTGGTACATTGGTAAGATAGGCACATCACCCCCTCTCTACTCCTCTCTTGTCTTGCAATTCAATATGATTACTTTCTCATCTTATCTTAATAGACCCACAAAATGAGCAACATGTCACCCGCGCATTCTTCAACATCATCGCCGGAGGCGTCCGCTCCAACATCAAGACGCCAAGGAAGAGGGCTATCAAAGAAGCCTGAGGGCCGACAGATCATCACAGCGGTGGATGCATCTGGGGTCCCTATCCTTCCTCAAAAAGCAGTAAACGCATTCCGAACCATGGTCGGAGTAGTTGCACGAGAACGAATTGAGATCACATACAATTCGTGGAAGAACGTGCCTGACACTCGGAAACGTGAGCTGTGGACCAAAATTTTGGCATCGTTCGAGTTCCCAGAAGAACACCTGGACGCTGTGCAACAACAAACCTACAAAGCGGCGTGCAAAGCATGGAAGAACTTCAAGAGCACGCTTGTCAAGAAATACGTGGAGACGGACGAAACGTCTGTTCATACATACCCATTCCTGGAACCACAATGGGAAGAGTTCAAGGCGATGAAAACGACCGAAGATTTCAAAAGTACAAGTGTGGCGCACAAGGCCCTCCAGGCAAAAAATACACACCCTCACAGACTTGACACAACTGGGTATGCGGGTAAAATGGCGCAGTGGATGAAGGAGGATGAGCTGGCAGCTGCACAGGACATCGCCCCGCCGTTTTCCAATATCCCGGACGACCGCGCTCGAAATTGGATTAGAGCAAGGTCATCTACAACGACATCAGGGGACATCACCTTTCGAAACCTTTCAGACCAGCAAGTGACCGAGCGCCTGGTAAGATATCGATCGAACTACGTAGCTTGTAATTACTCCACAACTTCGTACGAATTGAAATGACATGTCGTGCTCTTGCAGGAAGAGCTGAGTTTTCAATCTACCCTGAGATCATTCCAGGGAACAAGGGAGAATGATATGCTCTCCGTGGCCCTGGGAAACAAGGAGCACCCGGGCCGTATGAGAGGCCTTGGGCTTTACGTTCCTTGGAAACATGGTTTCCAAGATGACTCCGACATGTATCGGCGCAGGAAGAGAAACAAAGCCGAGCGTGACGCACAGCTACGAGAAGAGCTCAAGGCATCTCTTAAAGAGGAGATACTGGGTTCGATGGCTGATATAATCAGAGATGAGGTGCGGAAACAGACAGAAAGTCAGCAGGCCACCACCGCCGCTCCTGTGCTAGCTAGCCCGCACAACCATCCGAGTAGCTGCGCGTCCAATCCGACGCAAACCCAGTCCAAATTTCCTGTGGACGACATCCTGGTAATAATTATTACCTCTCGAATGCTTGCTCCATTGGTAGGCCTATTCGAGTAGCTAATTTTGTATCGTTATGTAGGAGCCTACGACATGCAGGCTCCAAGTGAGATATGGCTCCATTCCCTTGTACGCTGCTTGGGGCCAGGCATATTCATCTGGTATCGGGGCCATGGTGCACGGTCAAGCTTTAGCGCCAGGCTTCGCAAAAGTTAATGTGGATGGTGTGTATGCCAATTTTGAGGTGGTCCCGCTACCGAAGCCCCCCAACGACGAGATCGTGAATCTAGGACAGGCCATTGGAACATTCATCCAGTGGCCCAAAACCGACATCTCCCTGGAGGCTTCTTTACCGGTGGCAGGACCAGAAATGCAGTGCGAACCACAGCAACTTGCACTGGTGCCATCTCCACACGGGCAGTGCGAACCACAGCTACCTGCACCGGTGCTATCTCCACGGGTGCTATTCTCGCCAGAGCAACTTGCACCGTCTATACCATTACAGTCGACTAGCATAAAGTCGACCCACACTCGAGGCAGTGGCCAGGGCAAATCAAAGACGAAGGATGGTGACGATTTCCCGTCCATGCCATTAGCCCGCAAATTCGTGCTAGCTCAGCCGATGGTAGTCCAGGAAGAGCTCCAAAAATTAGGACTTGGTTGCCAAAGATTCCACCTTTGGTATATGGAAGAGTCCAATAAGCCAGCGGCAGAACGGCGCTCAGGTATAACTGTCAAATTCAAGCCGGAACATTTCTTGCACGAAGTTCAGGAATGTGTCTTCGCGGTGACCTTTGACAATATATTTGACCTTTTCACGCTCAACACTCTCGACGCCTCACTCGTTCGATGCTGGACGCTGTAAGTCTGCACAATCACAGTCTCTGTTCACGTAATACCGATATATGTCACAATTTGTTGCTTTCCTATGTTATATATAGATTCATGCTGATCGAAGCTAGATCATCGAAATCACAAATTGGTTTCCTGGACCCACGCTTGGTCGCCATTGATACCATCATCGAGAATGCATCCTTCGTCGAGGACTATATTACAAAATCACTGCTGGCTCACCAAGATAAGGAATTTGTTCTTATGCCATACAATGAGCAGTTCCATTGGATTTTAATTGTAATTATACCAAAATGGAACAAGGCTATATACCTTGATTCTCTAAGTAAGAACAAATCCAAGTACACAGCTATCGCCCGAATACTCGATAGGTACGTACATTGTACATTGTACTCTTTCTTTCCTTCCGAATAACTAATCTAACTTTTTCGAATAACGAAGGTCGTTCGCCACATACGTTCAACAAACACGTGACTCGACGACAGGGGCCAAGGCCTTGAAACATGATCGCAAGTTTCGGGTATTCGCTAGCTACACATTAATTAATCATATACAACACATAGTAGTAATGTCACTTGATTTAACACATTATATTTTTTGCAGTGCCACCAGCAGGAGCCGGGCAACACATGTGGATACTACATGTGCCACCATATGAGACTACTCCTCGATTCCACTAAGATCACTAATTCTAAGGTTTGTCAATCTTCCCACATTTATTTCATACATGTCAGTTTTATATATGCGCGCGTTGATATTCCTATCGACAGGCTGCGTCCATCTCTACATCTGCATTGACACAGCCGGATTTTGCAAAAATTCGAGGAGAGCTCATTTGGTTTTTGTGGTCAAAAGTCGTAAGATCAGATGGAGAGTTCCACTGCCCAGAATGATTTTTTATTGTAATTCTAAGTGCAAATACAGTGTAGATCTTTTACAATTGTGTATTTGTTAATGGATATTTTATTTCAACTCAATGAATTGATTTGCGAAATGGATGCTTTATGTTTGTGAAATGAAGTGCGTTGTCAATTGGATGTTTTATGTCTGTGAAATGAATTGAGATGTGAAATGTATCTGAAATGAAATGAGATGTGTGAGTTGTATATGTTTATGTCTGTGATTATCTGCTTGTTTCAGAGGGCATGGCTAGCATTTCCTGAGGCTAGCTATAAACAGAAATATATTCTGCTGGGGGGAGGAGTATCACAGACGGTTTTTCAGTAAAAAACCGTCTGTGATTATGCGATATCACAGACGGTTTTGTACTAAAAACCGTCTGTGATTATCCGATATCACAGACGGTTTTTTCTGAAAAACCGTCTGTGATATCGCATAATCACAGACGGTTCATAAACCGTCTGTGATAACTTGGATTATCACTGACCCATAATTTCAGACGGTTCAGAAAACCGTCTGTGATGACGTTTCTGAACCGTCTGTAATGTGGATTTCTGTAGTAGTGATATGAAAATTAATAATATGATAGAAAATTGTGAATAATAATGAAAATTTAGATCATATGAAAATTAGTAATATAATAGAAAATTGTGAATAATAATGACGGATCAGCAATTATTTCATTTGGATTAAATTCTAGTCGAACCTTCTTTGGTTGAGTTGTATTCTCATCGGTTGGACAAAAACTACTTGAATTACTTGCGAAATAGTTTCACAAAGTTCGTTTCTCCATTATAGCAAAAAATTCTATAAATAAATTATTATTTCTGTCAATACAAAGCTATAAATATATAAATTAATTATAAAACTAAACTATTTATATACACTGAACATAAAAGTTTAAAATCTAAACTCTAAAATACTAAATTGATAAAAAACTAAAGACAAATTACCCTGAAGCAGTGAAGCCGTCGGCCAACCCTATCCTCCTCAATTCTCTGTTCGCTGGACGCTCGTCTCGCCTTAATTCGTCCGCCCAACTGGCCGCATTCGCAACCGCAGGCTCGCAGCTCCGCCTTTACATCTTCGATTCGTCCGCTTTGCCCGGTGCCCGCAACACAACACCCTCACTCTGTCTCTTTCACTTCTCACGCCTCCTCGCCTCTCTCACTTCAATCGCTCGCCGCCTCGCCTCGCTCCTCAGCTCCTCCGCTCCTCGCCTTGCTTGGACTCCGCCGTCTCCACCTCTCCGGCTCTCCGGTCTCCCTTCTTCGGTTATCTCGTCTCCGGCCTCCGGGACTCGGTGCTCCTCCACGGCGCCACGCCGCTGCCCAGACTCACAGGCGGCGCCTCGGCCCTTGCTGCCCCGATCCGCCCCCTGCCTCGGCTCGGCCCCCTCGTCGGCTCCGACTCCTCCCACCGGGTCGCTGCCAGATCTGGCGAACAGCCTCCCCTCGGCCGGCTCACCGCTAGATCTGGCTCTGGCTCCGGCGGCGCACCCTCGCCCAGTCACCCCCAACCCCAGCCCCCCTCTGGCCTTACGTTGTGGCGGCGCCGACGGCTGTCTCCTCTGGGTCTGCTGCCGCCTGGGAAGTGGAACTGTGGAATGGAATGGGAAGTGAATGGTGCATGGTTGGAGTGGGTGTTTTGGTGGGCGAATGAGATAATTTGTTGGGCCTCTTTATGGGCTACCACTTGAAGTGTTAAGCTTTTTTTGGTGTTTGTTGCTTGTGGGCTTCTTAGCCTCTGTGAACTGTGATTGTCGCCGTCCGCCGGCTGTCGCGGGCGCTCGCCCGAGGGGGGGGTGTCCACCGCTGGGGGGAGATGAGGCTCGAGACTCACTAAGCCTCCCCCTTGGCTTCGCCCCTGCACAAAGGATTTTGTTAAGTAGGTGCTAGTTTCGGAACGCAATACTCTTCATTGAGTGATTTTATATCACTCGACTGAAAAATTAAGAGATTTCAATTGAACTAGCGAGGTGGCCAGCGCACTTGCACGGTATCATCTTTAAAGTATATTTAAATAACTTTACAATACATATGTGAGTTTCTCTTTTAGAAAATAGATCATTGCATAATCTATTATAAGAGAGAATATCCACTCCGTTTCTCAATACTTGTTACATGTGATCAAAACTTTATTTCCTAAATATTTGTATATCAAAATAGCAAATATAGCATAGCATAATATTTTTCATTTATATCATCATTATCATTTGTATAGGGGCATTTGGTGGAGGCAGCGGCCAGACGGCTTCGTGGAGTGCTGACACAAGGTGATGGCGATTGCTACACAACATTGGTGAATGATGCGCCTCACCGGAGACAAAAAAAGGTGTTGCAGTGTACGAATCGTCGAGCACGATCTAAAGTCGGAAATTGGACTAATTTCACGAAAAAAATCAGTCAAGTGCTGTATAACAATTTCGTTTTAAAAATTAGCGATGCTACATTGCAATGCATCTGTGTCACAAGAGTCAGATATAAAACTGTTCAGCATTGTAGCCAATCGCCATAGCGCATTTCAAATCATAGTGCCGGTATTGTAGCAATCGATCTGGGCCGTTCAATTTTCATCGGATGGTTGCACTCTCTTAATGCGTGGCGGTATAGCATCATAGCACCTTCCCATTTTGACCACTTAGCTACGCGGGGCAAATGCGGTGAAGAAACTATTGCGCATTTGCACACATGGTTAAGGGAAGATAAGCCTTGCCCATTAATATTTTAATTGTTCTTTCGAGAGGTTCGTGGATATGCCCTTCGACTTGGCCAGACGAATGTGTGGTACGTAGGAAATCTGGAAGAAAAGAAATACTTGAATTTTTCAATCGATGGGAGCCACGACGACATCCTTAATTGCGTGCATTAAAGAGGAAGTTAGTAACTGAGTCCTGGGCACGTACAAGGGGCGTCGGAGTGCCGTCTCCGTGATGTTAAAATTGCAAAAAACACCCTCATGCATGACAGTAAATGAAGAAAGAGAGTGAAGCCGTCTCTTCGCGAGGCGACGGCAAAGGCTCGTGTTCCCAGATGAAGTCGCCGACAGGAGGAGCGTTGTGCGGAGCGTCTTCTCCGAGTCGACGACGCGCGGATCCAACTGTGGACGCGCGCGAGATGCGCAGTGCGCGCGAAAATCCGTCCCTGGTCGGTGTGCTAGCTGTTGGATTGTTGCCAAGCCATGAGACGGCGAAAGAAACTGTGCCATCGATTCGTTTCGTTTCCACGGTACTTTGATTGGCTCTCTTTTTTTAATCATTCAGCGGTATTTGTTCATCCGTCCCTGGTCACTTGATTTGTTGCCAAGCAATGTTCTGAAAGCCTATTTTACAACACTGAATTGATGGTTCTCAAGAAATAATGTATCCATGTTCATCTTATTTTTGTGTTAAACAAGCAACAAAATGGCACACAGAGATCCTATTCATACTTGATCATAAATGTATGTGTGCATTAAACAGTTTACAGACAGTCAAATAGACGGCCCACTGTATGAGCTGTCTATTTACCTGTCTGTGTCTGATGTGGCAAGAACTTACAGACAGCCACTCGTTTGTGGGTTGTACAAGCCAGCAGGCTCGCGGAGTTACATTTTCTCCTACAACATTTTAACTCCTAAACCTTTCTTTGTTTGGTGCCTCTCAGGCCTATGTATACTCTTACTTCTCCTTAATTAATTAATTAATTAGGCAGCGCTCCTGCTCCTTTTTTAAAAAGATTTTATTTGTTTACCGGATTCATGGATGAACGATGATGTCGACAATTAAGCCTACCATAATCCATTGTTAAAAACTTAAGATGGGATTTAGTCTACGGCAAGTGCATCGTCTCTTCAGCTCAAGGGCTCGATCGTACATACCGTGGGTGCAATGCAACAGGGAATCTTTCGTACTTTGAGTACTAAACTTGTCGAAAATATCTTGATGTTAACTACAATCAACAAAATGTCATGCGCCATGTGCAGTGGTCTTGTGATGGTCAATTTGTATAAGTCAGACAGGTAGACATTTGCTTTCGTACAAGTATATTATAGTGTGGCCAAATCCCGCGTTAATAAATGTGACAAGATTACCGGTTGCTAAAAATTGCCGTGTTGTCGCATTCCGTCGAGATTTTCCATTTCGAAGGCGACTTTTGGCAGAACTTTGCTCGGACTAGTTGTGTTCTTCTAGAATAAAACCAAGCCTATCTTCCCATGTATCTTTGAATTTTTTTTATTTATTTGGCTCTATAGTGTCACCTGAATTTCGAATTTAGTTTATGCATAACGAAATTACAAATCTGGTATCCTGACGAGCGCGAAAGAACCCACGGACGACACACGGCATGGACCACAGCACCCTAGCGAGGTAGGAACCCTCCAGCGTAGTACCTCCCCCACAGCGCGGGACCGGTCGGACGTTTAGTTAATTGAGTTTGTATGCAAATAAAATTGTTGCAATTACTGTGTTAGAAAATAATTAGCACGCTATGTGTAAGTTGTTATTTTGTTCATGGTTAAGATAAACCTCGCTCATTAACATTTTAATTGTTCTTTCGAGAGGTTCGTGGATATGTCCGTCGACTTGGCCAGACGAATGCGTCGTACGCCTATGTATGACCCAGGTCTTTTTTGTTGGCCGGATTCATGGATGAACGATGATGTCGACAAGCCTGTTGTTAAAAACTTAAGACGGGACTTGGTCAACGGCAAATGTATCGTCTCTTCAGCTCAAGGGCTCGATCGTACGTACCGTGGGTGCAATGCAACACGGAATCTTTCCTACTTTGACTTGTCAAAGCCTCTTTTCGATCCCGCTTGGGCCGCTTGGCTTTCTACTGCTTTTAAATGGAATAATTTTTCAAGATAAAATTTATACATTAGCTATAGTATACACTGTTTTAATTTCTTATATATGAATCAAAATCACACCTGTGTATTTCTCTTTATACTCTCTCACACAAACAGATAAAATTCAAATATTTAAATAAAAAATCATAAAACACAGCCCACAAAAATCCACTTTATACTAGTCGAAGATATCTTGATGTTAACTACAATCAACAAAATGTCACGCGCCATATGCAGAGGTATTGTGATGGTCGACAGGTGGACATTTGCTTTCGTACAAGTATATTATAGTGTGGCCAAATCCCGCGTTAATAAAAGTAACAAAATTACCGGCTGCCAAAAATTACAGTATTGCCTTGCTCTGTCATGGGCGGTGATGTGGCAAAAAAAAATCTGATTTGAAAAATAAAATGGGCTAGTGTTTATCAATAAAAATAAACTAAAAGAGATTAAATGATAAAAAAAATGCTCTTCTGCACAGCGAGTAGAGACAAAACCAGGGAGCCGAGTCCATGCCACGTCGTGACACTTCCGTCGAGAATTTCCATTTCGAAGGGGACTTTCGGCGCAGCTTTGCTCGGACTAGTTGTGTTCTTCTAGAACAAAACCGAGCATATCTTCTTCCCATGCATCTTCCTCAGTTTTTCTCTTTGTCAGTCAAGCTAATCTGAAGATGAAAGTCAACCTCTTTTAAGGTCTTTAGAACTTGGGAGGAATTCAGAATCTAGCTAGTCCTTTTCACTTCAGTCTATTTTCACCCAGCATGCCCCCTACGAAGCAGGTAGGAATTCCCGTTGCTGATAATTATCCCAGCAATGTACTGTACATGGCTGTCCCTTGATGAATAGGCATGGATTTGTTTGACTAGAAAAGTCTTAGGGCTCATTCTTTTTGGTTAAACCTTATGACTTTTGCTTATGACTTATGGTTTTTAAGTTGTTCGTACGAGAGATTACAGAGTAACAGAAACTTACGTGCGGTTTTTGCTGATATAAATGAAGTCGGTACAGTATGTACTATAATTAACTAGTAGACTCTATTTTGAAAAGATACTCTGTTTAAAAGCTAGTTACTGTAGAAAAGTCAAAAAACAGCTTTTAGACGCTGAAAAGAATAGACCCTTAATAGTTGAAACGAGTTGACAAAATGACCAAACGAAATAATTTTCCCTCTGCTCCAGCCCTCCCTAATATAATTAACATTGACAGTCTGAACATGTCCGGTGAAATTTAGCAACCTAGTTGTAACCCTAAACAAGTCTAATAAACTAGAAAAATAAAATACAACAAAGTAAATACGGAAATGTAAAAGAGATAAGGAACGCAACTAATTTTTTTTACCGAGATCTTGGAGATTCGAGATCCCTCATACTCTTCGTTGGAGCACTCTTGCAAGAGTATACTCCGACTTGACACCAAGGAATCAAGTAATCTACTCACGGTAGTATTTCTCCGTTCCAAATAGGTGGATTCCAAACATTCATAAGCCTCCTGGTGCTCCCACAAACTCCTCTAAGAAAGGTCACCGAGCCAACGCCTCCGAGTCATCTAAGAGATGGTCTCTAAGAGTAATAAGCCTAAGACGGTCACTTGAACCTAGTTAGAGCAAGCAACTGAGAGTGATGCACAAATTAGGCCTATCTACTCTCTCTCGATGTCTCAAATCTTCAATCAAAGCTCATCAATGATCCTTGAACTCCCCTAAGTGTTTGTTGTAACTTTAGAGTCGCAATAGTGCTAGAATGTATGCCTACAACCTCCTTAAATAAACTCCCTATTAAAAAACTAGCAGTTTGATACATGTTCTAAGAAGTTATAGCAGACCTAGATAATTTACTTGGACCCGGATCATCCGCTTCACTTTATTTTCTCAAAGTTCCAATGGTTATTTTTTCAAACGTTGTGCATACCCGAATCATTTGGTCCAACTCAGATTATCCAGCTCACCTAGATCATCTGTCTGACCTGTATGATCTGCCTAGTACAAGCGTTACACTTTCAATCCACATGACCAATGATCTACCTCAATGATTTAGTTTGACCCGGATCATCCGCCTCACACGAAAACCCATTTGGAAACTCTCTATTGCAATGTTTTGCCTCAATACTCCGTCTCAGCTGGATCATCCACCTTGGCACTTAGCAAACTTGAAACTTCTCTAGACCAATGCTCCGGGTCAATGATCCGCCCTTACCTAGATTATCTGCCTCGATTGGAAAATACTAGATGAACAATATCGGCGCTCTCTTGAGTAATGATCCGCCTCAATACTCCGGGTGACTCGAATTATCCTCCTCTATTGAAAATCCAAGGAGCACTGTAAAAACTATCTCTGGATCAATTATCTGTCCCTATGCCCCGCCTAACTTGGATAATCTATTTCTATTGATTGTTCAGACATAACTCAAGTTTGATCCAAACTTTGATATTTCTCTAAATAAAACTTGAAACTTGATATTCTTTGGCTAGAATACGATAACTCAAGTTTGATCCAAACTTTGATATCTCTCTAAATAAAACTTGAAACTTGATATTTTTTGGCTAGAATACGAGTGATAGGACCTAATATGCATCACACCTAACTACCTATCCTATTCAAGCAAGTTACTAGCTTTGAACCCTCCTTAATACGGCCAAAGTAAAATAATAATCTAACATCTAACTTTAATCCAAACTCAACTGCTTACATCAATTCTAAATACAAAGTTCTTAATCTTCAACCGTTCTTAATCTTCATCCAAATAGACTTTGCCATCCACCAAGCACTATAGGGGATCCATGAAAACCAAGATTATCCATTTCGTTTGCTCAAGACTTAACTTAGCACAGTTGAACTTAGAAACAAGTTGATCTTGAAGAAATAATATTATTAATCACCAAAACACTAACCTATTACAAAATTGGAGCCTAGATGCTTACAAACAGACCAACTCCTCTGGTCGCCCTACGCACGGGAAGTTCACTTCGCTTGCGCCAGCAGGACGGGAAGGAGCAAGCTGTCCTTTGTGCAGCCAAGGCACAAAGTTCGTGCTACAGTATGCTTGTACCAACAATTAGCTGATTCCTTTGAAAATTGAAAGCGTTGTTTACTCACTATCTTCTGGAAAAATATTCCCTCCGTTCTTTTTAAGTGACAGTTTTAACTTTTATGGTCTCTAAGATATTAATTTTTATCTTATTATATGCTAATAAAATTTAATATTATGAAAGTATTTTTAACAAAATTTTTTTAATGATATAGTTTTTATGTAACCAAGCTAGACAGTTTTAAATAGAAAGTTTGACTGCACGGATTCTATGACTTCCTTAAGAAAGAATGAAAGTAATACAAACTTTTCTTAATTTGGTACTAACCCTAATCCTTAAATCAGTGGATTCTAAGTGCTGGCAAATCAGATACTACCAAATCAAACCATTCCCTCTTAGATCCTTCCAAAAATCACACCAAATCAAACCCCAAGCCGCATCCACTCGATCTCATTCCCGACCAAACCACGAATCCGTGAGCAAACAAGGAAGAATATCTGCGTACTCGTTGAGATTAGGCCTTGGTACCAACGCTGCAAGGGAAGCAGAGCAAGTAATCGGTGGCAGGAGAGATGGCGAGGGGTTTCTTGCAGATGCGCCGCCGCTTGGCCCTTCCCGTCCCAACAGCGCGAGCAACATGAGCTTCCCGTGTGAAGGGCGACGAGATGAGTTGATCTAGGTCGTTTCGAAATGAGGCCAACAGTTCATCTCCCATATCCCACATGGGCTGCGTGGACTCCAGCGTGGTGGACCGGTTGCTCTCCTTGTGGGCCTGGCTAGTATGATGTACAGCCGATTTGTGCCAAACCTGGTTGGGCTGGCAAGTTGAACATAAACCTAATTTTTCTTTTTTTATTCCTTAGAATCTTTCTTTTTTCTTTTTGGTGGTATCTATTGAGGGAGGGTTCCTGCGCTACCTCAGGCTGATGGTAACTTTGGTAAGTCAAGGCGCACCAAAGTGTGCTACGGCAACTTTGGCGTGGCCTCACACATCGAACCATGATAACTTCGGTGTGACGTCATATATAGAGGAATCTAGCCCAGACAAGTGGTCCAACCTTGGATGAGGTCCGCAGACCAACCCTAGACAAGGCCCAAAATCCACCTGGATAAGTCCACGCCACCTCGGACAAGGCCCGAGAGTCAACCTAAGATGAAGTATAGAGACCAACCTCGGCGAGGCGTGATACTTCGGGCGTTGGCCGCATCGAGCGGGAGCTGGGGGGGTCCAACTCGGGCCAAGGGCCTACCTAATGTAATAGATGAAACTACCTTTCGGAGTAAACTAGGCCCTAAGGGCAGACTTGTAACTTCACTCACCTCCCTCTCCCACTCTGTAAATAGGACCCCATGTAATTGGAGAGGGGAGGCCACTTGTAACGCTCATACTCATATGCAATGCACTAGTAGAGTTGCTTGTGTGTGATTCTCGTTGAGTCTCTTGCATCCTTGATGGTTTGCGAATCTGATCGAGGGTGCTTACAAGTTTACTGTCCGATCTCATATCGACGATAGTATCAAACTACCACCTAATATCTTATCTGCTTCTTCAGGAAAAGGAATATCTCTAGAAAAGATTTTGAGTTCCGTATGTTTTTTTTCCTATTCACTCAGACCAATCCACCTAGTCGACTTCTTGTATGTTTTGTGAGTTGTATATCCACTCCAATGATACTATTATCAAGTACCTCTAGGAATGAGGATCTCGGCAAGATATATAGTTCTTGAAGAATGAAAAAACTGATCTAGCTCTTTTTGGTATTTTAGACTAAATTCTTTTGTTCCTCGATGCTCAATCAAACCCTCTTTTTTAAGATGAAAACTTTCTCCACCCTAGTGCAAAGTGAAAGAATGGGTTAACCCTAGTGCAAAATGAAACAAGTAACAATCTAACCGGTATAAACTACAATTTGCTCTAAAAATAAAGTTGTATTCTTATAACAACTCTACTATATATCTTATTAACTAGTAATGTTACAATTTGGATCCACCAAAATAAGATGTGTGAATCTTTTTTCCTTTTCCCCTCTAAGTAATGAGAATTTCTAGCCTATTAGAGGGAATGTGGAATCATCTTCTTCTGAAAATAAACGTGAAATCTTTTTTTTAACATCGTTTCAATGATGCTATAAAAGATTTCACACTAACTCGTCGCTAGTGATACAGATCAGACGGTAGAACCGGTGACATGAGGTTGACCTTTGGTATTGTTTTTCTGGCTTTTCAACGAGATTAACTTTTGACTTTTGTCAGCAATTATTTAGTAATGTTCTTTTTAGCTTTTTAATGGTACTTGACTTTTGTTTTCTCTCAGTAATCACTATTTATTAGACTAATAAACTGCAGCAAAAAAAAGACCCTTTGTAACACCGGGAGAAGAAAATTATTAGGACAAAATCGTATCTCGTTCTGGAAAGTGTTGCTTACGAAAAATGTCCTATTCCATGGACCCTTAAAAGTAAGGCTTTTGTAAGGCGTGCATTTATACTTCCCACACCCCCACCCCCTGAACTCGTGCGTTTATATTTGTTTACTGGGATTTCGTCGTGTTTTGGCTGTAGTATTTGTTTAACGCCGTCGCACTCTTTATCATTCAGCGGCCGGTCAATAAACTTGACATTTCAGCGTAGTGTATCTTAATTGAGAAAAACTTACGAACGGTATACCGTTTCTTCCTTCGCCGATGGCATAGTGCAGCCTCTTCTTCCTTCTCCTCCATGCTGCCTTCGGCTCTAGATCTGGCGAAGCACCGCCGTGACGACGGGCTGACCATACCCCACGGATGTCGAGGGAGGCCGGGGAGGCGGTGGCCCGGCGATGGGCTGGTGCGGAGGGTGGGTGGTGGTGGAGGAAGAAACGGGCGAGACGGCAAAGTTGTGAATATTAGGTTTGGGTGGGTTGAGGGGAGACGACAGCGTGGCAAGGCGGCGAGATCACCTCCGACAGCTGGTGGCGGAGGAGGAGGCGGAGGAGAGCTGCAGAGCTTCTTGGGCCGAAGAAAAGAGGGGGTGGGGAGGGGAGCAACAATGGGGGAACAGCTGGAAAGTGGCTAGGAGAGAGGCTGGGGAGCGGTGGAGAGGGAGCCCGGGGAGCGACGATGAGAGGGAGGGGAGCGGCCAGGTGGGTCTAACGGGATTGTATTGGGTAGTAGCCCTTATCTTAATTTTAGGGCTACTTTGTTCGGAATATGGGCGCGTGGTTCAGGCCTTCCACAAGATGGGAATGAACTCACCATCGAGCTTCCTTTCCATCATTTGCTTCTTTTAGGACCTGTTTGGTGGGGTGATTTGGATTCGATTTCTTCAAAATTTAGCTAAAATTTTAGTAAAATACTAGAAATTCTTGGAGCCATCCCTCTCATGCATCCAAACACCAGAGGGAACCAATGAATACATGCATGCATGACAGCTTAACGGCTAAGAGACTTCGTAGAGGTACTACCAGTAGCAAACTTCGGTGCATGGTGGAAAACCAATTTAAATCCGAAGTCTCTAGAAGCGCCGAGAAGTTGATGGGTGCTCAAGCCGTGCTAGATTTGGTTAGCACGCACAATTATTCTCCAAACTAGATTGTTAGCCCGTACAATTGTATGATGTAGCTTAGTTAAATTTCTATTTGACTCTGTGTGGTTCGTAAGGTGCCAATTTTGCCCACCAAAGAAACCGTGGCTCGCCGCACTTCTGGCACAAAAATATGACAAAGTTTAGAAAGAAACCAACCATGTCTTGTTTCCACGGTATAGAACCCTTTCTTGTCTTTTGAGTTCAACTGTTTTATTTTATGGATATAATAGCTAATGGTCATTGCTGATTCGTCAAATTAAGGCTTAGATGCTTCCCTTTGGGAAAAGTTTTTGCACATTTCTTTGTTTCTTCGAGGGCACGTAATATTCGTTTATGATTAATCTTAATTAGGCTCCACCAAATTAAGGTTAGATATTTTTATTTGTGGGAATTTCTACCCTATTTATTCTCTTTTGGAGCTTGTAACCACGTACCGTCAACTTTTATTAATTATATAATATTATATTTGAACAACCATTATTTAAGTGAAGTTATTCTTCATGTTCTACTCTTCTCCTCCTCCTTTTTCATCATCATCTTCTTCTTCTTTTTTTTTTGTTTTGAGAAAGAGAGAGTCATGTTCTACTCTTGAGAACCACGAGTCGACGAATCGCCGCAAAACCATAATTCCGTTTCATAAAGCCCGAAGGATAAGACCGTTTGAGTTTCTTTCGGAAATACGGGACAGTATGGATTTCAGAAAGAAAAGAAAATGAGTTATAGTTGGCTAGGAGGACGATAGAGTTGGGCCTCCAAAACTTGTCGGCCTAGCATTGAGTCCAAACCAAAACCAATAGTCCCATTTCCTGGCAAGAGTACAAGACACGAAACTATTCACATAAATAATATTGCATTTCTTTTCGTTACAAATTTAGTCTTAAATATTCATTTTTATAAATTTAGCCTTCTCTATAAAGCTCGGTAGTTGCGCTGCCAAGCCTCCTCGGTCATTTAATGGCGAATGGACAATAGAGCTGGGCCTCCAAAACTTGTCGGCCTATCATCGAGTCCAAACCAAAACCAGTAGGCCCATTTCCTGACAAGAGTAAAAGGCACAGTTCGGCCACGAGTCCATGACTATGCTGAATATAGAGAACGCGTTGTCACAGCGGAGTGCAAGGCTTGTTATATATTGGCTGGCCGCCAACCAAAACTAAATTCAGAAAGAGATTGATTTATTGAGCTAGAAAGCTAAACATATTTTAGCTCAAATCATACGGTTGAACTTTTTACCTTTTTTTTTCCTCTGCGTTGTAGTTCAAATCCCCTGTTTTTTTAACCAAGTTTTTACCTTCCCTTTCAGTCGTTTTGCTAGTGGCGTCGTTTTTTTGCTAGCTTCGCCACTGGGAATGCACAATTCCCAGTTAAACTGTGGTTCAAAAAAAAAAAAACCGTGGTACAGCTGTGCAAAGTAGGTCTGCCAATCTGGTTGTACTTTGCACTGCCTCCTCCCCTAGTACCTTTCTATCATTGCTCCAATTACCCTTTTTCGCCCTTAACATGGTCCAATCAAGATAAGGCTTCCTCTTTTCATTATGTTATTTCCTTTCACCTTTTTTTCAGAAGGCAAGGGAAAATGGGCATTATCCAAAGAGCATTTGGGACGAGGGCTCCATGCACGGAGAATTGGAGACGCAGGTAACACTGGCTAGATCAACCCCATTGTGTAGACTGTTTAAATCGAGTTCACGACACCTTATGGCACTACCTCATATGATGACATGACGTCTCTCTCCTCATGCGTTAGTTTTTAGTTTTAATGAGTTTTTGTGCAAATGAATGATAAACTAACAAACTATTTAGAGAAGGTTGTCTTAATAAATTACTTCAAAAAGATGATAAAAATAGTCTCGTCTATTTGCTAGAAAAATCATTTGGTACTAGTGTTTATAGTACTATCTCACGTGATCTCTCCTTTTCCTTATGCATTAAAATGTGCCAGGAACCAAGGATACAACATTTGGCACTAGTGCTCCACGGCGTTTGGAGACCCGATAACCTCTAAGATCGGACTCACTGACAGTCTCCGCGGCGTCCTCATTTTTTTGGCCTCCAAGAGGAGAGAGAGAGCCCTTTGGAACCTGCCTCCAAACATTGCAGGGCAAATTGCAACACCCTATAAGCTAGAGACTGCATCTACGTTTGGAGGCAGCCCCTCGGTTGGGCTGAAAAACTGTGGCTTATGATTGAAATTACATTGTAACTGAAGGTGGTTTATTTGATGTAATTAAATTTAAAAATAGAAAAAAATGCTAGCTCATCACGGACAACGCAAATAAATACGGGAAAAAAAGAACCGGCAAAAAAGCTCAAAAAAAGCCTAAAGTTCAAAAAAAGATAAAATTTATGAATAGTGGAAAATAAGCCAGAAGCCAGAACCTGAAGCCAAAACGAGCGGGGCCAAGCCTGTCGGGTCCACTTGTTAGTGAGAAAGAGGAAAGGGAATAAAGGTGCGAGAAATTATTTTTGCTTTTAACTTATTCATTTATGGAGACAACTGAAGATGCTAAATATTACAAGAAATTGTAGTAAGACTAGAGGCTTGCAGCGGAGAAGCTTAGGGCCTGTTTGGCAACGGCTGCGGCTTATGGCTTTTGGCTGAAATTTTTGAATTTTGGCTGTTTACGGTACAGATTACGGAGAGAGATACTCACTTGCGATTTTGGATGGTACAGATGTTGGGCTTTTAACGTGTACATCGTTTACGGTACAGATTACGGAGAGAGAGATACTCACACTGCTCTATATTTAGCCTCTAAGAGCAGGTCCAACAGGTAATGTAAATATCATTCCAATGCTATTTTAGATTATTTAAGGGCTAATTAGTCCTCCAACAGGTATTGTACATGTCTCGCTATTTTGCCTCGCTCGCTATTCCTTTGGTTCCGCAGTGTATTCCTGGCGTACGGACTTCGCTCGCCAGTTGCCTCCCTTGCGCGCTCTCCCGGCGAAATCGCCCTCCTCCCGCGTTCCTTCCCGCGCGCCAATTCACCTCCCGTGCTCCCGCTCAAGCTCTTCCCGCTGGCAAGTAATGCATGGCACATATTATTAGCTGCGAAAAGATTAACTATGTGCCACTAAAAAGTATCATGGCATAAATCATGTGCCGGCAATCCTGGAATACAGGGGCATATATATGTGCCTTGAATTGTCATAGCGGCACATAGCATGTGCTGGCAATACTTGAATACAGGGGCACATATATGTGCTTTGAGTTGTCATAGCAACGGCCCAGGCCCAATTTGAAATTGTGATAATCCAAAATAGAAAGGCTGCTGTAGAGGGGGATGTATAGGAAGTATAGATTAGCCTTTTGACTTTCTAAATATGAAGTTTAGCCTATCTATTATGGATTATCTCTTGGAGATGCTCTAAGGGAGAGTATGCTTAGAGGCACGCACCTCTATATTTAGCCTGTGAGGGGAAAGAGTATGCTTGGAGGCACTGCTATACGTATATATATGTATATATGTGTGTATATATATGTATGTATATGTACATGCATATGTGTATATGTATATCTGTATATGTATATGTACACACACAAATATATATACATATATGTATGTATGTATGTATATATTTATGAATGAACTCTTCGACATTCGAAGATGGCTCGTCACCTTTTTAATAACGGAGGTCATTCACCAAAAATAGGGAGTTTCACTCGGACGGGGATGAATAAAATCTCTCTTGTTTAGTGACAAACAATGTTATTTTAGGTATCTGTAAACATGTTGTAGCTGTATTATCACAATTCATTTGTAATTAATTAGTAAATTTGTGTACATATGATATATCTGTCTATTTGTGATCGATGTCTATAATATTTGTGTATTTGCTTGTTTTCGGAGGGCATAGCTAGTTTCCTAATACTAGCTGAATAACAGAAAAAATTTTAGGTATAGAATAAACTATCACTACTACAAAAGAGGTTAAACTGAACGCTTACATCACAGACAGTTCCTAGGAACCGTCTGTGCTGCAAGTATCACAGACGGTTCATACGAATAACCGCCTGTGGTATTTTCACAGACAGGTTTTAATACAAACCGTCTGTGTTCATTATCACAGACGGTTTTTAATACAAACCGTCTGTGAAGTATCACAGACGGTTCTAGATAATAACCATCTATGATAATGGCAGACATCACAAACGGTTCTTATCAAGAACCGTCTGTGATACTTCATAGACGGTTTGTATTAAAAACTGTCTGTGATATGTTTCCCTTCTTGCAATTCCCTAAAATTTCATAATTTTCCACCTGAATCCGAGTAGGATTCAGTTTTGAGACACTTTCAGTAAAACGGGCATAACTTTTGCATACAGTGTCCGTTTTCGACGTTCTTGTACTCGTTGGAAAGCTAACGACGAGCCCGATCCCAAAAATGACCCGCTTGCACCTGTCGCCCTCTAAGAGCCTCAAAATCAGCCATCTTTAGCCCCAAATTTGCGTTGCAAGTTTTTTGTTTTTGTTTTTGCCAAAATTTTCAATCTTCCCTTTGGAATTTGGGTTTTGCCTCAACTGCAAAGTTGTAGATCTCGTCGAAACCTTTTAAACGAGTATATATAAGCCATATAAAACTTTGCTATTTTATTTTTTCAGACTAGCTATTTATAATATACCGATATATTGTCTTTGTGATATCATAGACGGTTGTTGTTATGAACCGTCTGTAATGTTTCTATCACAGACGGTTTGTAATCTGAACCGTCTGTGATGTCCCGCCACGTCACTGATCCGCAGCATATCCCCTAGGATCCCGATCTCACCTGTCCATTCTCTCCGCATCGAATGGCAGGCACTGTTCTCCTCCCCACCTCTCGCCCCTTATTAACCCCCTCTCCCTACTTGAAGAATCAATACCACCAGTACTACTCCAACTTATTTGTGCGCGGCAAGGGTAGGAAGGGTTGGGCAAGAGCGACTGAAATTTCACTTGAAGCAAGATAGAAAGGAAGAAGGCAATGACAAGATGGAAAGGAAGAAGGCCGATATAGAAGCTATTGATTTTGTCATAGGAGTTAAAAATGGTGTTCGTTGCCTTTTTATTTCTGCTACTTGAAAATTGTTTTGCACCACTTGTAGTTTAATAACCTAGTTTAATGTAGTGTAAGTATTTTTCTGAATTTGTAGCCGTGAAGTTTATCTTTGTAAAATTATAAGTGTCCTCTTATGTATGTAGTGCTATGGGTAATTTACTCGATATCTTGTGATGTTGTAATGGTGGATTCTAATCTTAATGAAAATACAATGTGTTGCTACTGTATTTGCTTGTTTTTAGATATATACTTAACATTTCCTGAGGCTAACCGAAAATTAGAAAAATTTAGGTATAGAATGAACTATCACATACGGTTTTGTGGTATAAACCACCTGTGAAGAATTATCACAGACGGCTCGAACCAAAAACCATCTGTGATGGGGAAGTATCACAGGTGGTTCTATATACCAACCGTTTGTGATACTCACACATCACAGATGGTTAGTAGCTAGAACCGTCTATGATGTGTGAGTATCACAGACGGTTGGTAGCTAGAACCGTCTGTGATAGTGTTTTTCACAGACGGTTTTAGTTATAAACCGTCTGTGATAAAATCTGATTATCACTGATACATAAAGTTAGACGGTTGAAAAAACCGTCTGTGATGACAGTTTTGAACCGTCTGTAATGACCCTTTTTGTATTAGTGTATCATAGACGGTTTTATGGTATAAACAGTCTGTAAGGGCCCTACTATCACAAACAGTTGCAACCAAAACCCGTTTGTGATATGTAAGACATCATGGATGGTTCCATGTACCAACCGTCTGTGATATGTTGACTATCACATTTGATTGGTATATAGAACTGTCTGTGATGTCTAAATAGAACCGTATATGATGTCTAATATATCATAGACGGATTTTGGTCGTAGCCATCTGTGATAGCTGGCCTTTACAGATGGAACATAAACTGTCTGTAATAACCACCTATTATCATAGATACAAAAATTCAGACGGTTGAGAAACCATTTGTGGTGAGGGTTTAGAACCGTCTGTGATGACCCTTTGTGTGATAGTGATTATCTGAAGAGTGGATAAATACAATTTAGGACTTAACAAGCTAATCCTTCAAACGGCTTGAGCTTCTGGGTTATTTTCGCTTTCGGCTTATTTAAGTCAGAAGTTATTTAAGACGCGTCGACTTTTAATTTCGGCTTATTTTGGTTTTTAGTAGTTTTTTAGCTTTTTGTCTTTTCTTTTTTCTGTGCATTATCTGTGATGACATAACGATTTTTCATTTTTTTTTCTCTATTTTTTCTTCATTTTTTCTCAGAAAAAGTCAACAACCGCTACAGTGTAATTTAGTAATAAGATAAAAGCCATAGCCAGAGCGCTAAGCATCTGCGTCAAGTCCTAGCTGGACAAAGTAGAGAAGGGTTCAGCACTAATGTACAAGACATCCAATCTGCATTGACTGCATGCATGCAAGCTCAGACACAAGATTCACTCATCACATGCATAGACACGGTTACTCTTCATTTATGCTGTGAAGGCTAGGTTGCCAGGAATAGGATGCCGAGTTCCCCGGCGAGGCAAGCCTCCGCCGCGGCCGCCCCGGCGATCCACCCTTCAGAGCCTTCCCTCTCTCCTTGGTCTCCTTCACGTCAACCTCACTGACCGTCGACTCAACTTTACCGCCACGGCTGACGCTTTCCTGAGGCCTCTGCGCCTTGGATTCGCCGCCCATCAAGCACGTGAGCCACTTCTTGCGCCCGACCTTGTAGCCCCTATCGTGGCCGCCGGAGCTGGCGAGGTGCCTCTTCAGCGACACGCCGCTGCCGCGCTCGCCGCTGGCGTGGGAGGAGTACTTCTGCAGCCTCCGCACGGTGCTCTTGGGCACGACGTAGTACTTGTGCCCGAGCTGGAGCACGGTATCCGGGGCGGCGACCGCGCCGGCAGGCTCCCTGAACACGTCGGGGCGAGCCACGCAGAACCGCGGGTGCTCCATCATCACCTCTGCCGCCTGCACCGGCCGGTCCAGCAACTCGACGTGGCCGCCGGGGAACACCAGCTTGACGAACTGGCTCCTCGCCGTGTTCTTGGAGCAGAACCAGCTCGCCATGGCCATGACTAGCTCACGCCAAGAAGCCAATGCTTTTTATATATGGATAGGCAGGTGGTGAGCTTGTCTTGGCTTATCTACCCTAGGAGTGTGTGTTGGTGGATGGCGCAAGATGGCAAGACGTCATTGTTGTTGCCATTTGTGCTTTTGTTGTTCTTGGCACTGCATCTTGGGCTCCATCAAAGTTGTGCATAGCTAACGATGATTACAAGGTGGTTTTGGGGTTACCAAAGTCAAGGATGGTTTGGCTCTCTTATTGGCGGGCATGCGGAGATGACAATATATACCGGAACTGCAGTCTAATGGGAATGTATCAAACACACTAGTATGAGATTACTTATAAAGCAAAAACTGCTATACAGTCATTTTTATGGTGTATTCACCGTGCGTTCAAATTAAAAAATGTAAAGAATTTCAAAAAAAAATTAGATGTACTTTATAGTTTACTCCATCTATATATAAAAATTTCAAGATCAAATTCATTCTATGTTAAGAGTATCAAAAAAAATTCTGATAAATTTGAACTATTAATATTTGTCATATTTTTCTCTTTTTTTGTTATTATTAACATAGAATGAATTTGAACTTAAAATTTTATAATAGATAGAGCAAGTTTAGAAATACACGTAAAATTTTTTTCAGAATTTTTCGTTGCTTTTTTAGTTTAAATGCATGGTAAGTGAATAAAGGTAAGTGCATAGCAGCTTTTGCCTACTTATAAATATGGTCAGATGCATCTGCATGCAAAGACATTGGCTGCGTTTTTTAAGGGAAAAGGTGTACATTTGGTCAATTATCATAGCTATCTTTAAACTCAGCAACCGAGGGTTCATGAGACTGAATCCAAGCAAATCCAGACACTAATAACATACTCCTTATATTAAACCTGGGGAATGCCTGCCCAGCACTTGTGTTCATGTGCACTACTACAAAAAGGGTCATACTGGACGTCTCATTACAGACAGTTCAACGCAAATCGTCAGTGATAAAATACCACAGACAGTTTTACAAGATAGACTGTCAAACCGTCTGTGATGACCTATTATCACAGGCGGTTTTTATTCCGAACATCATAGACGGTTAAAAACAAAAACCGTTTATGATGTCTGTATTTATCATAGACTGTTTTTATTCCAAACTGTCTGTGATACATCATAGACGATTCACAACAAAAACCATCTGTGATAACCTAATTATCACATATAGTTCTTTACCAAGAACCGTCTGTGATAATATTTCAACTTACCTGCTCTCGCCGAATTTGAATTTCCTGCTCATCTCACTGGATTTACTCTTTAAAATAGAAGGCTTAGCTATTCTTCTCCTGATCTCTCCTTCTCTCTTCTCACTTCTCCTCCACTCCTCTTATCCTCTTCTCTCTTCTCACTTCTCCTCACCAAATTTTCCCTTAAAAATAGAATGCTCAGCCAACTACCTGCCCGAGCTCCTCTGCCATTGGTTGTGACACCACGGTGATGCTACTGCCGCCTCTCCTTCATTGCCGGTGACACAATGGATGGCTAGCTAGGGTTTCGGTCATATAAATCTTGATGCTTCTAGATTTTTTCTTCTACCAATTTCTTGAAGGCTTCAATCTATAGACTAAATTAACTTCTAGTGCCTTGTGTGAACTTAGGTATGAAGAGGAGTCTACACATCAAGGCCCATTTGGCTGTTCAACGGGTCTGAAAACTTCAGAGACCATTTTGAGGCCCTAAACTATATTTTTGGAGATTTCATTTTTTTGGAGCCTTGCGAATAAATCAAAGTTGTCCTTATCGATTTTCAAATGTAATTTTTCATTAGCTTGCAAACGAGTCGAAGAACGTCGAAAACAGAGTCTTTATACAAAAGTTATGGCTGTTTTATTGAGTATTGCTTTCAATTGATTTGTAAAATTAATGTATTTGTTTCTAAAATGAATGTGAAATGGATATGTTTGTTTTTGAAATGAATGTCCATATACATATACTTGTATTTCTGCTTGTTTCAAAGGGCATGGCTAGCATTTCCTAAGGGTAGCCAATAAACATAAATAGATTTATGAATACAAAAGAATATCATAGACAGTTCTTAGCTAGAACCATCTGTAATGTGCGAGTATCATAGATGATTGGTAGCTAGAACCGTCAATAATGTGCTAGCATCACAGACAGTTTTTAGTGCAAGCCGTCTGTGATAGTCTCCTTTACAGACGGTTCTTTATACAAATCATCTGTGTTGTGATTATCACAGACGGCTCACAAACCGTCTGTGATAACAGCCTGTTATCACTGACGCATAAATTCAGACAGTTTAAAAAATGTCTGTGATGATGGTTTAGAGCTATCTATGATGACCATTTCTATGGTAGTGGTGGCCCCTAGCTTCCATTTGCTTGATGTGTGTGTGCGTGTTAGCACCACTCTTGTCCACCAGCTAATGGGCCATCCTCTCGGTGCCTAGGCTATGCGCATTCGTTCAGCTCTGCTACTCTCCGCGTGAGTCTGTGCTCTCTTTAGCCCATGTGCTTGCCATTCTCGCTTGGCCTATCCTTCTGGCCATGCAATTTGACTTCTGGAGGAATCCTCTGCTGGGAGTGCTGGGTAAGTTTCATTGGCCACTTCGAGTGATGTTGTATGTTCTACTTCATGCGGCAAACCGGACGTCGCCAGGATGGGTATAGAGAGTCTTTCTTCGTCATGCATTTGGGGTTTTGGTCTTTGTGTTGGTTCACGCACGTCTCAGCTTGTGATGCGTTCTACTCTGCTTTTGCTTCTATCCCTTTGGGTTTACATTGCTTCTTCACTTTGTGTGAACCTTGATCTACGTTGGTGGAGCCTCCCGCCAGAGGTAATTTCGCCCCCTCCATTCCCTATTTTTACTACTACATATAGTGTTATCACAGACAGTTCAAAACCGTCATCACAGACAGTTTCTGAATTGTCTGCATTTATGTGTCAGTGATAATAGCTAGTTATCGCAGACGGCTCCCACATCGTCTGTGATAACTTACAACACAGATGGTTTTTTGAAAAACCATTTATTATATTCAAGTATCACAGACGGTTTTTTCTATTAACTGTCTGTGATATGCACAATATCATAGACATTTTTTATTATTAACCGCCTGTGATATGGTGCATATCACAGACGGTTTGATGTTCCAAACCATCTATGATATGAACCATATCACAGATAGTTAATAACAAAAAACCACATGTGATATCATGCATATCACAGACAGTTCAGTATTCCAAACCGTCTATGATATCATGCACATCATAGACGGTTCGGTGTTTGAAACCATTTGGGATATATATATATATATATCACAGATGGTTTGGAACACTGAACCGTCTGTGATAGCTATTTGAACAGCGATGTTGATTGCTCTTTTTCGACTAGCCTCAGGATATGCTAACCATGCCCTATGAAAACAAGCATATATATATATATATATATATATATATATATATATATATATATATATATATATATATATATATATATATATATATATATATAGCACAGGACAATCATTACATAAATCACACACATAAAGGAAACAACACAACTAGATCACATATATAGCATGACAATCGTTACACAGATATCACAAATGAATTAAATTGAATGAATTGTTTAATTAAGCACAATTGAGTGATTACAATTGAATCCAATGTTTCAACATCTAATCACCATTGCCAACGTAGAACTCTCCAGTCTTGTTTATAACCTCTGCTAGCAAGAATTGGGAGATGTTTTCTTGAATTTCGACGAGTTTGTCAAGATCAAATGCACTTTTGTCGAAGTCCACACGCTTTCGCTAGGAGCAATATTAAGTCATTAATTAGCATGTGTGTGTGTATATACATACATATATTAGAAAATAATAATTATTGGAAGATTGGCAAACCTCTGGATCGTTCGTCTTAGCGTCCATGATTTCCTTCATATGGCGGCAAACATAGAATCCACATATGTTGTCCTGTAGCTACTGGTGGCACTGCAAAAATAGAATTACATACATACATATTGCCAATTCTAGAAGCATTATAATAAAGTGTGACATATGATTGTTGTGTTGTAGCGGGTACCAAAAATCATGTCCTATGTCCCAGTGTGTCACTGGATTCGTTGTGTCTCCCTCCCTGGGCAACATAAGTGGTAAACGACCTACGTGATTCTAAAAAAATTAGCCATCGCCATTACAAATGAAGGAAAGATTACAATAGAGTTATGTATAGTGGAAATGAGTTTACTTGTCAATTGCTTGTTGCACACGAGTGAAGTTGTGGTTGCTCCTAAGTAGGGAATCAAGGTATATTACCTTGCTCCACTTTGGTACAATCACAATCATAATCCATTGAGACCTAATCATGTGTGTCGCCATAGTGATTAATCCTAAGTTTATGTTGCGTATAAAGTACAAATAAAACTTGTGTGGCAACCAGTGAAGCAATTACCCTTGGTTGAAGGGTACCATGATATACTCCTTGTCACTGTGAGCAGTCAATCCGCTTGTTATGTAATCTTGGACGAAGGATGCATTATCGTTGATGGATTGCTCAGAGACCAAGTGTGGGTCGAGAAAACCCACCGGTTGTTGCCGTCACCAGACTTGTTGGATCATATATCTATACATAAGCAAAGAGTAATGACATTTATCGGTATGACATGAATGTAGAACTTCATTGTACAGTACATTTACAGTGTCCAGCATCGTAGAAGTGAGGCGTCGAGTTTTTAGATGTTGAATAGTAAGAATAAGTCTTCGAAGGTTATGACGAAATAGCCCAAGTTGTGGAGGAAATGCGCCTTCGTGTATCTTACGGTGAATCCACTGTGCTAGTTTGGTTTCATGTTGGACCTCTACATGTACTAGGTATGCAATGTATTGCAAACCAGTTCAAGCCTGGGTAATTGTGACTTGGAGACCAACTATACTCTGAGAATGAACTTTCATTGCTCAGGAGGCGCCTTAATCTTCTTCGATTGGGTCTTAGTGCCTCGCTTACGATACATTTTTCGGCATCGTCTCCACGGGAGCCGATGCAATTGGCTTTACATTTTTTCGGCATCATCTCCACGGGAGCCGATGCAACAGGCTTCAGAATCGGAGTTGCAAGTGGAGCCACGGTAGCCGATGTGATAGGTCTAGGGCGATGTCCCTCTTGGGCCACTGGACAAATGTGTGGACAACATCCTCTAATGTCGTAATATCTTTGTTTAGGGGCTTCTCAAAAGGGATGGTTTTAAAATCATCATTAATCATGTCCACCTGAACCTTCACAATATCATTCTCTAGTTGGGCATCGTGCACCAGCATCCTTGACAGCCATGGACACGCCATCCCCCGCCCAATGTCAATGGGAATGGAGCCAACAAGCTTGACTCTTAGGATGCAAGGTATGGGCTCCTACATAGCGATACACGATGAGCTAAGACATCCATCAGGTAGATCTATCTATTTAGCATTATAAAGAGGTACATTACCAGGATGTCATCGATAGGTAAGTGGGCGTCGCTATGTTCAGTAATTGGCGTGGACACACAGCTACTCTGATGTTGAGGGGGACTGGGTACCGCATTAACGGGGATGAGTTGCGATTGGTTGCAGACTTGTCTCAGTTCTTCCCTCAATAAATCTATCTCTCCTCGAAGTGAGGCGGTCTTCTCTTGAAGTGAGGCAGATAACTATTCCTCAAGTTGTGCATGAAGCTTCTATTTATTTGTTCGTTGCGATAGGCCTTGGATTTCTTCCTACTCCTATATGTATCAGAGTCATTTGGGAATATGTGCCTCCAAGATACGTAAACCCCCAGGCCTCGCGTGCAACCTGGGTGCTTCTTGTTTCCTAGGGACTGTGATAGTATATCTCTCTCCCTATATTCTTCAAAGGAGCCTCAGGAAGATTCGGTAGTCAATGATTGCAGCAAGAGGCAATCATGTTATTTTTGAACCCATAAAGTTCAAGAGGTATTAACAACTATGTAGTTTAACATATCTTACCAGACGTTGGGACACTTCCTCATGTATAGGGTTTTTGAAAGAGGAGATGCCCGAAGACATGGTTGATGACCTCGCTCTTAACTAGTTTCGGGCGTGCTCATTTGCGATCCCGGCAAATGGCGGGGAGGCCTCCAATCGGATTGCAACCTCTCCTGCATCCTCCATTGCGGGATTTTACCCGCATACCCAGCGGTGTTGAGTCTGTGAGAGTGAGTGTTTTGTGACTGGAGAGCCTTGTGCACCGCACTTTGTTGTTCAAATTCGGTCGTTTTCTTCATCTACACAAAGGCCTCCCATGTTTTCGACGACACAAAAGGATACCTCGTGAAGGGTGTGAGATCCTTGGCCATGTACTGTGCGACAAGAGTGCTCTTGAAGTTCTTCCAAGCTTTTCCCATTACGAGGAGCGCGTGCTGTTACACAAGTCCCTGTATTTCTACTAAGATCTCGAACAAATTTGTTATTTCCTCCCACAACTGATTTTTCTAATCCTTTGCCAAATCTTTCCAGATTGCTATGGTGATGGGGACCTGTTGCCTTCCAATTTTTCCATAGGTAGTCAAAATGCTACCGCTGCTTTCTTCGGTTGTAGAAGGACCCCATTCGGAGAGACCACCGTGATGGTCATTCAGTCCTCTAGCCTTTTCGATTCTCCTTGGCCACACTTAGTTATCCCGATCTTGAGAGCGTGAGATCTAGATAATGACGATGATGGCTGTGTGGATGTTATCTCTATTATAAGAAAAAACTAACTACAGTGAGCTATGAGTATAAACAAATTAAGTTCTATGAATCGAATTACACACATCAGTGTCTCAAGTTCATTGAACCTGGCACATTGGAGTGTGTAACTTGCTTCATGCCTTTTGAAGGTCTATGTGGCATATATTATTGCTACAAGGTCCCTTGGAACAGTAACATGCCATTCCAAATAGATCTTATAGCTAATAAGTGAAGCACATATCATGGAGTACTAAAGGTCATAAAACAAAGTTCTATGAATCAAATTACACACATCAGTGTCTCAAGTTCATTGAACCTGACACACTGGAGTGTGTAACTCTTGTTTCATGCCCTTTGAAGATCTATATGGCATATATTATTGCTACAAGGTCCCTTTGGAACAGTAACATGCCATTCCAAATAGATCTTATAGCTAACAAGTGAAGCATATATCATGAAGTACTAAAGGTCATAAAACAAAATAGCCAACTAATGAAGATCACAAAACAAATTAGCCAACTATTAAGACAGACCACAAGATTGACAAATGACAATAATAGTAACAATTTAGAGCTCAAGCTTGAATATCCAATTTTAGTATTAGATCATGTAGCTAACAAGTGAAATATATATCATCAAGTACTAAAGGTCATAAAATAAATTAGCCAACTACTGAAGATCACAAAATAGATTAGCCAACTATTGAGACAGACCACCAGATTGACAAATGACAGTAATAGTAACAATTTAGAGCTCAAGGTTGAATATTCGATTTTAATATTAGATCTTGTGGCTAACAAGTGAAGTGTATATCATGAAGTAGTAACTACCACAAAACAAGTTAGCCAACTATTGAGATTAGATCTTGTAACTAACAAGAGAAGCATATATCATGAAGTACTACATATCATGAAGTATTAGACCAGTATCTACCGTAGGGAGGGAGAGGCGACTGCGTGGAATTTGGGTTTCATACCATAGGGAGGGAGAGGCGGCCGACATGGGGAGGGAGAGGCAGGATCGTGAGGGAGAGGCGGCAGGCGTCGGGAGGGAGAGGCGGCCGGCATCAGGAGGGAGAGGCGGCCGGCGTCGGAAGGGAGAGACGGACGACGACGGGAGGGAGAGACGGGCGATGTCGGGAGGGAGGGGCGGCGTCGGGAGGGAGAGGTGGCATCGCGCACGAGTGAGCAGTTAGATCTAGCAAAACCTAGCAGGGGCGGTGAAGACGGAGTGCATGAGTGAGGACTCTGTGAGCAGAACCTATCCTTGGGGTATATTTATAGGGAAACTGGCACAGACTATTCTATTATGGAACCATCTGTGATAATACTATCACATATAGTTCTTTTGTGAACTATCTGTGATAATACTATCACAGACGGTTCTCTTTATAGACCCGTCTGTGATATTCAACGTATCACAGACAGTTTGTTCCGATAAACCGTCTGTGATAGTTCACTACATCTAGCCGCATGCTAGCCATGCAATATGAAAAACACAAGCATAATCATAAAAATAACTATTTCTTAGTACTGAATAAATTACAATTACAATGGAATATAGTTCCATAATTACATTCCAAGTTTCCTGATTATGATTACATTACAACAATTTCCAAATAGGTGTTGGTTGTGTGGGATCATTTATTACACTTGGCTATTTCCTTTTAAATAAAGCCCTTCATGATGATCGACACGCATATAGCTTGCTTCATCGCCTTGTTCTTCCTCGAGCTTGATGCTGTCTCCCGAATGGAGACAACTTATCAAATCGATTGTACTCTTGTTCATCCATGACATTCTCTTCCATGAAGAACTGCACGACGCTTCTTATTTGTCGGGTCGGTTACATAAAATACTTGAACAACTTGCCTCGTGAGTACGAATGGTTCATCTTCATATTCTACACATTCAAGGTTCACGGTAGTGATGCTGTACTTGTCGACCTTTACACCCTGTGGGAGTTGGACCAGTGCACCGAAATAGAGGAATCAAGAAAATTACGTAGTCAAGCTCCTAAATCTCCTCTACAAGCCCGTAGTACGAGCTTGTGCCAGCGGTACTGACGTGTGCATCAAAGGCATCTATGCGGACACCTAATTTCTGCACTGTGCTCTTTCTATCCTAATCTGTTGTATAAAATGTGTAGCCATTAATGTCAAATCCTTGCCATGTCACAATTATAAATTTTGGCCCTTTTGCCAACCATTGTAGTATTTCACTTGATGACCTCCCAGTCAATCACACATTCAATCATTCGATGAACTGACGGTTGTGTTGTTTCATGATTCAAACCTCTGACTAGCCTGCATTCTCTTGGCGTAGCATGTCCTTGTGCTCTTCAATATATGGGGTTACTGCAGTCATGTGTTGTAAAATCGTAAAATTGGCTTGAGCATACGTATCTCGATTCAGAGTTATTGCTTTCCTTCTGATAGTCCCAATTCCCTCTAGCCTCCCCTCGTGATGAGATAGAGGTATACCTATTGGTTCAACCTAAGCCATGTAGCCGATGCAAAATTCAATAACCTATTCGGTTGTATAACCTTCGATGATGCTACTCTCCAGTCAAGATCGATTACGTACATAGGATTTGAGAATTCCTATGTACCTCTCGAACGGGTACATATGATGTAGAAACACGAGGTTGCATATCTTTATCTCTTTCACAAGGTGGACAATGAGATGGACCATGATTACAAAAAATGATGGAGGAAAATACATCTCTAGATGACATAGAGTCGTCACCACCTTAGTCTGCAGAGCATCTAGTCCATTAGGATCGATGACCTTCTAAGCAATTATGTTAAAGAAATAACATAGCCTTATGATTGTCACTTGAATCTTGTTCAGTAAAATACTTCTAATTGCACAGGTAGCATTTGTGTCATTAGCACATGACAGTCATGAGACTTCAAGCCAATTAAATTCAAATGTTCCATGGAAATAAGTTTCTTCATACTGATGGAGTGACTGGATGGAACTTTCATACCATGCAAGGACTGGCACAGTTGAGTTCTCTCGGACTTAGACAGAGTGTAGCAAGCTGGGGAAGGTATGTCTAGCCTTTTATCGGTCTTTATCGATGCTAACTCGGTCCTGATGTTCATAGCGACCAAGTCACGCCTTGTGTTAACACCATCCTTTATTTTATCAGGAATGTTCAGTAAGAGACCAATCAAACTATCACATACATTCTTCTCTACATGCATGACATCGATGCAATTGCGAACTTTTATGTGCTCCTAATAAGGCAAGTCTCAAAATATTGACATCTTCTTCCACATGTTCTTCCAACATGTCCTCAATTTACATCCCTTTTCATGCACAACGTCGAAATCATTAACCATATCATAAACATCTTTTATGCTAAAAGGCCTTGATACTGAGTCAGCCCTCTAATTTACCAAACTCTCTCTCACTATAGTTCCCTTCTGCATCACGTAGTATCTGATCCAGATTATCATCCTATGATCTATCCTTATCGAAAACACAGTACACAATCGGTATATCGTTGTCTCGCTCGACGATGTCATAACTACTTCTTGTGTAATCTTCTCTTCACTGTGATTGGTCCCAACATTTGTACCTCTTTGTGAAACGCCTTCGAATCAAGTGAGATTCGATCTGCGTTGAGTTGCTAAACATCTTTAGATTATCACGATCACTACATGGACAGTACATATATTCCATCCTCTTCTTCAACATATCCAGCTTGGCCGCTCTTCTAAAAGTAACACACCATTAATGTACTGTTCACTCACATGGTTCTCAACATACATCCAGCTTCAGTCCATCTACGCTACACATGTAACAAATGGGTGTCAAATTGGATTATTAGCGCTACTATAGCAAATCAGACTAGCTATACTTAATTACACACATTTATATTAGGTAGATAGCTAGCTAGCCACGTATTCATGACATAAAAATATTAAGTAAGAATATATTGAAGTAAACTAGAAGTACTTACCGATTTTGAAATTGAGCAAAGTACCATTATCTTTCTAAACTTAGATAGCTAACTACCTAGATCTAAACAAAAACCTAGTTATCATTTTTCAATTACAAGGCATATAAGTTATTAGAAGCAATTGAGTATAACCTCTGATCACTAAGAAGATGTATAAAGATCTACAAGCGCTATGTTTTCACCAAACTCCCCAAAGCCGGCCACCTCACTCCACCGATGCAGCGCAATGAAGACATATCTATGTTAAGACCACATACACCCGGTATTTAATACTCAGATTATCCTAGACGATTCCAACCACAGACGGTCTGTGATATGAACATTATCACAGACGGTTCGTATTAATAACCGTATGTGATGTAGCCGTCCAGTATAGCCTCTTTTGTAGTAGTGTTTCCATCTGCTTGCTATCCTATGTGATCTGCTTGGTCCTGACAGTGGGAGTTCCTTGGGTTGGATTGTTCCCCATTAGTTCTTCGTTGTCGATTTTGTTCCTGTTTGCCATGTCACATGGTTGTTCTGCCTTGGTTTGCATTGGACGATTACAATTGTTTCTTTCCTGATATCGCGGCTTGGGTTGTCCTACCAGGGGGCTCAGATGTGAGCCTCACCTATTCCAGGTTTATCTGTGCTCTGATTGATGGGGGTTGCCCTTGCGGGAATGCTTCTAGATTACAACTTGTTTGCTTCATGTTTTAGTGGTTATCAGGCTTGCGTTCCGTCTCCTTGATCTATGTCGGTGGGAGCTCCCATTGGAGGTATTACTTCCCCTTTGTTTCCTGTTTGTGATTTGCTTGCTATCCTGTTGATTTGATTGGTCCTGCCGTGGGAGTTCCTTGGGTTGGACTGTTCCCCGTCTGTTCTCTATTGCCAATCTTTTTCATGTTTGTTTTCTTTCTTGCCTCAGTGCTTACCAGGTTTTCATTTTTCTCTTGTTTGTTTTCTGCTTTCTTCCACATTTGCAGCACATTGTTGTACGGTATTGTAACATTCCAAAAATTTATTTGCATTTTATTGGTTTTTTGGATTTATTTGGATTTATCTAGATTTTGTTTAAGTATTTTATTGGATTTTCTGGAATTTATTTGGATTTATCTAAAATTTACTTAAGTATTTATTTAAGCCAAAAAGAGTTTATTTTTCTTTTCCTAAGTTCTCTGATTTATAGTATTTTTGAGAATTTTCTAGAATTTAAAAAGCAATTTCAAAGCAAAAAGTATTTTTCTAAAATTAAAAGACCAATTTAATTTGGAAATATTTTCCTAACTCTAAAACATCCTCAGGAATTTCTGTGAATTTTTCTGGAATTTTAGACTTTATTTGATATTTTCTAGGTATTTTTGAACCTTCCTAAGTATTTCTGAAAATATAAACAAAATTTTATTCCAAACTCACTTGGGCTGACATGTGTCAGGTCCAGATTCAATCCGCCCCCACCCGTTTTAATCCCGCCGCCCGATCCCACTTACCCCTTCATTTTTCATCCAACGGCTTTGATCCTCTTCCTCGCCACGTGTCGGTCATCCGGCCGCTCGCCTCTCTCCACTTCTCCCCTCTTTTCTTCAACCTTCATCCGCCGCCATTGACGCCCCTGAGCTTTTAATTCGGTGGTTTCCTCTCCTTTACTCCCGAGCTAATGCACCGTGAAAACCCCCATTTCCCCCTGTTTAAGCTCCATCCTCGCCGTAATACACCATTCATGGCCGGCATTACTCCGTTGAGTAACCACCACCACTCCCTCTCACCTTGAGCCCCTATAAAATCCCTCTGAGCATCTTCATGTCTCACTGCAACTCACTCTCCCCTCAGATTCCCCTCCCCGTGCCTGAGACGCCCTAGAATCATCGCTCCTCATCACCGAGTACCGAAGGCCCTCCAGTGAGAAATCGCCACCGTCCCGATTACTCCCGCGCCTCGCCGACATCACCTCTGTCTTCCTCGTGCCCCGATGATCGACCTCCACCCCTCCGCCGAGCGAAGCCGCCACCTGAGACCCCTCGCCGCCGACGCCCTTGCTCTGCCGCCGCTAGAACTTGCCGCTGGCCCCTCTCCGAGCCCCTAGGACCACGCGCCACGGTGAGCTCGCCTCCCCGCCTTCTCCTCTTGCCGCTGCGCACCCCAGCTGTTGTCGCCGAGCGCCGAAGCGCCAGTGAGCCCGTGGGCCTAAGCACCACCTCTAACCGGCCGTACCGCGTCAGCGCATGCTTGCGTGGTGATCGCATGGCAGCTGCGTGATAGCCCAGTGCAGTCGCCCCATCCCACCGTGCAGAGCGGATCTCCAAGGCAACTCGTTGGTGTTGTCGCTGACATCAGAGATGGAGCCAAGCGGTGCAGAAGGATTGGCGGCCGTCGGGTTGGGTGTGGGCAAGCCAAGCCAGGCCGAGCCTACCCTGCAGATGGCCCAGCCTGAACGCCAGCTCGTGTTCCGTGAGGAACTAAATTCCACTCCAAAAAAGGAGAGGAACCGAATTAGATTTTTTTGCGACGAACACTGAATTAGATTAGATTGACCAATACACAAGTAGGTTGTTTGTTTAACAAAGTTCATGCAAATTACCATGCACTGATGCATTCATGCTTTGCATATAAAATGTAGCAC